>OX346245.1:123690519-124093301 GCA_947049315.1 Epistrophella euchroma
TTGTTTCAATAATTTTCTTTGTTTTGTATTTTTTCAAATGTAATCAATTAATAATTGTATGTACCAAAAGAAAGTTTTGGTCTTTTTTCTTGTCGATTAAAGCAAAATTAACAAATCAATTCTTTTAGTTCTTTTAACTTCATAACTTTGTCCTGTGAAATTTTTGAGACAAACAAAATAGTAAGCCATGGAAATGCCCAACCAACATTTTATGGTATATTATCGCTCTTTCTTTTTATCAAAAGTGACAGATGATAATGTATAAATTATTTCAGGTGGAGATGGAGACCCAGTGTAAGTCAGCGAAAAAATGCATACATGCACAGATGAATTTAAAATGCTAAAATGTTAAATAAAACACAATGTCCACAGACACATACACTAATAACATGCATGATAAAAAAAATCAAATCTGAAATCGTACTCCATTCACCACAAAAAAAAAATCAAATTTAAGGCAGGAATCTGAATTTAGGTACCAAAGTAAAATCCCATTAGTGGGATTTAATTAAATTATTTAAACGCAATTGCGATTACCGTCTGGAAGGTCGCACAAAGGCCTTAAAGAGATATTCAAGAATTTTGTAGGTAAACATGGAGCTGTAAACTAAATATCCTTACATATGTCGATATATAATGTACTACATACATGGTAGTTTTTTTCAGCTTTTGGTGGGGGAGGGGGATTAAAAAACCCTTTGGTACTTTGTATAAGAAGTATAATTTGTTTTTGTTATTTTCCCTGAGTAAAACACCTTAAACTCGACGATCGGATGAATACCTACAACTTAAGATATTCAACCCCATCGAGGTATCCGTTCGGAAGAAAATTTTCTCTGATCGGAATTTTACATCGAGGTATCCATTCCGATTGACACATCGGACAGATCTTCAGAAAAAAATAAATAAAGAATATTTTGACATCTGCGCGTTAAATTTCTTTCGACGACCGACGACGCACGGTCTCTGATAGCAAATAGTTGCGGAATAACAATGGAAACTTTTTTAACATTGTTATTAAAAAATTATTTATAAATAATTTGTTGTCTTTAGTGTAATAAGAGTGTGTATTTGAGAAAGAAAACAATGAATAGGGCTTAACAAGAGCCATTGGTGAATATACTGAAATTGTATGGTACCCATTTCTACCTGCGCTGCATTTGAATGTTTTTTTGTTTTTTTTTAATACACGAGTAATCTTTTAAAACTCGTCTTTCCTCTTTTTGCCTTGTCCTTAACACCACTATTCATTTATTTGTAAGCAAATCTATAAATTTTTCAACAATTTCTCAAAAAGAATTTTTTCGCTTATGAAACAAAACAGGAATTCCTTTTACCAAAAAAAATCGATTCTTTTCTCTAAACAGAATCGATTTTTTTCTTTCAATGCAGGGAATTTGTCCAGAAAAATCGATTTTTTTTCTTTTAAACAAATCGACGTAATGTGAATTCCATGCAACAATTTCAAATCGATTCTTTTTTTTTATGTCGAATTCCATGCAACAATTTCAAATCGATTCTTTTTTTTAGCTGCAAGGAATCTGTAAAAAATTCGATTTTATTTTTGTGATTGTGTGTGTACCGTTTGACAGCAGTTTTGAAGCAAAAAGGTAAACAATTATTGCTCGCACAAAGTGTTTAACAATTATTTAAAGTGCACTCAGTTTTACGTGTGGTTTTTATGATTTAAAGCAAATATATATCAGAGATTGGTTGCAAAATAAAACGAAAATAGTTGAGCGTTCATACAAGTAGAAAAAAACAAACAAAATCCAACACGAAACTCATCAATCAAGGAACGCATCGGCAAGCTGGGATAAATAGACTTTGAGCACTTTATTTCACAGTTAATTAAACCTGTTGATCACTACTTTTGAATATTTGTTAAACACCGCGGCAAAAAACTTTGAACTCCTGAGAAATGTCAAATCTTCTTTGTTCTTAAAAACAAAAAACATTTAAAATATTAAAATTGCGCACAAACTTCATTTTACAATTTGGTATCTGCCAGGTCCCACAAACTGATGGCTGTTGACATATTCGTAAATTTCCCTATCGGATTTGACTTTCTTATCGGAATTTCTTCCGAACGGATACCTGGATAGGGCTTATTATGTTGTCAAGCGAATCTTATCGGCATTTTTTGGAGCGTTTATACAACGGAAAAAATCAACAAACAAGTTCTCAAAAAAAAATCCGATAAGTTTCGCTTAAAAAGCTTATATTTTGAGTTATGTATCAATCGGATCGTCAAGATTAAGGTGTTTGGACTTAGGGAACATAACGGCATCGTAAAATACTTATGTATGTATGTACATCTTAATACCCTTGACACAAAGCTCCGAAAATCCGTTTTTTAACCCCTGTACCTATAAACCTTCATATTCATATTTTGGTTAGACATACTTATGTACAAAGGTACACTCCTACAATTTGCTACCGGCTCTTGGTCTCTTGGTAGAGATATAAGGTACATACCTATTAAAATAAGAAATAATCTGGAACTAAACAACACACACAAATCAGTGTACTAAATACACATCAAATTTTACAGTTCTGTAACAAAACAGTAAAGTGAAATTTTTTTGACAGATAACATGTAGCTATGTATGTAGATAACCTACACAGGTAAGCAAATTTATTCACGCATATTTTGAGCGTGAGTAGAAAGTGGGTGCACTGATCTCTATAATACACTAGATAGGGCATCCACACAAGAAAGTTGAAGTTAAAAATACTAAATATGAAGATATGAATCCTCGGCTGTCAGTTCAGTTTGCCTACAAGCTATATCAGATAAAAAATGAAAAAGTATGTGTAAAAATGGCGGTATAAAACCCACACATTCACAGTATTTATCTTTACATCACTCTGCTATATTGTTGTTGGATTTCACATCTATTCATCGACACAAAATTAAATTACAAATACAACAATGTAAACAAATGGGTTTTGGAGGGTGAAACATACGAAAGATTCATATCTTTATATTCAGTATTTTTGGTTGAAGCCATTTGAGAATTGTTATAATGTTGAGTTGCCTATTTTTTTGTATAACAGTATAACTGTATAACATAATTAAATGCAAATTTTTTTACAAAATTGCAACTAAAATAATTTAAATTCACTTTAACAATTATTTTAAATTCCAAAAAATCAAATTTACAAACAAGTTATGGTTCTTTTGTTTTTTTTTCTTAGAAATACCACTTTAGTTTTTGCCCCTCTTCGGTTGTAGTAGAATTTTTGAGATCTCAGCAACTTGAACTGGCCTTCTCAGCCTCATTGAACATACCTAAAGTGTTGAGTTGCCTCACTGAACATACCTAAAGTGTTGAGTTGCCTACTGTTATACTTTGTAGGGAATCCTCTATCCAGTGTATTATAGAGATCAGTGAGTGGATGATGTACGCAGACAACTTTTCATAAAAGATAAAACTATCCCTTTTCTAATTATTTGGAATGACAAATGTGTGTGTATGAGAGTTTTCAGTTTTAAAAAGAAAATAATTTTTACCATCAGATCGTCAAATTAATTAAAGAATGGAAAAGAAAAGTGAAAAGTGGTGGTGGAAGGATTATCTTATTATTATCAGTGAATTATGAAAATGTAAATAAGATTTTGTTTTTTTTTTTTGGGGTTTTGTGCACTTGTTTATGACGATTTCTGTTTTAAAATTCTTTATATTTAAAAAAAAATCATGAAACACTCATTTTTTGTTTGAGATAACACGAAATTCCTTATAGCTTTTAAACATTCAAACATTGTTGTGATTGGTTAAAATAACATTGATAAGGATTTTTATTAATAACCTTTAATGTATACCTACTTGTAGTTAGTGGGAATAAAAATATTTTTATATGCTTTACATAAATACAATTGAATTGATATCAAAAAAATATTAAGATGTATATTTTAAAATCAGACCGTTCGCTGATTCAGCCTGAATATTATAATGAAAGTGAATCGGTTCATTAGGCTACAAAAAATTTATAAATTTGAACACACTAACTCAACTAATCGCTAAGAGTGTACCTCTTAGAAAATAGCGTACGATTGCTGACAACGTTCAATTAATTTTTTTTAAATTACGTGTTTTTGTTTTTATTTATGTAACTGTAAGTGCTTAAGTGGTTTGAAGTAGACAGACAAAAGAAAAACATTAAATTATTGTCTAAGTGTCCCGGTATATATTATTTTCTTATTTTCTTTCAAATTAATTCCCTGTAATTTAATGATTAAAAATTAAAAATATGGTATAATTATAACTTTTAAACATACCTATGCCAACTTAAAATATATAATTTGTAAATGAAACAAAATGGTTAAAAATTATTGTATTGTGAAAATTTTATTATTGACACTATTTGTCTTCTGTTCAAATGGATTTAACCTCTCACCAAAACCCAACATCATTTTAAGGGAACCGAATTTGAAAATCTTTCAACAAAAGTTTCAAAGTTCATATTTTGGATTCACAATTAATCTGAGGAGATCAAGGTAAATATCTTAGTGCTAAAAAGAGGAGGGAAAGCCGAAGAAGTCCAATAGAACAATAAAAGATTCAGAAAACTTTCGCAACAAATATAAAATAAATATTATATATGTATTTACATTAGACTGGTCCTTAATTAGAAAATAGTGAGGTAACGCTGTTTTCTCATAACTCACTTTCGTCATTTGAGGTACATACGAATTTTAATCAAAGCTTAAAAAAAAAGATTGCTTGAGGAGAAAAAAATGATCTTGTTCAAAAATAGGCTGACTAACAGTAAATCAGAGCAAAAATGCCTGATTCCATGGGGGGTCCGGACCCCTGTGGATCTGCCACTGCACTTACCGTTATATGGTTGTTTAGTTGGTAAAAATAAAAATGACAATGAATACATAATAAAAAATTAAAACAATAGGCAAAAAGAGATGGATATAATATCACTGTTGTCACTGTGATCCTGTGTGTTTTATCATCATCACACATCATGATCTGATACGGATCAGATCTGGGAGAGATATATAACTGCAAGGCAGCTAGATATTAATAAAAATGGAGACTAAACGCAGTAACATAAAATTCAACCGGCCAGCCGGAAAAATCTTCGATCAGAAGCTATCGAAACCGCAACCACTCTGACATCAAGCTCGAGAATGTCAGAATTCTTAAACAAATTACAAACCCAAGGCAACTTGATGTTTACGAGTGTTTAAATACATATTAACGACGACAACCAACTGATGAACGGGGATAGTGGCAATATATGTAGTTTAGCCTTTGTTTAGTCTTATTTAACATTATACTGTCTCTTTTGTGTTAATTGTTTAAATGTTAAACTCAACTTCGCTTTTAATGACAGATTTAATTCTCTAATTTGTGTTGAATACAATATTCTTTAAAACTAACTAGTGTAGGGATTGCTGATGATGAGTCGAATTAGACACGTAATGCATTCTATTTAAAATAAAATTCGACAGAGAAAAATAATTTTGTTTTTTTTTTTTCATTAAATGTTGTGATATTTGCGGTGTTATTTCCATTTTTTTGTTTTTGGTTTTATTTAGTTAACGCGATCACAAGCTCAAAGTTCGAGCCTTTCAAAACTCAACTTGGTTAATTCCACGAATTAGCTCAGCTAAAGAAAGAAAGACTTTAAATCATAGCTAAATATTGTTTTAAAATTATTGATTTTTATGTAAAGCAAAGCCTGTATTCCTTAAATTTCTATAATGTAATCTGTATTTTAGTTGAGTAATTTTTTTGTATATGATATTTATTATTTATAGATATAGTAGATAAATTGAAAATTGAGCTGATATTTTTCTTTTTTTTTTCTCTTTAGTTTAGTTTTTAGTATTCTAAAATATCGTAAAGAAAGGCTACTCAAATTTTTAACATACATATATATAAGACTGATTCAAAAAAATTAAAATGCCTCCGAATTTTAATGCCACAAGCTTTTTAGTAGTAGTAGCCGTGGCGTGATGGTTAGTGCGATGGACTGTCATGCCGGAGGTCTAAGGTTCGATCCCCAGCATCGCCACCTATTTATTTAAAAAAGAAAAAACGGCTACTGCCTCTTGCGAGGAATTGACAAATCCTCCAAGAGTATCTCCTGTCACAGAAAAGTGCCGCTCGTTAGCCGTTCGGATTCGGCAATAGACTGTAGGTCCCCTCCATTCCTGCAGACACGCACACAGGAATGGTTGAGAGTTGTAAGTCACTAGGCCCTAGTTCTTCATGAGCTGTTGTGCCATCAAATTTATTTTTTATTTATTTACTCTTTTCAAAGTTATTGAAGATTAAACTGGATGGTTAATTCCGTACTTTCTTGGTTTCACTGTTGAAAATATCGTCTATAACATTAGTTTCATGAGATACAAATATTTATAAAAACACAATACCACTATTTGTCAAATCAATTTAAATGAAAAAATTCCTTCAAATTGATCGCTTCATTAACCGAAACTAACATTGAAAATGTGCTATTTTAATTGTTTATTTTTTGTCTTTTTTCTTTGCGTTAAATAATTTCTTTTCTTACAGTAAATTTATTTGAACATAATATACAACACAATTTAATATTAAGATTGTATATTACAGCTGATATTTTCAACGGGGAAACGTATGGAATTAACCATCCAGTTTAACCTTCAATAACTTTGAAAGGAGTACTGAAATTAAAAAATTAGTTTAGGACATCGCGCCGAATAATCCCCTTGGTTTGGGAGAGCCTTAAATTGTAATTAAAATCGCTCAAGGCTGTTTCACAATGCGACAAGAAAACGAGACGCCAGCGTGACGAGAAATGCTTTCATCTTTTTCTCGTTATAAAATCGTTCCCCAATTCACAATGCAGCGAGTTCTTCAACGACAGCGTAGAATTATTCGTGTTTGTCAGTGAATTTGGGAAATAAAATACTAAATTTGAAAAAAAGGAAAAATGAAAATGTTAAAAAAAATGCTTCGTGTACTTTTGGGAGTGTTTGTTTACAAAAAAGAAAAAGGCAAAAAAAAACCAAAAGTGAGCAGAAGAAGACGGTGGTAATGTTAATGAAGACAAAATTAATTAGTCGCAAAATAAAAACTTTTATTTGCTCGCCATTTTCGGTATTTTATTTATTTATACAGTAATAATAAATACAAATACAGATACGCTCGGTGTCCTGTTCTCAATTGTCAAAATGAAAATCGTCGTCTCATCGCGTCTTTTTTTTTTTCTTCAATTTTTCGAACTCATGGCGTGACGGGACGACGAGAAACGCTTTATTGTGAATACTCTGGTATATTCTCATTGCTTGAAATTGGTTTGACGAGTTCTCGTCACGTTCACGTCTCGTTTCCTCGTGGCATTGTGAAACAGGCTTCACTCATATTACAAACAACGTTTACAATAGTGTAGCGCGATACCTAAAGACTGCGCTTGTGAAAGAAAGATTAAAGTGCTGAATGATCCCATATCACTGATCTCTATAATACACTGGATAGCGCATCCATACAAGAAAGTTGATGCCATTTGAGAATTGTTATAATGTTGAGTTGCCTATTTTTTTGTATAATGGTATAACTGTATAACATAATGAAATGCAAATTTTTTTTACAAAATTGCAACTAAAATATTTTAAATTCACTTTTAGAATTATTTTACGTTACAAAAATTCAAATTTACATACAAGTGATGGTTCTTTTGCTTTTTTTTCTTAGAAATTCCACTTTGGTTTTTGCCCCTCTTCGGTTGTAGTAGAATTTTTGAGATCTCAGCAACTTTAACTGAACTTCTCAGCCTCACTGAACATACCTAAAGTGTTGAGTTGCCTACGTACTTGTCATCTTCAATTGGAAGTAGAAAAACTGTTATACTTTGTAAGGAATCCCTTATCCAGTGTATTATAGAGATCAGAGTCCCATATATGTGCCATCTCAAATGCATCTTGTGGCGAGTATAAAAGTTAAAGTTGAGTCAAATTTTGCTGCAGCGACTGTATAAAATTTTCGTATCTTGACAGTACTACATGCCGCACAGCCACAGCTACACCATTGTGTTCGGCCAGTGAAAGTTTTATAGATCTGTTCAAAATAATATGTAGGTATAAGCTATAATGAATCAGTTTTTCAAAATTCCCATATTATGCCTGTTTGGCAACGTAAAATTTTCACATAAGTTTCACACACTTGGGTTTTTATTTTGCTATGGGTTTTGACAGCAAAATGTGAAAATTTGCAAGAAATTTCACGTTGCCAAACAAGCTGATTATTGTGCGCTGCGGTGGAGGGGATACGAATATTATTTTGGTAAAGTAATAAGTCTCGTTTCAGCGTTTTTGTTGGTGCTCCACGTGCTCATTCTACACTCGAATCACAGCGAAAAATTAACGAAACAGGTGCCATCTATAAATGTACCATTCCAACTGGTATCTGTGCACCTTTTATTTTCGACGACACTGGCAATATAAATGCCGAATTCAATGGCGAAACGTATGACTCCGAGAATAAAGAACACCAGTGGTTGGGTGCTTCGATGGATGGGGGCTCAGAAGATAAAGATATACTGGTAGTTTGTGCACCAAGACTAACAGCTGTTTATGGTTCTGATATTCTCATGAATGGCATTTGCTATTGGGTACCAAACACAAAAGACGAATTGAATATCAATGAGATTACTCCACTTCGATTGGCAAGTAAGTTGAACTATAAAAATAATTTATAAAAAATCGTCAATTTTCTTGTTCTTCCCATTAAATAATTTAGATAAGCAAATTAAAGAGTTGGAAGGTAAAACTATACTTTTTTATGAATATGGTGAGCAAGGTTTAAGTGTTCATGTAACACCAAAAAATGAACAGATAATTATCGGAGCTCCAGGCATAAACAATTGGAAGGGTAAGCATATAGTAAGAGCACAAAGGTTTTCGAGTTCTCTATTTTTGTAGCCGTATATAGGTTCGGTTGTTCGATATCATGCCAAAATAAGCCAAAAAACTCCTGGAATCAATTACACTACTGTGGTTCCTGATCCCGAATTATGGGATCAAGAAGATGCTTCATGTTTTGGTTACTCAGTTGGATCGGGATATTTTAATAGTTTTGATCCAAACAAGCTTTATTATGTTGCCTCAGCACCTCAAACTAACTATCATTCCGGAGAGGTAACAACAAATTTTATTGATATAATTTAAGAAAGAGTTTTCTAGTAGAGTGTTGGTATTTCAGGTCTACATTTTCGACATTATCGAGGATCCCAGTGGGGAAAACCATACCATCAAGAAATATATCACATTCAGTGGTTCACATTTCGGAGAGTATTTTGGCTATGCTGTGTTGGCTGAAGACTTCAATGGCGATTCACTGACAGACCTTATAATTACTGCCCCACTATACAGTTCTAATGGGCATGTAGAACAAGGCGCTATATATGTATTCATCAATAAAGGAGGGGTTAGGACATATTAATATACTAAACTATTAAACGTATTAATTTTCGTACAGTTTTTTTTCGAGCGTCAAAAGATTATCAAATCGCCAGTCGAAGGAACAGGACGCTTTGGAGCATCGATTTCTAGATTAGGTGACATCAACCGTGACGGATACAATGGTAGGACCCTTCGATATGTTTCTCGACAAATTGTAAATGCAAACTTGTTTTTCTACAGACATAGCTGTTGGAGCTCCATTCGCTGGAAATGGAACCGTCTTCATTTATTTAGGTAGCTCCAATGGTCTTCGTGAAGTGAATAGTCAACAACTCAGTTCAGTTCCATTAACAACTTCTTGGGGTCAGCAAATGTTCGGGCATGGTTTGTCAAAAGGTTGCGATATCGATAATAATGGTTTCAATGACTTTGCAATTGGCGCTCCGGGTGCAGAATCTGTTTTTGTCTACCGCGCATATCCGACTGTTAAAATTCTCGCCGCTATTGAATCTCTGAGTCGTGAAATCATACGCGAGCAGAAAACATTCCAAATCAAAATTTGCTACAGCATTTCGACAGAATCCAAAAAAATCCATAGTCGAAATATAACTATCCAAGTGATTGTGGATCCAAGCATTAAACGTGTTACATTGTTACAAACTAATTCTAATAAGTTGACTTTCTATGCAGAGGCCACAAGAAAAATCCAATGCCGCTTCCTTGATGCAAATATAAAATTCATAATGGCTGAGATATATAGACCGATTGAATTAGAAATGCATTACAATCTAATTGATGGAATTCCGAATTCAGAAAGTAAGTAATATGAGGAAGTAAAAACTTACAAATATTCCCATATTTTTATTAAAACTTAGTTACTTTAATGCAATTATAAATACCAGAAGATTGCTTATATTTGTGTTTGTAAAGTTTATATGAACTTAAAAATTAGCATTGATTTTGATAAATCATTGCTTTGATTTTTTTTTTCATATATAACAATGCACTTCTCATTAGCCACATCCACTTTCACTATTATTGTATATTATTGTAGTATCTGTAAATGCCACCATTTTGTAATGTTGTCATTGAAAATACCCTTATAAGTTATACCAAGTTTTAAGTTCAACCACTTTTATAATCCTATAACCTTTCTTAATCTATAGAGAAAAAAGTGTTTCAGAATCGAATTTGATGGATTTCTTTCAATAATAAATTTTGATTTACCTTCAAAAAAAACTGTATCGGCGATTTTGTATCAGCTTTTCTCATAAGCATAACATTTAATCCTCAGAAAAACATTATTTCACTTGGTTTATGGGATTAAAAATTATTTATTTTTGTATGTTTTTTTTTTTTTTGTTTAATTTCTAGAATTTTGTGAAGAGTGTGCTGCAGTTGATCCAGCCGACCCAAAAGCTAGTTATGACAAAATCATGTTTACAACCGGATGTAGGAATGCAATATGCACTGCTGATTTAAAAGTTACCAGTTCCGGAGTCGGGTAGGTAGATTTCTCTCTTGTTTGTAACGTGTATTAAATTTCTATTTTACGTCTACCGCAGTCCAACATTTATTCTTGGAAGTAGTGAGACAATTTCAGTGACATACGAAGTGATGAATTCCGGCGAAACAGCATATCTGCCTAAAATCAACATCACATCTTCAAACAAAATGCCATTTAAAAAAATACCGCCATTCTGTCGTCAAGAAACTAATATACTTTTGTGTGACCTCAATCGAGGACAATCAATTTTAAAAAATGCCAAAGAAAATATAACGATTGTGTACGATGTCAGCCAAATTGTAGGATCATCAGTTATTCTAACTGCTTCTGTCTTCTGTACGGGAAGCGAACAGAACCCATCTGATAATATAGTCAATGACTTCCTTGCTTTGCAAGAATTTACAGAAATCGAAGTTAATGGGTTAGTGATTATTTTAAGAACTGTTTTGAATCTTGATTGGGCATAGTTTTCTTTTTCTTTCAAATAGCAAAACAAACATAACAAATATCGATCTAGAAAAAGCCTTCAATTCAACTGAAATCATTAAAATATATGAGTTTAACAACAGAGGTCCAAGTAAAATTCAAGAACTTGACATCACCATCGACATTCCAATTGCTCACAAGTTCTACGGATCAGGTCAACCTGTTTTTGTTATTGATGTCAACAATATTACAGTCGAGTGTGTCTATAATAGTCAGACACTTTTTGTTGAGCTTCATCAAGATAAAACATTGTTCGGGCCGAATCCAGCTGAAAACGGAAGAGGAACATTAATCACGCAGAACGGAAACCAAATTATCGATGAACCATCAAAGATAAATTCATTTAAACATGGAAAAGATCCTAAAAGTAAGTTTCTTAAAAAAAAAAACTATCTCAGATACACGAAAACAGTTTGCGTAACTTGGTGAAAGTGTTGTAAGTAAACATATAGACTGAATCAGTGATTAAAACCAAATAAAATTAACCCGCCAGGAAGAAAATCAATTTTCAGGCAGAAATCTGAACTAACCAAACGAAACCCCTATTGATGTCAGCCCATATTTCAATAGTCAGTGACCATTCTTTCATTCATGGTCAGTGACGATTGTTCACACATATAGACTTTCAATTCACTGAACAAAGATATTTGGTCAGTTTATATTTCAGGAATTTCGGAAGAATCCGTATTCTCGGAAATATAAACACAATTGATCACAAAAATTTCTTCGGTTTGCTGTCAAAAAACAGAGGAAGGATTTTTTTGGATTCGTTGCTTCAATTATTTTCTGTTGCAGAAATCAAATAAGAAAGAAAGGAAAAGCAAGTGTTTTGAGGAATCTTGTGTATATTTAATGCTCCTAATTCTCGTTCTGTGAAGTGATAAAAAAAATATCATTTCGGTTTTCACAGCAATTTTTCATTTTATCAATTCACAAATATGTCTTATGCGATTCTGGCACTCATTGTGATAAATGTGTGTTCTAAAATGTACTAAATGAGAAACTCCTCTCTCAATTTCTCTCTTCAAACTAATACACATACAAATTCGTACTTTTTCAACCGACATGAGCGATGATAATGATAAATCAAACAAAAATACTAACACAAGGAAAAGAGCTTCATCATGTATAAATTTTTTTTCTCTCAGAGTAATTCATTTCGTGTGCTCTCGTTTCGAAGTAAAGTACAACTTGTTTTTTCTCTCGGTTCAATTCTACCCACATGCGCAGGTCAAATAATGATTTCCTTCACAGCAGCTTCACAGAATAACTTGTCGATGATAAAAATTTTATCACGTGAAGAGGTTATGACTTTTGGTTTCACTTTTTCAGGCATCCAGAATCGAATTTCGTGTGAAGGTGTGAAAAAATTTATCACTTCACAGCTCCACAGAACGAGAATTGACCTTGCTCTTTCAATGGAGGAAAAATGACTGAGCGCTCTGAAATATAAACTGACCAATTTTCAATTGGGCTTTTCCAGAATCTGACTCTGTCTTTTGTCTTTCTAATTTTGACAGTTCTTTAATCAAAAAGAAGCTCTAGATGGGGGGAAAACAACAATACAAACAAATATAAATACACACCGATACTGTTCGTGCCTTTAATAGTGTGTTTGTTTTCCCCCCATCTTGAGTTTGTGATGTTTGGTGGAAGTTCTGGATTTGACATGAGAGAGGATTATATACATGTATGGGTGGACGCAGAACAAATCTCCCGAATTAAAGAGATCGTATCTGTCGTGTTCAGAACTCATCCAGAAAGCATCATTTTCTGAATAAAACATGAAAAACAGGAGAAAGTGCAAAAATATTTCCGCAAAAAGATGAAATCTCTTCCACAATAAAAAACGACATTAAAGTAATGTGCCGAGTTTTTTGTGTCCGCCAGCCTTTATGAATTCAAACGCATCACTTTTAAACAAAATTTACAATTATTTATTGATTATATTTTCAAACTAGCAAATTTTTCGTGTTCGCAAATAAATTGATGCGATTATTTCTATTTTTTTTCACATTTCTTCCTTGATTTCGATATCTGTAAATTAATAAAATTTTCGGACTTAAGCGAACCTTTTTTTTTTTTTAATTCGCAAAAAATGTAAAACCATTACCTTTGTATACTTTTTTTTAAGTTTAGTTTTGTTTTTTTAAGTTGTTACCAGTATTTTATGTTTCTATTTTACAAATATTTTTATTTTAAGTAATCTACAAAGCATCAGGAACTCACAGAAACCGTCGCAGTACTGAAAAAATGATCCCAATCCCAAATAATAAGTACATCAAAGCAGCCCAAACGAAATTACAAAAACTCCACAGCAAAGAGCTTTCGGGATTGGTGCGAATTAACCGAACAGTTGTTTTCAGTTGTGTAGACCCTGAGGTCACTACATGTGTGAGGGCTGTCATAAAAGTTAATAATTTCATACCTGATATACCAATAAACATAACACTTAAGTATAATGTCAATTTGAATGAAGTCAACAAAATTCTGATAGAACCATGGGAGTTTTTTGTTATAATTACGAAATTGGGCATGTTTAAAGTTGGCGATATAGATGGGTAAATTTGTGTTTTTTAATCCTTTTAAGTGTTAAACTTTTAAGTTTTTTTTTTTTAATTCTAGTAAAACCACAAATATCAAAGGAAATTTAGAATCAGTAGATGTAAAGATGACAAAGCATCAACTTTACGAAACCAGCACGCCACCGTGGGTGATAATCCTTTCGGTAATAGGTGGACTTATGATACTTGCAGCAATGTCTTACGGCATGCAGAAGGTAAGTTTGATAGCTAATTTTTCAAACGTCGTTATTTATTTTTTGATGCGTTTTTTTTTCTAGGGTGGTTTCTTTAAAAGAAAAACGAAAGAAGAAATGCAAAAATGTATTCAGATAAGACAAGATGTCGAAGATTGGAAAAATGGAATAGAAAAAGATGCTGAGAAACCACAAGAAGAAAATACCAAAGATGATGGTTAAAATAGAAATCTAACAGAATTGTCTACTAAAAAATCTATTTTCTTTTTTTTTTGAAAAATTAATATTAAATAAAATTAAATACTTAAAAATAGCATATCAATTTTTTTTATGTTAAGGAAACTTTATGTAGAAAATTTTTTTTTTTGTTAAGATAACAACTACAAAGATTTTTGATAGGTATATTGTTTCAAGTACTCCAAATCATTTTAAAACATTTAACGGAGTTATTTTATGATGGATTTACATGTATCTTCATCTGCAAACATCAAGAAAAGTAGAGCGGGATAGAGTGATACCAAAAAACCGAATGTGTGAAAGAGCACCACCATGAAGATGAACATGTTCGTCTTCGTTATAATCTTCGTCTGCGTTCCTATAATCAAGATCTCTGCATTTTGTTCTTCTCTCTCTATCCAACAAACACGCATTTTATATATTGTATCCCTTATTTTTTGCAGAACTTGCATGAAGATACATGTAAATCCAGCATTAGTAATTTAAAGATTCAGTTTTATACTTCTTTTCCATATTCTACAATATATAGTGTAAATAAACCTATATTAAATATTATTTATAATTGTATATATTATAAATGTACTTATTTTAAACAGTTTTTTAAAATTATAAGAAATTGGAACCACAAAAGCAAGTTCGTTTGACCCAGTCGTACATTTTATTTCGTTTTGATTTGGGGATGCATAGGTATTTTTAAAAAGGATATTATTTTTCATAAAATTTTTTTTATGAAAATAAAACTTAATTACATTTTAGAACAATGTTTGTTTGAATATAAATTTTTGTTTTATAAAATAGAAAAAGCTTTGATATACTTAAAACCAGACCTTTTAAAATACTGTTATTTTTTTTAAAGTTTCAATTTATTTTCAAAAGGATTCTTTTTCCCGTTCGGAGAGATTAATATATAACTTCTGCCTGTTGTAACACTGCTAATCAGTTATAATGTTTGCATTTTAATAAATCTGTTGATTCTTTTATATATCTATAATATCAGCTTTGTGGTCCGTTAATCTTGTTAGTAGTGACCTCTTATATGTCAAACTGCAAGTTTATCCTTCCTTTCCACTGTATCCGATTTTATCAACTATGACAAAAATGTTCACTCTTTTTCTATATAGGTATGAATATTATTGGGTTAAACCATTTTCGGTTTGGGTTTAACTTTTTTGTGGATTAAACCTATTTGCTGTTTGTATTTTTATAGATAAAATAATAAAATAAATACATAAAGTTACAAAAAAAAAAACAATCGTATTATTGACAAGGCCCTCACTTATCAATTAAGAAGTCTAAGTGAGATCGCTGATACGAAGCCAATTTTTGTGAACTAAAGATCTTTAAAATCTATTTTGAACAAATTATTCATCCAGTCCGATTAAGTAGTGCTACGTCTTCTACTTATTACTTGGCTTATTCATTTCAGTAGTCTATAGAATTTGTATAATTCATTAAAAAAAAAAACAATTTTAGCAAACAAAACTTTCCACATACGCCATAATAAACCAAATTTGGCACGTTTTTTCATAACATTTTGTGGCACGATAATTTTGGTTTGTCGGCAACGCTGCAACTTACGCCAAGCGGAGCTGACCTACAATGAACATGCCAAAAAAATGCCCATCTCTACCCAAACCAAATGCCAAAACAACAAACATGGCGGTTCGCGCTACTTGCGTCATGTGTCAGGTACATAAACGTCAAATAAAAAAGTTCCTTTTTTTCGGAATTTTTGTAGTGTGTACTCTGGTTTTTAGATAAGAAAAAACTCCAAAATGTTGAAATAAAGTGCAATACTAAAAAAGTTAAATTTCTATAGCACAGAAATTTAAAAAACTTGCACAACAAAAAAGTAAATACTTACAAAGCCGCTTGAAAAGTTATTAAATCGGACCTCATTTCTAGTTCTCAAATAAAACACGTTTGGTTTTTTTCTTTTGTCCAATAAAATGCAAAAATCTATTTGATAGTTTCTTTTTATTTATTTATACGTTGTTTCTTGTTGTTTTGAATAATAATTATTTTTTGTGGCGAGTGTTTGTATTGAGGACGCAACTCAATTCATTGAAGCCATCGTAAAAGAATCATGAATTTCGCATGGAATTATCTATTTGTTTTGATTTGGATTGCTTATCTCATTGGATCGGGTGTCTTCCTGTTTTCGCGAGGATTCTTATTGTCAAGAGTCTCTAAAACAGATGTCAGTACGTGCAGGCGACTCTCCAATAATCCGGAAGAGGTAATTATCATGGTGTGATAAAAGGTTGACGTAATCGAAAGGAAGTCGGACAAAAAGTTAATTAATAGTTTTATGGCCTACGTAATGGTTTAGCCCTTCTTTCAAATTAAAGAAAACAAAATTCAGACTCAAACTTTATTTGCTACATATTCATAATGAATTCTGACGCCCAACGATAATGTTCCTTTTATTTATCATTTAACAGGGTCAAAAAGCAAGGTATCTAAAGATATATTCCAATAGAGTTTTTTTTTTTGTTTTCATTTCATTTTCAAAGTTTGTAGGCAGCGTTTCTTAATTAATTATTTTTCCAGCACTAATAATTATAATACATACAAATCGTCCCTTCATTCATTATAAACTATGAAGGAGCATTATCTTACTGAAGCCACCATGCTTGTCCCCCCAGCGGTTTTGATCATTTTTAGACTTAACCTAATAACTGGTACCTTTATCTTTAAAAGGAGCCATAAGATAGGTAATTTTACGATCGCCTCCCGCACCATTCAGTTTGGAATCTCCGTAGAATTTTGATTCATTCCTCGGTTACTTATAAAGTACTTACTATCTATTTTTTGAATATCATTACAGGAATATTATTTAAGTGAAGAAATCGTAGAGGAAATTTTTAAAGATGTGAACGCCTCATCGAATCTATGTCTTCCATCTAAATCAAAAGTAATTATTCTACTTATCGATGCCTTAAAGTATGAGTTCGGCGTTTTTAAGCCAAACTTATCCGATCCATTACCATATGAGAATAAGTTAACAATTTTCAATGATCTCCTGACAACCGAACCGGACCGCAGTCGAATATTGCGCTTCCATGCCGATCCACCAACGACAACGCTACAGCGACTGAAAGGTCTGACAACTGGCAGCCTGCCAACATTTATCGATATAGGTTCTAATTTTGCATCGCCAGAAATTAACGAGGACAATATAATCGATCAAATGATTCACAATAATTTGCCCGTTGTGTTTATGGGCGATAGTACGTGGACGGATTTGTATCCAAAACGATTCATGCGTTCGTACTCGTATCCGAGTTTTGATATATTCGATTTGGATACTGTCGATACAAAGATAAAGAAACATTTGCCAAATGAATTGCGCAAAGACGATTGGGAAGTTTTAATAGCTCACTTCCTGGGAGTGGATCATTGTGGTCACAAACATGGTCCATTGCATGAAGAGATGTCAAGAAAATTGACAGAAATGGACGAGGTTATAAAGTAATGTTTGTTTGTTTGTTTTTTTTTTTTTTTTCAAATTTTATCATTTATTGTTATTTTTCATAGATCTGTAATTGAAAAAATGGATAACGATACAACACTCTTGATTATGGGCGATCATGGAATGACTATTTCTGGTGACCATGGTGGGGACTCGGATGACGAAACGAATGCATTGCTATTTGCTTATACCAAGAGCAAGAAATTTGTGACCAGTGATTATGGATCAGATAGCAATTCGCTTCAGCAGGTAAAAAGTTGTTTTGTGTTTTAATTTTAATTTAATTATGCGGCCCCTATGATAATTTGTTTTACCAATGAAAAATTTCCCGGTGTCGAAATATGTACTTATTTTCAGTACATTTTGAATTTTATATGGTTTTTTTTTTTTTCATTTCAGATCGACCTCGTTCCGACTTTAGCCACAATCCTGGGCATACCAATACCCTACTCGAATTTGGGTTTAATCAATTTTAATATAGTGCCTGATGTTGCTGTGCCTTTTATGTCGAGATATCAAGTTCTGTTGCTCCATGCGTGGCAGAATGCTCAACAAATCTACACATACTTCTACAATTATGCATTGGAAAACAAACGAACATTCAGCTTCGATGAAATGGATTCAATGGAAAGTCGATTTCTCCTACTAACTCATAGAGTGAAGACCATTTACACAGAAGTAGCATTCAAAAATTTCATATTAGATCTCAATGCACATTTGCGGGATGTTCTAAATGTTTGCCGTGAAATTTGGGTGAAATTTGATGCTACCCAAATGTCTCAAGGATTATTGATTACTTTCTTGCCAATATTTTTCTCATTTTTGTTGATCAACAACTCTCGTGCCATAGAATTTCCGAAAATCTTCACAGTGAAAGTGGTGCTATATGCGTATCTATTAAATATGGCCTGTGGAGTATTTGGATATCGGTATTTCAAGAAGTTTTCCTTCAAAACTGAGGAACATGGTATTATATTCTTTACCAGCATTGTGAGTACTCTGATTCTGGTGTTCTTAACGTTGAAGAATTGGGGTTCGATTGCAACCAATTGGAGCGGCATGAAGCGTTTCGGAAACATGACCACACGCATCATATGTTTCATCCTCATTTCAGTATTCTTCTCGAATAGTTTCATCATCCAGGAACCGAAAATTATTTCGTATCTACTCACTGCCGTGATTCTGCTGTTGATCTATGAGATTCTCCAACAGAGCCTGAAAGTAGATTTTAAGACAAAATTCAGAGTGGGAGTCTTCTTAAAGTCGATATCATTTCGATTGGTGTTAGCAGCGATTCTAGCAATTATTCTGCTTCGCTCGGCCTATTCATTGTTTCGGTGTCGCGAAGAACAAGGAGACTGTGGGGATTTTTCAAATAATTCCAGTGGTTTTACATTCAAACGACCAGCTAACGCAAAGACATATCTGCTCACGGTTGTTGTTGTTGTTTTGTACACAACTCTAACTCGATTATACCTGCGATCTTGTGGCAACTTGACGGGATCATCGGTGAATGTACTCTTGGCTCGATACGGACCAACTATTGCTTCGATTTGCGCTGGTGGACATATTCTGCTGACCAACAGTGCTATTAAGAACATCAAACGGAATCATATTGATTCGATGGCTTTGGTGATCTACGCTTTGCTTTTGATACAAATCATTGTTGTGTCGGTGTCGCCGTTAATGACATATGTCTTGCCACCCAGAAGTACTATGATTTCTGTGAAAACGCACGAGGGAGTTGTGCCGGAGATCTTTAAAAAAATGAAACAGCAATATGATGGCGAGGATAGCGAAAAGAATTACGAAATACCTGTGGTGTATGGCCTTGCTACAGTCTACTCATCGATTTTGATATCGTTCGGAGTTTTTCTGGCTATGGTACTTATCATTCTCCTTGAACCGAAGTCATCAATTGGACTTGTTATTTGTATTGCTGTAGCAGCTGTTCTTTTGGTAGTACATTCGATTCTGAGATATCGCACTGCCACTAGTTTTGGTAGGTTATCTTTGTTTATGTGTGTTTTTTTTTTGTTTGTTTTTTTTTTTATGAATTTTAACTTTTTTTTAGAAACTTGCATCCAACCGACATTCACTGCCATTGTGGGGTGGTTCCTTTTGGCGAACTTCTGCTTCTTTGCAACCTCACACCAGACGACTTTGTCCCAGATCGATTGGCGGGCTGCATTCGTTGGTAGAACTTCGTTCATTCGCAATTCAAATTTTATCTCCGGAGTCTTAGTCATCTTCAATACTTTTTGTGGGCAAATATTTTTCATGTGCATGTATGGATTACTAAGTTCAGAGACATTTTCGATTTTTGCCCTTTTTCCATCGCTCATCCGTTCGAACTGCAAAGAAAAAATCAAAGAAGCTGATCCTCGAATTAGCAACTCAATCAAAACAAATAATGAAATCTCTCAACAAAATGTTGGATTCGATATGACACGCGGCGAATTGATACTCTTTGAAAATGAGAGCGTATATCTAGGAACACTCTTCAAACTTGCCACTCAGTTCTTTATGCTTCAAGGAGTTAAAGTTTGTTTGAAAATTCAAAGCAATCAATCGTAGAAATTCTAATTTTCTTTTTTTCTTGCAGATATTCTGTGCTATGATGGCTTGTACGATCCATTGTCGTCATTTAATGGTATGGAAAATATTCGCTCCTAGATTCATTTATGAGGGACTTTCAACGTATGTTTCCTTCCCTGCTATTATAATTGGTTACTTAATAATCGTTCGAGTGCATTGGTCGGTTGATAGACTAATAAATAGGATAAATAAAATTAAATAAAAGTAGTTAAAACAATATTGAAACACAAATAACAAATCTGGTCAAATTGTATTAAAATTTATTTATATTCTCTTCTTTTATTTTGTATTTTTCTATTTATAAAAAACGACTCCAAAACCAGTAAAACGGTTTCGTCCAAAGACTCAACTTAAAGCAATATCAATAGAGTATGTTTTATTTCGTTTTAAAAGTATGTAAGAAAAAAAAATAGTTAAAATCTTAACTTCTTGAAAATGGTTGTTTACAAAAAAAAAGTTTTGTTGTTTAAGTTTGTTTTAATTATATCACACGCAATAAATTTAAAATACACGTCTGTTTTTAATTTATAAGTAAAGAGCTGTGTGTTTTATTTTTTTCATTCTATTTTGACATTAAAATTGTATGAGCGTTACGAGAAACCGTCATAATGTGAAGGTAAACAAAATTAAATGTCATGTCGTAGCCGTGGCGTGATGGTTAGTGCGATGGACTGTTATGCCGGAGGTCTAAGGTTCGATCCCCATCCTCGCCACCTATTTATTTAAAAGAAAAAAACGGCTACTGCCTCTTGCGAGGAATTGACAAATTCTCCAAGAGTATCTCCTGTCACAGAAAAGTGCCGCTCGTTAGCCGTTCGGATTCGGCAATAAACTGTAGGTCCCCTCCATTCCTGCAGACACGCACACAGGAATGGTTGAGAGTTGTAAGTCACTAGGCCCTAGTTCTTCATGAGCTGTTGTGCCATCAAATTTATTTTATTTATTTATCAAAATTAAATGTCGTGATGGATCGATTGGTTTAAAAAATGATGAAAATTTTAATTAGGATTTTTCATACAAGCTTTTCAATAATTACCAAAGAAAGCACAATATTTTAAATGGATGTGTTTAAATAAAAGCATTGGTCTCAAGTTTAATCTTTAACAATTAAAACTTATACATTTATATGCAATAGAACAAAGCACCAATAACGATAGCGGGGTTATTTTGAATAAAATTTTCAGGGGGAGATTCCTATTAGCAGAACAATTTTTAGAGGAAACAAAATTCTCGAGATTTCCGATACGGCCCTTCAATTTTTGTGTGTAACCAAAAATAGAAAGTATCAAAGAAAACCAAATAATTAGCCTCTACATAACACATCGAATTAAAATCTAGATTTCAAGCAAAAAATACCAAATCTTATAGATATCAACAAGATTTCCGATACATTTCAAGTTTTATAATCTGGTAGACCACTGCAAAATCTTGGAACAGACAAACTGGGAAACAATACCACATAAATTTACTTACTTATTTTTCTCTTCAGTACAACTGTCCCAAAATAAGAAAAAATGAAAAGGGAATCTATATAACAATAACAAAAACGAATCCCTTTTTGTGTTCGTACGCGCATAACTTGACTAAACATTATCCAATTTGGTTGGGAATTTTTTTGTTAGATTTGTGTTGAACTAGATTAACACACAACGGAGTCGAAATTTGGAAAATTTAAAAAAATTTAACCGAAAAAGTAAGAAAATCGTGAAAACATCTTGAAATTTCAAACTTTTTGAATTAGTTTTTTGTTCGTACGCTTATAACTCGACTGAATATCATCCAAATTGGATGAGATTTTTTTTTGTTGGATTTGTATTGAACCAGATAAACACACTACGAACATAAAATTAGGAAAATTAGGCCGAAAAAGTCATAAAAGTTATGATAACAATAAATTGCATAGCTACATTCTGAATTATTTTTTTCTTTTCTTTGAACGGTTCTTCTACATTGGCGATTGATACGAATCGGTTCGGTAGTGTATCGATACAGAAGCTTATTACGACATTTATATTGTTATTGTTATTTTGACAATCTTATCGTTCTATATTTCTACTTGGTTATTTCAAATTTGTACTGATTGTTTTATTGCGAATAGGCTCTCGAAATAAGACCAATAGTGCGCAAATTATTGTTGCTTTTTTTTTCAATTTTATCGCGACGTAATGTACAGATTTTGAAATTTAACTAATATATGCTGATAATAAAATACGTATACACCACAGTGACTCCGCTAATTCCTATTTTGTATTATTTATTTTAAAGGGTCTGTAAAGTTATACATATGTAGGCACTAAAGCAGGAATATTTTCATAAAGAGCATTTTTTCACCTTTCTCTATTATATCCGTTTGTAATAGGTTACAAAGGTCTACATAAAACTGGGTTATTTCCTTTTTCATTTGATGGTAAATTCTCTAGAAGTAGGTACATATTTTTTTTTATTATTATATATTCCAGTTCGAATTGAATATATTCACAGCTAAGACAGGACAACGTCTATCGGGTCAGTTAGTTTATTATATTTATTGAGTGTAGTTTAGTCATGCCGTTTTGTATGGTTTTTCAACAGAAAAAGTGAAAGGAATAAAATGAATGAAAATATTTTGGGATTTTGACCTAACTGACGAACTGGCCAGGCAAGGATCAGTCCTTCATAACTCATTTGCGGAACGAGTTAATATTCCCCTAGGAGTTATGAGGGGCAATTTATTCTCAAATTTCCTAACAGAATCCAATCAAAGGTGGGGCAGTCTGAGCAACTGTATTATATCTAGAAAGATGTGGCCCACTTATAGTAAATCCCGAACAAAAGATCTAATCTGCCGATCAAGGCATGACATTGCCAGGATCGTTGCAACCTGCACTGGGCACTGGAAAAACTGGGCATACCTTACAATATTCACTGTCGAAGTTGTGCGAATCAGCAGGAAAAGGAAACAATAGTTCACTTCCTCTGTAAATGCCCTGCTCTAGCCCGGTATAGAGTAAAATCCTTTGGACATGCCTTTTATGACGACCTTAACGAACTTTCCGAAATAAAGATCAAAGACTTGATCTCTTTTCTTAACGCAACAAAATGGCTTTGAGACGACGAGACGGTAGCCTTTGCATCGACCCCCTTCTGATCCGCTAGACTGCTAGTATATAGACTTCGAGTCTTGAGGGGACATGGGCAGGGTAACCGTAAGTTTGTAGGACGTAGTGACTAGTTTGACACTAAAATGTCTGACTCGGAGCGTTTTTGTGGATGGCCTCCCGCCAGCTTCTACTAAACTCTTCCATAAATAGGTTCCAACGAGTTTATGGTATCAAAACGGCGCTTTTCTGCGCTAATTGGGTCAGCGAGCTAGTTGTTCGTTGGCCGCCATTTCTACCTACCATTTCAATGAATATTTTTTTCAAAGTAACGCTGATATTCGCTCAAAATCTAGTTTATGTGTGGCGTAAACGATTCAGGACCATTTGCTGAAACAAAACTTAAATTATTTAAGTTCAACATAAGAGCTTATGTGACAGTTTACGCTCAGTAAAAAGTAGATGATAAACGTTTAAGTTGAACATAAATACTTAAGTTTCGTTACAGCAAATGGGCCTCAATGAGATTAGGTAATCTTATTGCGAAAATTTGAGATTTTGGTTCAATTTGAAAACCGTATAACGTTCTTAATTTGTATTATACAGATACAAAAAACATTCCTGCAGACACGCACACAGGAAATGGTTGAAAGTTGTAAGTCACTATGCCCTAATTCTTCATGAGCTGTTGTGCCACCAATTTTTTTTATTTATTTATTTAAAAAAACTATAATTTGGATCACGATCTGTAACTATTTCTTTCCCAAAACTCACACTGAAGTTTTGCCATCATATCCATCTAAATAATGTTTTCCAAACGATCAGCTATTTTTCTGCAAGAAAATATAATCTAGATTCGAGAAAAAAAAAGTATCCCAGTTTAATTAAAATTCAAATTTGAGTTTGGTAGTGTGTTTTTTAAAATTCACATTTTACCTACATATTAAGTTTTTATTTCTTTTATTTTTAACAATAAAATTCATGATTTATCACCTAACTTTTCTTGTTAAAAGTTCACTCATGTAGCTACATAGATCTTTAATAATATTTAAAATAAATATTCTTTTTTATTTTTATTTTTAAATAAATTTCACGCCTCTCTTTGGTAGTAAATCGCAAAAAAAAAAAATAAACATTACCTATTAAAATTAAAAATTTAAAATAAAAACAATTAAATAAAAATGAAATTATAAGTTTGCATCTTAGTTTTGCTTTTTTTTTTGCTCTACATACAAGATATTTATTTTCAAGTGTTGTTTTGAATTTCGTTTATTTTTTTTTTTCTTAAAAATAAGATAATATTTGACTAAAAATTTTGTATTTAATTATTATTCTTGTTTATTTTATTTAATTATCTTTAATTTATTGTTTGTTTACAGTAAGTAGATTATGTAAATAATACAAGAGAATAAATTGTCTTCTTATAATAATTGTAATTTATTTAAGTTAGAATTTATTTAAGTACTCAAATCATAAGTATTTAGTTGTATGTTTTAGGTAGAAGGGTATTAAGGAAAATAATTAAGTTCAATTTTGAGAGAGCAATCACAATGAGAAATCTTTCATATTCAGTAAATAGTTAAAAAGGAGAAAAAAAAAACAACAAGCAAAAAAGCTCTAAAATCATATTTTATTTTTTATCCAGCAAAGACATTTGAAGTCTAAATTTCTATAATTTAGATAAAATGTAAATCAGCCAAAAAATCAGTTAACAATAATGAATAACTTAATAAGTGTTACTACATTGTTGAGTTTGTAATTTATTTATTTTTTTTTTTTTTTTTTTAAGGTAACAATAATGTTATGATGTTGTTTTATTATAAGAATATATTTTATGTTTGCATTTTACTAAATAAGTTCGCTATGTATAATAATTTTAATAATATAATAATAATTATAATAAAATATATTATATATTAGTTAAAATTAACCCTTTGCATGACCATTTACTATCAATTGTGTATTCGATACTCCATTTGTTTTAGATTTTTTAGAAGCTTCGGTGCCTTGGTCTATAAATAAAATAAACGCAATAAAGTATATTTTTAACGTAGGAATTATTAATGATTTTTCTTTGAAAAAAAAAAACAAACACTTTTCCTACTTTTTTCAAAAAATGTATGCCAATATGAAGGAAATTTTGAAAAATTAAAACATAAAAAGGCAGGTGATTAGAATTAAATGTAATAAAAAAATTAACGTGGGTTATTTGCTCAGTTTTTACATTATAAATATATGCATATATGTATACATATATATATTTTTGTTAGATGAAGAATGCTACCACCAATGCACCACTAGAGTTTTACAAAATTAATTATATAAAAAAATAACATTCAGTTTTGCGGACTCTTTTTTGTAAGAAATAAAAATGTTAGGTTGTAGGTGGAAAATAATGGCCTGTTTGATTGGTAATCCGATACGTTTTGATATAATTCAATACGTTTTAAACTTCCTTGTTTGGATACTGAAATTGAAAGCGAGAAGCTTTTATTTTCATAAATGAAACTAATCGAAAAGGCCATAATTTTTTCCCCTGGGACATGCTCTAATGAAACTCTAGGTTTATAAATATTATAAATGGTATAGAAAACATATAGAAGAGATCACAATCAATTAATTTTTGATTCAAACAAATAAGTTGGCAGTTGAACTTGAATATTATATTTTTCCTAACTAATAAACAAAGATAACACATGATCTCGTAGGCTAGATAGGTATCATCTCAGCTTAGGATCAGCAAATCTGAGCAAAGTATTCTGGATAACCACTGGAGATCTGTGAAAAGTATTCTAGCAATCGGAGCGAACAACTGGAACAGCATAATCAATAGAAGAATATGAACTTAAAGACCAGTAGGTACCAAGTTAAAAGAAAGCAACAGCAGCATAGAGTAAGCATTTACATTAATCTCCATGAACTTGAGACAGTAGACCTTTAAATACTTTTACTTAGGAGCTGACAGGTTACAGGTTACAAAAGGAAATTTCAAACAAAATCTTATAAAAAGAGTAGACGTTTTTCTAGTTCTAACGGGTGAGGATCAGCTCACTATTTCAGTAAGCTTTGCGAAAAGCTTTTAATGGAGCATTTATATGTTCCTATTCTCAACAGCGAAACGAAAAATATGGAAAACTTAAGTGCCACTTAAGCCGGTAAGTATGCACTGTGAAACTTGCCCTTAGAATGCAGAATGGTTATTTGGTTGGTTAATATTTTGAAAGATTATTTTTAATTTTAATACATATTTAAGGGCCTTATTATGATTCGCCAACTTTTTGGTTCGCTTCGCGAACGATAATAAGGCTAAAACATTTTTCATGAACATTTAATGCACAAAAAAAAACATGTCAAACGAAAAGGATCCCCTTCTGATGGGTCATAGTGGAACCTATCAGAAGTAGAAAATTCATTTCCCATTATCAGGCACGTAGCCAGAGGGGGATACAAATAAAATTCCTAAGATGTTTTCAGAAATATTTTTTTAATCCACATCGCAACTTGGCAAGAACTTATTTTAAATTGAATTTCGTAAAAACAAACAACACGTTATAATCCAGAATCGGTATCTACTATGGCTTTTTTTATATTTGAAAAAACATGCTCTGTAATTGTCCCTAAGCTTAAAGGCTTTAATATTCACCATCGTATTATTCGGCCCTATCAAGGTAACCGTCGGAGCGGAACTCTCACCGATTTCCTACGAATCAGAGACATTTTGCTGGTCGGAGAACTACCTCGAAGCAAAATGTCTCCGATTCGTAGGAAATCGGAGAGAATTCCACTACGACGGTTACCTCGATAGAGCCGAATATTAGCCAAATTTAAATGACCTTGTTAAATAATTGATTCAGAATAGCTTTTAATGCTCTTTAGTTCACAAAATTCAGGATGAAACGCCAAGTTTTGGTTAAAGCTACGAAGCAAACCCACCCCCTCCGAAACAAAATTCTGGCTACGGGCATGCGCAATATATTCAATATCCAAAAACGATTTAAAAAATGGCTAAATGCCACAACAAACTAGTTCGTTTGATTCAATTGGCTTTGCCCATTTTCATAATAAAAAAAAAAAAAAAAAACAATTTAAATTTTTATCACATTTAATTTTAATCACAAATTTCAAGCAACATTTATGCATGTAGTCAAAAATAAAAAAGAATTTCAACTCTTGAAGTTAGATGAATCATCTAAAAAGCAAATTAAATAACAAACAAACAAAATTAAAACAAGTGAAGCATGAAGTACAACTGATTGATGTTGGTGTAGAAGGCATGATTGAAAAAAAAGTTCATGAGTTTCGATGGTAAGTTCTTGAAATCATTCAACTATCATTTCTGTTTTTCTTGATCTTGCATATTTTACACATTCCTAAAACAAAACAATATAAAGAATTATTTGATTTTGTTGTTCGTTGGTAGAGTAGGTATTCGAAATAAAAGGCTGAACAAGTGATATTATTAATCGACACTTAAAATATGTGTTTTAGGCCCATTTGCTGAAACGAAACTTAAATATTTACATATGTTAAACTTAAACGCTTATGTTTTACTTTTTCCTCAGCATAAACTGTCACATAAGCTCTTATGTTGAACTTAAATATTTAAATTGTTTCAGCAAATTGCCCTTACTTAATGAACCTCATATGTAGAAGGATTTAAACTTGCCACAGAATATCAGCTAGAAATAGAAAAAGCAATTATAGAATAGCTGATTTTGGAAATAGCCTTAAAAACAGAATACAATATCTGAAAAACGTAAGATTATATTAATAAACCTAAACGGAGTAATAGTCTCAACAGAGCTGTTTTATAGGTAATCTTAAGCTAACTCAGCAATGCAAGCCTCAAGAAAACTATCCATTAATACGTTTATATACAGAATCGGGAGCTCGAGTTGGATTAATGTCGGATTTTCGACCAAGGTTTTTTGATTTGAGAGCTCGATATTGATTTGCCATGGTGTTGAGATGACATAATGATGTTTCTCACGTTAAATCCTCAACCCAGATTATGTAGCATAAATTTCGACTCGACTCCGCTACTGAAGCGAGTCGGTTTAAGCTAACTTCAACTCGATGCAGCAATTCAAAGGGTCGAAGCGAGCTACTTGCTTGCTTAAATACCTCATGAAAAATCATTTGGAAAAAAATATATCAATGGCAAACGATGACGTTTTGAAAAAAGTTACCTAGCATATATGCTAGGCCAAGAGATCGTATTGGATTGTTCGAGTGAAATTTTTTCAGGCAAAAATTCAGGATGGCAAAAAAATTTTTCGAGGAAACAAAAATATTTCGAAAGGAAAAAAAAATCCTCTAGAGATTCCCAACAGGGTGCAAAAATTGAAGCGGCTTAGAATACTCCTTAGCGATCAATAAATAAAGGCCATCAGTAAATTCTAAATTAGGCCGGAAAAATTGATCAAAGATAAACAAACGATTTTTTGTTCAATGAAACATAAAACTTGACAAAATCGATCTTATTAGAAAAAAAAGACTGTTTTTATTTCCGATGAAGATCATTGTTATGAATCTCCGAAAAGAAATTCTGTAAACCTTGGACGTAGTAAATGCATGGCAAGCGTTTTGATGACGATTGTCCAGAAAATTACACAAAAAGGCAACTCATCGTCCATTGTAAGAGTTTATCAGACTTAATTCGAATATTTATCCACAACATAGCCAACGATAGTATCAAGGTAACAAAACTTTATGTTTACCATCCTGCTAAATTATTAATCTGAACTTTTGGTTTTGTTGTTGTTTTCTAAGCTTGTTTATAGGCTTCCAGTAAAACATGCCTAGGTATTAATCTTAATATTAAAGCTTCTGTAAGCTATGAATTCCTTTTAAGGCACACAAAATACATATCTAAAGCACCAAATCTAAGCCTGTCGATTTTCAAATAAAAAATTGACACCTACAAATGTCACATTAAAAACTCTTGAATTAAAAGCGACATACCAAGCTAGTTCACATTACTACTTGTATTTGCGAAAAATTATTCGAAATTTTAAAAATAAATAATTCCATTGACAACTCGTTAAAATTCGCTCTAGTTCACACATCCCTAAATGCCTTAATGACTGAATTCTGATATCAAGCTATATGAACGTTTTCTAATCGCTAGCTAAACATATATGCATTATCTTTCACAAATACCTTGGATATTATTTTAAAATTAATTACAATATTCTTAAAGAATCGTCAAGTATAAGAGATTATATAAGATAAATCTTTAGGTTTATCCCATAATTATGAGTCTCGTTCCTATAATTTAGAGGAAAAATACATAAGTTTTCTAGTACATATTTACATTTTCATTTTTAAGTTTTAATTTTTTTTTTCTTTTATGAATTATGTTTTAAAAATTTTGTTGATGATATTGACTTAATTTTATCATAGAAAAAACAATATGTGCGTGCATTATAGAGAGATTATAATATAATGGTGTTTTTAATTTTATGTATGTACCTACATGCAATACAGTTCTTATATACTAATTTGATTCATTATTTAAACAAAAAGACAAAGCAAAATCTTTCACAATAAGAACCAAAACCAAAAGAGTTAAAACAAAAATTCAATTCAAACTAAATTAAAACAAAATTCTAAAGAAAATCAAAAGTACATGATGAAAGTTATATATTTTGATTAAACATGAAATATAATTTGTATATCTATAAACTAGGTTTTATTTCTTTTTATTAAGCATCATTCATCGGCGACATCATCATCGACTTCATCGAGGTAATGATTACAAATGTCCTTACCATGCAATGAATGACAAAATTTCTTGGTAACGCTCCAATCTTCTTTAAGTGATAAATTAAACATGGAGTAGTCTGGATCGCCGGTTACCTCTTTGACTATATTTAAGAATTTTGGCATGCAGTTCTTGAGAGCATCACCGGACAGTGATGAGTAGGTCTCCAAGAGTATTAGTCCCTTGCATCTTAAGAGGGATACAAACAAAAAAATTCAATATCAATAAAATAGAAAGGGTAAAAAATTTAAGCTTGTAACTTACCTTGGATGACTTGGCTCTCTGTAGATGTCCAGTTGAAAGTATTGATTGTTGATTAAAAAGCAACGACGCTTCTTGTAGATTGTAAAATGGGTGTAGTCGCGCTGAGCCAATAAATTCGTGTAGTCTCGATGGGTTAGTTGGGTTTTTACCTCAACAGCCTGCCCGTGAAGGTGTGGCCGACGAATGGTATGGATGTAACTCCAGTGGTTCTTTTGACCACGTTTGCGTAGCCTTGCTTGTACTTTTGGTCCTGAGGATTGTAAATAATGATGAACGACATCAAAGTCTTGAAACGGTGGAAATTCAGAGTCAGGTGGTAGACTTCCGACTGAAATAAAAAAAAAAAAAAAAAAGAAAATTAGTTTCTTTTGAAAAAGTTATTTAAAATTATTTCTATACCCAGGAGTTTAAGTTTTCTTGAGCTGGTCTTTAGACGATCGCCAATATCAATACCGAGTTTTTGGCATACTGCTTCAATGGAACGATTCATTTTTGATTCGAAATCTGTAGAATTATCGATAACATCGAAATAAGGGTGCCCGACCCATGCAGCTGCCGATTTATAATCCAACTCTCTGGCCATTTCAACACCTTCGGAACGGCAAGCATGATCCTAGGTAGGTAAAAAAATAGTTTTCATAAAAATTTCAATTCTATCAACTTTTGACTACTCACTTCTGTTGTATAAAATTCTTCAGCACCATTAGCAGCTGATACTAAATGAAGAATTTGATTATAACGATTATCTCGAAGTTCGATAGGATTCCAGTTGTTGGCAGCCATCATTTTTTCCCATTTTTCCTTTGAGATATCTAAAAAAGTTTATTGTTAAAAATGGTACTTTTGCAGAGAATATTTAAATACTTACAAGCGCTTGCATCCATAACACCACGATCGCATATGATCAAACAGTTTCGATTGCATGAATTACCAACTTCGAAATAAGTGTTTTCAATTTGTATCATGGTACGGATAAGGTTCTCTTGAAACTTGTAAGCTAAAATTGAAAAGTTTGTTTTTAAATATTTTAATAAAACAATACATGTATACAAAATAAGTATAGCTCGCAGATTTTTTGCAGTGGGCCTTAATTTAAAAATAAATTTCCTTTAAAAATACGTCTCAATTATTTTCGAAGGATAACCGGTTGTAAAGTTATAAAAGAAAGAAGCAAACAAAAGCAAACTTCACATACAATTTGTATGGAAAATAGAAATTAGCGATGAGCGCACCTCTAAACATTGATCTAAAAAGATTTATTATTTCATTAAAGTCTAACTAAAAAGCTAGTAGCATTAAAAATCGGAGACATTTTAATTTATTTTTTGAATCAGTCTAAGGTACATATGTATGTACCAACATTTATGTATTTGAATACACTTGAATTCAGGATATTTTTAAATTTTAAAATAGGGCGATTTGGGAATTATGGATCTTTTGATTTTCGGTTAAGCAGATATAGCTTATTTACGAGGGGTATCGAAGCTTTGAGTAAAAATAACAGTTAGTATTGTAACTAACGCAAAGCTGTGAAAAAAGTAGAAGAAATGGTTTTTTTCGTTTCCATTTTGATCACAATTTCGCAATGTTTATGAACCACACAATTTGTTCATTTAATTGGGTTTTACGACTTTGAACATTCGGTACGTGAAAACGGTTCATTGGATTAATTTGAAATTTTATAGAAATATTGGTGGTCTATTGTTCTTTAAAATGTCTTACCAAACTAAGTCCTGCTGTCAATATTTGTAAAGCAGTAAAAGATTTACAAAGTCTTGCAAAAAGTCGTTTTTTTGACCTTATATGAATGTAACGGTGAAGAGCTAAAAAAAAAATAATCGTTTTAATGTTTTGAAAAAATCTTGTAGAAAATTAATTCCAGTTTCTAAAACTACCCTTAAATTTTCCGTGTCGTCATTCCTTGCAAAGATATTGGTAGTCAAAGTCAAAAGTCTGTTTTTTTTTTCATTCAAAGCCAGATATTCTTTAAAAAAAAATTGTAGAATGACGAAAAAAGACGACCTTAAAGCTGAATAAACAAGTTATATAAATAAAACATTGAATTGGCTCAAAAAAAAATTTTCGCAAAGAAAATGACAATGTTCAAAAAAAAAATTAAAATTAAAATTTTTGGGTTGTGCTGCTTCTTATGATTGCGCAATAACGGTACCTTAAAAAAAATTATTTGCTTAAATTTCTCAATACAAAAAATATAAAGTTTCAGAATGCTTTTTAATTTATCTTAATAAGATCACTTTTCAGGGAGATACAGCTCTTCAAAAAACACTAAAAAAAAAGCGATTTTTTTGTTTTGTTCCCTTAGTTGTTTTGACAAAATTTAAAAAAAAACTGGATAAGTCTATCTTAGTACATAAGAAAACTAATCTTCGAATTTTCTATAACTATAATGGAGGTGAAAGCTATTTGTACAGAGAGTCAAATATGACATTTATACACATCAGTGCCTACGTTCTGTAATTCTCACATGCATAAAATTGGTCGAGAAACGATGAAAATTGAAACAAAATACATGAGTTTTGTTCCATTTTTCAGTGTTTCTCCACTGATTTTTCCGATATGAGAGTTACAGAACGTAGGCACAGGTTCCATTGAATAACGACTCGATATGAATATAAATCTTAATGAGGAGCTTACAAAAAAAAGCCGAACAGACGGACGGTCACACCTAGGGTTCCAAACCGCCCTCTATTTGGAAGAACAGTCCTTTATTTGTCTTTCCGTCCTCACTCACTTAAAAATGTCCTCTTTTTTCAAAAATCGGAAACAAATAAGCAATCATTTTGTAGGTAGGTATGTACCTTTGTTATGTTATGTGAAAAAATGTCATTATTTATGGCATTTTATACCAATTGTTTGTCATGACACAATTAATGACATTTTGTCACTCGTTAAAATGGCCGCGTTCATTACCGCTTTTGACAGTTCTAAACTGTCATTTTAAGAACTTCTGATTGGCCAGTCGCCATAAAATTCAGTTGACGTCGATTGACATTTAGTTGCATTGCTTACGTTTTTTTCTGAATTTTCAGATGAAAATTTCTATCTGAAAATTCAGATGACAGCTAAATACAAAATAAAAAACTGTTTTTGACCCAGTTTTTTTTTTGTGCGTGGTCTGATCGTCTGGTTTTCCCGATTTCGATTTCAGAGTGCAAAAGATAATAAAAAAAAAAAAAAATAATTTCAGACTTTTTTTTTGCGTTCAATGTTAAGCCTTAACTACATAAACCAAAAAAGTGAAAAAGTACAAAAGTGAAAATTTTCAAACTCATTTTGGGATAGTTTTTCTCACTGTAAAACTTAAAAAATGATGCAGAAAGCTTAAATTTTGGTTTAAAAAGAATTGTATACATTCTTTTTCACAAAACAACTGCGCTAGCGGGAAAAAAATATTTTTACTTTTGTAATTTTGCAAAAAGTGGCCAATGTAGTTAAGACTTTACGTTTTTCAGAACTGAATTTTTAGAGTTGTCAAAAACGTGGTGATGAACGCGGCCAAGTTGTTTGCAGTTTCATCTAAATTTTCAACAAAGACACTATTTTCGAGTGCTGGGCTTATATTAATTGAATGTCAGGCTTTTTTTTACTTTCAAATACCTAACTAAAATTTAAATTCATCTGATATAACAGAAAATTGTAGCTATCATGTTGTACCTAACACATACAACATACTTAATAAATAAAGAAGTGGGCTCATATAAGTATGGTTGAAAAATTGTTTTGTTTTTTTTATTTTTATTTTTCGGGAACAACGTTTAGAATTTCATATGAATATTAAAAATCCAATTACAACCAACCACATTGAATGTACTAAGAAAAGCAGTTAAAATTAGCTTTATTTATATAGCAAACGAAACCAGATACGAGAAACTAGACAGCGTAATCATTTTTCGAATAAATAAAAACATATTTGATATGAAGTAGACACATGTGTGTAGGTAGGTATGAATACATGAGGATATAATATAATTGCTATGCATCATCAAAAAAAAAAATAATAAAAATTAAGAAGAAAAAAGACAAAATCAAAAAAATAACAATGAAATTGGACTTTTGAACATAATAATTCAAACTTTATCAAAAAGCTAGCTAACACCGCAACCACCGCGCCGTGCTTCGCCATGGATATACCTAAATAAAGTTAGAAAGAATAGAAATAGAATTCCACGAGCACGACGACGACGACGACGATGGCGGCGTTGAACGTTCTCTGTTCGAAAACGTATACCCTACCCAGTCAAGACAGGCGCTCACCAGACTTTTTGATAAACTAGTGCGCATTATATGTATTTTTAGATTGTGCGACAAAGACTTGATGTGAGATGCGATTGAGCAGAATTTCAAAAACCCAATACAGGTGGTGGTTGGACTCAGGCATAGTATGTACCACAGACAGTGTTTTCAAAGAAATTATCAGTCTTAAAAATAGGTCAAAAAAAGAAAAGCACATGATGTCTCGTGAGAACCTTGCGATTTTTTGTAAGTTATATTCACCTCAAAAAACAGTAAAAGTTTCAAGATTAAAAAAAAAATAGGGGTGTGCTGCACATTTTGACTGTCACAAATTAATTTGTCAATGTCAATTAAGGGGCAAGAACATGTGTATGTATATTTAAACGTCAGACAGGGGCGTTCGATATGTGTTGTGTGACAAGAAACGGAAATAAATAGTATGGCAAACATTTTTCTTTACATAAGAAAAAAAAAACAATAAAATCTTGCATCATTATTCTATAAATGGAGAACTGTAGATGCATGAGTATAAGAATGAGTAAATGCATTACTAAAACAATGACAAATAATAATATGTAGGTATCGAAAAAACCTATGAGAAGAAATTTTGAAATAAATTTTATTTAAATTCTCTTAATTTTGGGGCTATTTTGTTTTCTAAAATGTATTTTTATCGTCATCGCCAGAAGTCTGTCTGACCAAATAGAAAACTTGGCATCTTGAATCAGGAATTTCTGCCAGAAAACGTTTTATAATGAAAATTATATCTTGATTGCAATTTCATGCTCCGAGTGACAGACTGTGGCGAATATCACTAAACTCTTATTTTTTATTTATGTATATGTATATAAAAAAAAAAAAAACAAATCAAACAAAAAAAAAAACAACTGTCTAAATATTTTTAAAGAACCGAAATGTTTTTTTTTTTTTTTATTTGAAAGCATTTTTTATTTTAAATCAAAAACTGTTAGCCTTTTTTTGTTTGCGTTTTATGTATACTGTTACGCCCACAAAATTAGTCAAAATTGTGGTTGTGTTGAAAAAACTGAGGTAACAAAAATTAAAAAAAAAAAAATGGCATCGTTTGGTGTTTAGTTGTATGTGTGTAATAAAGGATAAAGATTCAGCGGATATTTTGCGATCGCGAAATTAGGGCATTCAGAATTAAGCGTAGGAAAAATGGCAAGTTTAGGCGAGGCCTTGGCAAGTTTTCAGATAGGAAAACATGGACGAGGAAAACATGACAGATCCCTATTAGTGTCTCACTGAGAACATTTATTTAATAAAGTACTGGTGAGGCTCTTGATGGTAACTAACTATGTGAAATAATTTTACGAAAATTAATAAAAGCAGGATCTTATTATATCGTAATAAAAATCTTTGTTCGTTAACTATGCAAATTTCAAATTAGGATTGGGAATTGTCGTGTCAAATATAGTAAGACCGTAACTGCAGACAAAACAGAACAAGAAAGAACCACACCTTTCTCAGAAATCTATTTTCAGTTGTTCTACCTAAAAAGCAAGTGCAAACAGAAACAGACTCACTGAACAGCAAGCCCAGAACAGTTTAGAACAGAAAATTTCTAATTGAACTTGTTCTTTTCTGTTCTGAACTGTTCCGCACAGCCTCACTGAACATGCATACCTATAGTCTTTCACACGTACTTGCACACACGCCGAAGTAAATGTCAATAAACTAAACGTCAGTTTAAATATTCAATTTTACATGCGGAAGAATTTTTTTGTGGTCAGTGTTTTATAATAAAATAAAAATAAAAATAAAAATAAAATAACATGGATTCTTGGTTAGTTAGTGAAATAAGCGAAATTAGTCTTTAAGAAGAAAAAACGTGTTTTTGAAAACCTCCCAATCTCCCAATATAAGCAACAGAAAGCGCACCGCCGCAGAAGCACAAACGATGACACTTCCGAGCCCTGCACGCTTTAAACCGGACGTAAATGCACACAGATGACATGAATATAGGGACTATCAGAACTATGTTGTAGACAGGACCAACCAGGATGACCATCAGTTCATCGGCAAGCTAAGACGTGGTAAGTACACTTTAGTCTTCGAAGCAACATTCTTCCATGGACATGGACTGGCCACTCATTTAGAGTGTATAACTAGGGTGGTGGGCTTCTAGCTTTGAACCCCATATATGAAATATTTGAATGGGAAACTATGTAAAACAAAATATGTATGTGGAAGAAATCTAGTTTTTACTAGTCAGGGCTTAGGCAGAATTTAACTGACGAGGCAAAAAGGTTCCTAACTGGCGAGGGCCTAACGAATGCTTATAGTAATCCTTGCTAGACCATTATTAGTAAATATGAAAAACTTGTGAGGGCCTTATTGAAAACTAGATTCCTTTTCCAAGCGGGTAGCAAATTTATATGGACAACATTTTTTTGGTAGTTCGTCTTAATTTCGGTTATCGATTAGCTTAAATGCTTAAGTACAAAATATAAGGGCAGAATTATATAAAAAAAATTTTCGAACAAAACAAAATATTCCACATACGCCACAGTGACCCATAATAAATTATTCCTTCATGAAACAAAAAAATAAAATAATTCTACTTATCCCAAATAATTTAATACATATCTATATATTTATTTTTGAAAAATGCATGTATGTATGTATGTAATACCGCCAAATTCTCAGCACTACCCATTTTTACAGGAACAAATTCAAGAGATTTTCGACTCCCCTCTAACTTCGGAAGCAATAATGTCAGAAACTTCAAACTCAAACCATATTTCCTAAGCATGGGCAAGAACAGGCGCCTCACCAAATTTTAACTTCTTAGCATTAGTAGTCCCTGAGATATAGGACGTCAAAAATCGAGAAAACAGTAACTGACTGTCTCACTGACTCACGAAGGTAGGTGCTCACTAACTGACCGATCATCAAAAGACCGATCATCAAAAGATTTGACATTCAGAAGGGCGTGGCATCAACCCACTTTTTCAGAAGTGTTGTCATTTATATGAAGCACTTCCGATTGTTGAATTATGAATTTCAGTAGAGTTGGGTTGATTGGGTTTATAAAATCCAACGTGAGAAAAAATTAAATAATTTGGGTTTTATCACTCAAGGGGCGTGGTACCGATCCACTTTCTCAGAATTATTATCAATTAAATATGTATTTATGTATGTACATATATGGAGCTTTTCTGATTGTTGTACAATGAAAAAATTTGGTAGAGTTTTAGGGCTCAGATGCATACAAAAATTGAAATTTTAAGATTTTGTGTTCAAAAAAAAAAAAATACCTTGCAAAAAGGGGTGAAATCACACCAAAAACATAAACGTTAAAAAAAGCCAAGTTATCCTATGCATACAAAAAATCGTATCTAAAAAGTCAGCCGTGAAAAGTAATGAGATCAGTAAGTACGCCAAGTTCTACTTGAGCATTATGATCTCTTGAATGAAAATACTCCCAAGGCATACGCGAAAGGGAGCCATTAGCTACGCGCTCATACGAAACGAAAAATGACACAAAAAAAAAATTCGTTTATGATCGAATTACTAAAGACCAGCGAATTTCGGATTACGAACTTTGACTTTTCATCCATATGAGTGAATGCTAACAATTGGGAATTGCTATTCAAAATAATATAAACGATCAAACAATTCGAAAAAATATTTCTATCCGCCATATTGTGGAATGCGTCCTGATGTTGTGGATTGCGAATTTAAGTTTGACAGTTCGCATAATATAAGTTTTTGGTCGCATATTTTTCTGCTAAAAACTTTGCAAGGTCTTGACTAAACTTTGGCAAAAACTTGTCATAAGGAAATATTTCGAGGGAAAAAACAAATTACGTTGACGATACTTCAATATTATTGTGGTTCTGAATATTTTTAACATTTTTTTTTTTTTCGAATACGAGGAAAAATTCCATGGGAACAAAATTTCCTGATAACCCCAATTATCTCAAAGTCAAAAGTATGTAGGTAGTACCTAAATATAGTTTATGTATACAAAATTCATTTTGTTATTTGCCGGAAACATTCAAAATAGCTATTTCTGACGAAAAAAAAAAATTATTCACAAACTATATACCGAAATGTTCTTAAAATAAAATAAACGTTATCAAAATTAATTTCAAAAACAATTAAGTATACTTCATTAGTATATTAAATTGCTGTGATTCATTTGTATGACTTATGACCCATACCATCAGCTACAATTTATCAGCTGTGTAAGTATCGAACAAGCCCCTCAGACAATCGCCTTGGAACAAGTTTAATGGAAACATTTTTTGCTTTTTTTTTATGTATACGGTCATCGAATCGAATTCATTGTGCAAAAATAAATAAAAGAAAAAAATTAAACTGATATATGGTGTGTGTATTTGTACATATAAAAACAGAAAATACAAAAAACTCCCAGAAATATCTTATGCCAGCCGGCAAGAACTCACTGCATTTTTTTTAATTATAAATTGAACTGGTTAATAATACTTAATAGCACGTGATTTTTGTTGACAGATGGGGGGCAATTGTTACAAGACGAATAATTATTGCACACTTAATTTCAGATAAACTTCCTCATAGCTGTTGGTTGGGCTGTAATAAAAATGACTCGCTTAACAAAAACAAAAAAACAAAACTCGAGATTTAATGTGCCATCGAGCGAGGGAGTTCAAGAGCGTTAGGTATCTACCTATACACGTGTACTATACTTATTTTATTTATGGAAAATAAATTGAAAAATACAACGCAAAATAACAAAACTGTAAACCACCCAAGCGTGTATTCCTTTTCTTTTTTTTTAAATTTTGTTGTCCGTTTAAACCCTTTTTTCGTCTGAAACATTTCTGGTTACTTAAATTTTATTGACGGATCTCCGACATTATCGACTTTGACATTATGTCAAACTGGACAAAAAAAAAAAAAAACTGATAAGCGACTGCAGGTATAGCGGTATTTTCTGGATCTAGCTGGGCAAAAATTTATTTTTGAAGGCCGTGTTTCTTTATTTTTGCAGATTTTGTAATTAATATTTTTATAGCCTGTCTGGGCGACAGACAACACGGCGCGGCGGCGCATTTTTGTCTGAAATGCTGGTCCTTGCTAATAGACCCATGTTTTTGTTTGATTGTTTTCTTTTTTATTGCATATAGCTATGTAAATATAATTTTTTTTTTTTTCTGATAAGTCGTTTGATTTGTAGAGCTCTTCAAAGTTCAACAATTTTGCTCTAGATAGAAATTTTTTTTTTTTATTCATCATCAATTTAATAAATTGAAGAATGGCAATTTGAATATGGAATAAAAGCATGAAACACGTTCTTTAAATTGATAAAACAAGTATTTTAAATGTTTCAATATCAAAATGAAAAACGCCATCTCGATTTTTGAAAAATTATTAATCTAGGCAGAAAAAATTTTAAAAATCGTTGAAGCGGTTTTATTAAAAAAAATAATTTTTCGTTTATTAATTTTTTTTTTTGAAATTTTTTAGAAAAAAAAATTGGTATGCCATTTTTAAGAATATATGTAGTAATATGCAACTAAAACCATAATTTAAAAAAAAATCATCCCGTTTTCAAAAAAAATCTAAAATATATTTTTTTTTGAAAATTTATGTACGCATATTATTCACACTTAATAGGACTTTCAGAATAAAAATATTGATCGAAATCGGTTACACCGTTAACGATAAAGTCGAAAATAATATTAAAAAAAAAAAAAAAAAAACCGTTCTATGGCGTGTACCGAATAACGGTTTTTGGTAAATTTTTTTTCCACTATAATGTAGACCAAACTACAACTAGTACCTACACACACAAATTAAAAAAAATCGTTAGAGTCATTTTTGAGATAAATAACTTTTTTCAAAACAGTTACATATATGGCGAGTACCGTTATTTTTTGAGCTAAAAAAAATCTCGATTTTCTCACTAAGGAATCAGCCAAGAACTTATGTTCCAAGTTTAAAGAAAATCGCATTATTGGTTTAGGCTGTTGGCCGTGGACCGCATACCCGCCTGGCCATTGCGAACATTAAGAGCGAACTTTCTTTTAAGGAATTTTATTTTTAAAAAATCATTTTGGACCACACCACCACTTTTGACTTTTCCATAACAAATTTGATCAAAACCTCGAACACTCTTTCATACACGCAATCAATACTTGCCCTAAAGAACAAGTAAAAATATCCATGGAATCAAATTTGTTCAAAAATTCTACCGCATTTGAATCTTTGTTGGTAAAAAAAAGTTCGTTACCTTCAAAATAAAGTAATGTACCTAAAAATTTATTTATTGTCCTAATAACTTTTAAGTCAGCTGATGATAACCTCAAGACGCATTCAATTTATATTTTTCGTTTTTCTTCTTTTGTTGTGACAGATATCTTATTAAAGTTTGAGATTTAAGACTGATATATTAATTGTTCGATCTAAAAGGCACATAAATAAATTGTAATAGGCAGCTTTTCTGTTCGCGAAATACACTTCTTATTTGTGTGTGAAACAATTTTTTTTTTTTTTTTATGTCACATGATACATTTTTATCACACCTCAAGTTGTTGTTACCCATAAATCATTTGAAAAGGGAGACACATGCAATGTGTTATCTAAATCCCACTTCATCATCAGTTCGTCATACAAGTATGTACATTGGAATTCACTTGATTAGGCCAGGTTAGCAAACAATTTATAATTTAAGATGTTTTAAAAATTTTGTTTATTGTATTGAGCAACAAAAATAAAAATGAATCCCTTTTTTTATTGATCACGCCATAACTTGAGAACGACTTCACCGATTTCGTTCATCTTTTTTTTTTAAGTTTTCTAATACCTTTTAAAAAGGTTCTTATGGAAAGAGTTATTAAGAAAATTGCGAAATTTAACATTGAAATTAGGTTGAAGGTTTTTGAATATTGTATACAAAAATCGTTTTTTTTTTTTTCTTGACAAGTAAAAATGTTGTATCGGAACCGAAACCCACTCTCAGAGAACCAAGGAGACCTTATATAAGACCCTAATCATGTCGGTCCTGCTATATTGGGCAGAAGCATGGTCCCTGTCAAAAACGGATGAGAATCTGCTTGGGTGCTTTAAAAGGAAAATTCTTCGGGTGATCTTCGGTCCAGTATGTATCGATGGAGTATGGAGGAGAAGATTTAATAACGAGCTTTACGGGCTTTACAGCGACGTTAACCTGGTCTAGAAGCTGAAAATACAGCGGCTGAGATGGCTGGGACACGTGGAGCGTATGGACACCGATGCACGCCAGCCCGACGAGTCTTCGTATCTACCCCTGACGGTCTGCGCAGCAGAGGAAGACCCCACCTTAGGTGGCGCACACAAGTGGAAAACGACCTCAACCAACTTGGAGTGCGTAACTGGAAGCAACTAGCTAGGGACCGATCTGGCTGGAGGGGCTTGTTGGTTGAGGCCGTAGTCCATCCTGGGCTGTGAGCGCCATAAAGTAAAAATGTTGAATATTTATTTTATTTATCCGATTTATGCATGAGGATTCTTTTTTTGGATTCGTATTGACACATATCAAGATGTTATACGGAGCCGAAAGTTTAAAAATTTGACTAAAGTCGAAAATCGTAAAAACCACTTGAAAATAAATACAAATTAGTCTTTTTTGTGTACGTAAGAGCATAATTCGGCTTAAAATTATCCGGTTTGCATAGGAAGGGATATTTAATTTAAAAAAAAAAATAACTTATTTATTTCTATTGATATAGCATTTCGGGTATTTGTGGGACTAAGAAAACTTTAATATATATCAAAATTGTGCGCCGAATTGGACGACGAGATCATGCTGAATATGAATGATGGCACAGGTTATATCAACACCAACTCATTAAACTTCACAATGATCAAGACAAAAAAAATATTTGTGTCAAATGAAGTAAAATTTTAGTGGAATAAAATTCACAATCGATTTTAATTTTTTTTTTTTAAACAGCAAACCTTGACTTAATTCACATAAAAACTTACTTAAACGTAAGATAAATAAATAAAAGAGCCCCTCTTATATATAAAATATATCTCGTGCAACTTATATAAAATTAACTGCAAAGCTGTGATGTACAGCTTTTCAAATCTAACCAATATTATGCTGATAAAAAGTACGTATACGCCACAGTCACTCTACTAATGATTATTTTGTATTATTTGTAATGTTATATGTGTATTCTAAAACCAGGCAAATATTAATTTAAACGATCTTTTCTCATTTCTCTCTTCTTTTTTTTTAAATAACTTCAGTTGAAAATAAAGCATGAAATTTTCAATTTTTTCAAAGTTTGCCTGTTGCAACATTCCTATAATATACTTGTACAATGTACATACATACCTACTTTTTGCATTTTAAGTTTTATTTGTAGTATATATAATTATGGTAGTACGATACACCTTTTTTTTATTAACATATTTGTGTTTGTTTCTTTGTTTATCTCAGCTTAGAACGAAAAAACTTGTTTTTTTTTTTGTAGAAAAGAAATTTATTCTTTCTTGTCATCAAATTGGGAAAAAGTAATTTTTAAATGAAAATTTCACTTCGCTTTTATAATTTTAAGAATTTATTACTAGACAATAAATTATATTCTGACCATCTATTTATCTATTTTAACTAAAATTAAAAAAAAAAATATACATGAATATATATTTTGAAGTGCATTTAATCTGGAGAACCGCGCTGTATGTTACGTGTGGCAGCTAAAGTACTTATTGTTATAGTTAATAAACAAATCAAGTTTTTTTTTTTAATGAATTTGCATTTAAAATTCATTTGACTTTATGTAATAAAAAAAAATTATAAAATTAATTAAAAAAAATTATTAATTGTAAATTTTTGTTATCATGTCAGAGGCCTTTTTTGCTTCTATAAAATGAGAGAAAACAAATGTATTTACTTTCTTCTGACCTCTAAGAATAATTTATTGTGTAATTAAACCACGTGCTTATTTTGTTAAAAGAAAATGATTAAATTAAATAAATAGTATCTAGATATAATTTACATACATAGCCGACAATGATAAAAACATATTTATCATGTCGTTGAAATGTTTTGTGTTTATATATTTTTTGGTTAGAAATTCTAAAAAAAAGTTTAGCAAAACCGAGTGAAAAAAAAAGAGAATTGTAGATTTATTTTTATAAATTTAATAACAATGAAAAATTCAAGTTATATCTATTTATAATTTTATTTGCTTTGGGATTTTCAGAATATTGTGACGTTTTAGAACTTTTTGGAAATATAATTTCTTTGAATTTAATATTTTACGAGAACACAGACCAACAAATTGATTTTGTTTATAAAATAGAAAATGTTGTTGGTTAAGTCATTGTAAATGCGAAAAACGTAGATATGTAGATCACGAGTTGCGGACGTAAGATCATAATTCAAAAATAATTCTGTTTTACCTGCAGGGTGTGGATTGAATAATTTTGATCTTATGTTTGGTTTTTTTTTTTTTTTTTCACTGGGCTAACCATTTGGGACTAGAAGAAAATAAATAGGATAACAGAATATATATGGGATATTCTTGGGAAAGCGGCGTCACGTCGTAAAAGCTTTAATTATTCTAATTGTGGCAGGTAGACGGCGTTTTTGCTCTATATATGATAAGGCAGTGTAAAATGCAGTGTACAAAAAAATACAAGAAATACATGAAAAATTAACAAACACAAGGACAAGACAGATGAGTATAACACTGCGCAAAATTGGCAGATGCGAAATTGCAAAACGAAAAGCTGGTTTTGTATCTTTTAAGAAGTTTGCGCTCAATTTTACTATTTAAATTGTGATTTTAAAGTAATTTTTGCTATTTTTGTTTTTATAAAAAATACCAGCATTTGCTTTCAAAAAAACATTAACAAATGTTATAGTTCCCAAAACAGATGTGTTTGGTAACGTGAAATTTTTTTGCAAATTTGCACAAATTTTCACAAATTCCTGTTTGTTAACTCAAATAAAACGCACGACCGCAGAAGCTTGCTCTTGTAGTAAAAGTTTCTTCGAATTTCAAAGACTGAGCGTATTAAAAGTAAATAAGTTTTTTATGGGAGCCTTAAGTTTAAACATAATATATTATACATTATAGAGCTTAAATTGAAAAATTATTAAAAATCAACATAATTCGAAATAAATTTATTAAAAAAGTCTTCTTAAATTATTTTGAGAGCTAAAAAAAGTAGTAGAGTAGTAGCCGTGGCGTGATGGTTAGTGCGATGGACTGTCATGCCGGAGGTCTAAGGTTCGATCCCCAGCCTCGCCACCTATTTATTTAAAAGAAAAAACGGCTACTGCCTCTTGCGAGGAATTGACAAATCCTCCAAGAGTATCTCCTGTCAGAGAAAAGTGCCGCTCGTTAGCCGTTCGGATTCGGCAATAAACTGTAGGTCCCCTCCATTCCTGCAAACACGCACACAGGAATGGTTGAGAGTTGTAAGTCACTAGGCCCTAGTTCTTCATGAGCTGTTGTGCCATCAAATTTATTTTTTAAAAAAAGTAGACTATCTGATTTTTTTAACTAATCTTAGTTTTGCAGAAAAAAAAAATAAAATCGTAGGAGCGGTTTTTTTTTAACTTTCGTTTAAGAACGAAAGTTGGTACACAATTTTTTAGTATTTATTTATGTTGAATTAAAAATTAAATTGCGAAAAAACGGTTTTTTAACATTTATATGGAAGCTACCGTTATTTTTGACTATAAGAAAAAGTTTTTTTCAAAATATTTTACCAAGTTTCATAAAAATCAACCAAGTCGTTTTAGAAATATTTGGTTTTCAAAAAAAAGGTTTTCGAAAATTTTGGTATACAAAACTATTAAATTTTTCAGAAGATTTTCCATAAAAAAAATTATCAATATCAGTCTATTCCTTTTCTAGAAAAACGAAAATAAAAAATGGTTCTATGGGAGGTACCATTTAAAACCATTTTTTTGAAATTTAATTTTTACAAAAAGGTAGCATATATAACTAATAAAATTGATTTATTTTTTAGAAAAATCTGTCGAGCCATTTTTGAGAAAAATAAGATTTTCCAAAAATGCTAAAAAAAATTTTATGGCTGGTACCGTTATTTTTGGTCCTAAAAATAAAAGGAAAAAAAACGTGTCGGGGTAATGTCCCGAAAACACTTTATACCAAGTTTAATTAAAATCGGCCCATGGGTTTAGGCTGTAGGCAAGTCCACAGACAGACAGACGGACAGAATTGCGAGACCCACTTTCTTCGTCTTCCCTATCATCGTAATGTCAAGTTTGATCAAAATCTCGAGTTCAATTATTTATATCGCAAGTAAAAAGTTGCAACGAGATAGCACAATGAGAGAGCAAATAATTTCCCCTCCTTTGGATAACTTGCAAATTTTTGCTACATACATTTCTCTGTGCAATTAGTGTAACTACTGTCAAAACCCCAACTTGACATCGGCTTAGAAATATACAAAAAAAAAACACTTTGGTTTTCGCTATCTGACTATAATGGCATTAGGCCAGTCCCACGAAGAAAAAATCTCACCTGAGCGCTGAGATATGTGAGACGAACATTTTTTGGATTCATTTCTCAGTTTTCTTTCTCAGCCAAAACAGCTGTTCTTTTGACAACCAAATTCATTCTTTTTTGTGGTGCGCATGTGCAAAAGTCGTAAATAAATACAAAATAAAGACGGAATGTAAATAAAAACTAAAATAAATTGAACTTGTTATTATTTCACATTCATTTCAATAAGTTTTCTTCTTTAAAAATTAAATACTTTAAGGCGCCAGTTATCGCTATCATTGAAATTCATCATTGAAAATTTTAATGATGTATTTTAAGATATTTAGGATGCAAAATCTATAATTATTGTGATGCCAAAATAAAGATTATGACTGAATTAATATATTTAGCCAAAAAAAAAATTATTTCGGCCCAACCTTTCTCACGAAATGTCTTTTATTTTTTCAATTACCATTGACATAGTGCAATCATTGAAAAAATGAAAGTCAATTTATGTGGAAGGTTGGACCCAAACGAATTTTTTTTTTTTTTCGGAATAAATATTAATTGAGTCATCAGCTTCATATTGGCATCAAAATAATTACCGATTTTGCTTTTTAAGTGCCCTAAATCTTAAATTAAAAATTTTGAATGATGAATTTCAATGATAGCTATAACTGACCCCTAAGCAAAAGTTGAAAGTGATTTTTTAGAAGTTCAGTACGAGAATTATACACCTGAGTTTTTTTACAATTGAGCGGAGAATGTTGTCCCACGAAATGATTTCGCCTCTGTCAAATTAACATTGAGCGCTCAGTGAGATTGTATTTGGTAGGACACGCCTATTACATATGAAAATATGAAATAATCAGTCTGTTTGGTAACGTGAAATTTCTTGCAAATTTTCAAAATTTCAAAAAACGCAAGGGTGGGGAAATTCGGTGAAAATTTATAGTGACAAATAAACATGATTCATGTCACCGTTTGGCGCCAAAACACAAAAGTAACTATTTATACAAAAAGTGGCTTAGTGCGTTTGTTAACATTTTGGGAAGTTTACCCCTTTCTGAGAGCAGTTTCCCGTTCTTTCAAAATTTGACAGGTTTTAAACATTAAAAAAAAGATACCAAACAAACCTAAAGCGTAAAAAAAAAACAGCTAATGCAACAACTACCTATAAGGTATCTGGACAAGGAATTTTATATTTTAATAGAATTCCTAGAAAATAAACTCCGTTTAATATTTTTCGCACTTTATTGCTTTTGTAGTAGACCGTGGCGTGATGGTAAGTGCGTTGGACTGTCACGCCAGAGGTCTGGGTTCGATTCCCAGCCTCTGCCAGCAAAACACTAAAAATGTTTTTCAGGGCTCCAAGAGTATTTCCTGTCATAGAAAATTGTCGCTCAGATTAGCCGTTCGAATTTGGCAATAAACTGTATAGGTCTCCTGCATTCCTGCAGAGTTGTAAGTCACTAGGCCCTAATTCTTCACGAGCTGTTGTGCCACCATATTTATTTATTTATTACTTTGTTGCTTTTGATTTCAATAGGCTTCATTTTCTTTTATTATCTTGCGATAAGTAGGACTATATCCAATCCATTGCTTGAGGATCTTTATTTATCAATTTCAAGACAACGAAAATTGCAATTTATTGGCCCAAATATTGTGAATGTTGCGGGGTTACGAATATTAAAAGGCCCTTAACAAAGATACAGTTTCCAGAAGACTCGAATAAATACTTACATATTTCATGCAATTAATATTATTTGAAAAAATAAAAGCTAAATAAATTGATTGAAGCAAAATGATTGAAAAGGAGATTAAGGGAATTTGTGCTCAAAGCAAAGCGAATGAATGTGATACAAAAACAAAGACAAAAAAGCACGAATGACTATAAAAATAAAAAAGATTCGTATGCAGAAAGTTTGAGAGAAAAGTGTTTTGTTTGTTCAAACAACACACACAGAAAACATCACATCAAGTAGGTATGTATATGTAGGTATCATCACGCACTCACCTTCGCTGCCATCAGGTTTGTCCGCAGCCGAAGCCAAACATCTTGGACATGATGCGGTTAAATCGATTTGGCTATGCTCAGGTGAACCGAATGGAAATTGTTGATACTTGAATGTGGTTGGTTTTGCGGATGCTAAATTATATTTGCAAAATAAAAATGTTTAAAAATAAAAAAAAGAAATAATAAAACAAAAACTAAAATAAAATAAAATTTTGAGCACAAATAAAGTCCACTAATATAATAGGAGCGATTTATTGGTAATTTATAGCCAGCGCACTAATATACAAGTTCCAACAAACTAGTTTGGAAATATTTGACTCAATCAGCTTTGATATGATACCAAACTCATTATTATTTGTCCTAATTAGAAAAATGGCTTATAAACGTATTAATAAATTTAAAAAAGCCATTATGAGATAAATTTTATGAAAATGGCAAAATAAGTAAAAGAATAAAATAAATTATGTATTTTATCGGTATCTGTCATTTTTGTTTAATATTATTTAATTCCAAAACAAATTCACTGTGAAACTGAATAACATCATCGCGGGCTATTTGACCAATGCCTTGTTTAAGCCAACTTAGCTCAACAAATTTGGTGGGCTAACTCGAAATTCACTGAGCAGACATTTTATCCTCGGAGTTTTTTTAGGTGGATTCGCATAATTTTTGTATTTTTTTTTTTTTTTTTTTTTTTTTTTTTTTTGAAAAACTGTAAATTTCTGTCCAGAGTTTACTAACTTTAGATCAATTCCGGCGAATTAGGTAAGATTTGCCTATGGTTCAAGTCTGTGATAAAAGCCAATTAAATTCTTGAACCACGTTTGAACAATTGGCCTTTAAATTTTTGTGCTTTTTTTGTACAAATTTTAATCAAAAGTTCTATCAAAGTTCATGTAAAAAAAATAAAATTATACTAAAATCAAGTAAAAATTGGCGGTTTTTATAGGTAAACAAACAGATCTACTAGTGGTAGTTAAGCTGGAAGCTGTCAAACTGATGGCTGTCAATTATATTTATATCAGCCAGGTAGAATTATATTGTTGAAACGCAGCCGTACGAAACCACACGAATACAAGCAATTCAATAGACGCACACATAACCTCTCTTCGTTTACTGCCCAAAACTGCCCATTTTCCCTTTAAGCAAAAGACTCCGTTTTGGATTCGCACACGTAGTCAATAACCTATAGAGGACTCCGCGCACGGATCCAAATACTGCGTTTGTCGGCTCAAATTAGTATGGAAATTAGAATCACCACTGACCCACTTGCGCATGTATTGTGAGAGTGAGAGTTCACCATACTCAGCGAAAGCCGAGACCAAAACGTATCCAAAATGAATCGCAAAAAAAGTACTTCCCCACTTGAGTTCTACCTACAACAAAGCTTTTTTCATTTAAAGTCTCTCCAATCGAGTTTACCTACAACAAACAAAGCTTTTTTTTATTTCAAGACACTTTTATTTTCATCAATTAATATATATACAATTTACAAACATAATTTATTGCACTACAAAAACACGAAATGAACGAAAAACAGTAACATTTAATTTATGAAGCGGCCATTTCTAAATTTTTTTTTATAAGAAAATAGAAGAAAAGAGAAAAAAAAGAACTACGTCTTCGCTGCTCCAATTGCAAAGATGAATTGGGGAAAATGGCTGTAGAAACAAAGAATATTTGTAGGTGTGCGTGAAATACTCAGTTTAGCAAAGATCCAAGAAGGACCGAGAAAGTTGGGTCAGTGAATTAGCTTGAAGGGTTAGTCCGAATTTCTCTCAAAGTTCATATAAAAAAAAATAAAATCGGACCAAATCTGGCCGTTTGGGCAGTAAACGTACAGACCCATAATTGAGTTTTGTTACTATTCGTTCATTTTTGCTTTCGGAGGGGAAGAGCGCTTCTCCAGAGGTCCGTCAAGCTGGGTCCATCACAACGGAAATTAAAAATCTAATGATGCAGGAATTAAAGGGTTAATTTGGGGCTAATTTAATGCTTCAATCCCGAAAGAGTCCCAAATTTTCTTCACCCTAAAACTTGTGGTGGACTCAGCTTGACATTAAGCTGGGTCCACCACACTTCGCAATACACAATTTCAAAAATCTAATGATGCAAGAATTACGGGTTAATTTAGTACTCCAACCCCGAGGGCAAAAATTGATTTGATGACGTCAGTATGCCGTCAAGCTGGGTCTAGCACAACGGAAATACAAAAATCTAATTATGCCGGATCGGAAAATCTAATTTGGGATTGGAGCACTAAATTAGTCGCAAATGAGCCCATAATTTCTGCATTTTTAGATTTTTAATTTGCCGTTGTGGTGGACCCAGCTTGACGGACCTCTTCTCGAGTGCACCTTACGGATGAAAATTGACAGCTAGCTGTAAATTAGTGTATAATAAACTAGCCATGCATTATGGTTAACGTGTGCATTTGACGTTTCGGAAAGAAATTTTTCGTGCGGTTATGACATTAGTTTCCGACAGCGTTCGACCTTTAGTCCAATTCAGTTTGCGTATGCACATTTTTGTGTAATATTGGGCAAAAGAGCGCGCTTGCGTGGGTAAATTATTTCCCCTTCTTGACTTTTCTCGGGTTTCGGGGAGAAAATTATAAATTGTGTTTTGTTTTCTTTTGTTTTAAAGCCGCCGCGCCGTTTGAATTTAAAGAACAACAAAATTCTAATTTTGCTGCTGTTGGTTTAATTTTTTTTTTTTAAAGAAGAAAATGTAAATATTAAAATCAACGGTGCAAAATTTTCAAAAGCCTGATGTTAAGGTATTAACATGATACTACTTAATTTTCTAATTTTAAAGTTCTTTACTAAAATGTTCTTAGTTTTAAACATTTTTTTAACTGGTATCATACTAAACCAATTTCCTCAATAAAATCCAGCTGAACACGCCTAAAAAATAAGTGACATATCACACCATTTTCACATTTTTAATTGTCAAAGTGACATTTGGAGTTAGTTTGATAATAAAAAGATAAAACAGCCATTTGGATAATTTAACTTTAGTTAAATTTTTAAAAGAGAATACGATTTTAACTCGTTTAAAATTTGGAAAATCCTCTTTTTATCCTAGCATCATGCTAAATATGTAAAATTTAAATAAGAGTTTCACTAAATAACCTCTCAACTGGTTTTGTTTAGTATCTCTGTCTATGAAAAATTAGCAGACATTTTTGGTTCAAAGCGTTCATGTCCTTTTGGTCAAATTCACTTGACTCTGAGAAAATTTCTACATCACTGCTCAAAATTTGAAAGAATGGAATTTTTAATTAAAAAGTAGGTACACGAACAAATATAGTGGAAGTGAAAATAGGGGTTGATTTTCCGAAAAACCAAGACAGCAAAACTTATTTCTGAGAAAAAAACAGTGAATTTTTAGCTCATTGGAAGGCTAAAATTGTTAAAATTGACAGATATAGATAAAAAAAAAATCTTGATATCAAAAACATCGTTTTCAAGGCTAAAATTAACAGTCTGAGAATTGCCAAGTCCACCCAAATAACTGCCATGTGTGTTAAATTATTTCCCGATTCGTGTTTTCAGACCACTGCAATGCTACTCTTAGCTTTAGTAAGGATTTGTTTTTTTTCAAGTAAGTAAAAAACAAATGCAGACAAGTTGTGCAAAAAAATTACTTTTATACAAGAAAGTTGTAAGCTTCAAGGACCTCCTGTGGATTTATACGGAACCCTTGAAGTAACCATGCAGCTTAATGATCTAACAAGGGGATCAGATGCGCTTTTGAACCATCAGCTAGATAATTGAATATTAAGACATACTGATGCTGATGCTCCAAATGCATTTGATAAACAAACAGCACATCTCGACCTGTGACGTCAGTGGTCATAAGCGGTGGAATACGTAGTGCATACGACCTCGAAGACTGAGCAAATCTGATATGCGTGGATTCGAATCACATGGTGTGCATGTGCATGTAGTAAGTTTTTTCACAATAAAATTGGATTAAAGCTCAGCACCACTAAAAAGGAGACTGGTGATAGGGCTCGGCACCTCTTGAAATAGCTATATCTCAAGCCAAACAAAAATAAAACGAATTAAAAATACCTAAAATTAATTCGTAAACAATTGGTATTAGCGCCTCTAAGTTGTTGTTGTTGTTGTTGTTGTTGTTGTTGTTGTTGTTGTTGTTGTTGTTGTTCAAAAATTCAATGAAATTGACGGAATAAAGAATGGTCAAGTCTAATAAACTGATATTCTAGTATGAATAATACAATAAATAATAATAAGACGTATGCTGTTAGTAGTAGCCCGTGGCGTAATGTTTAGTGCGTTGGACTGTCATGCCAGAGGTCTGGGTTCAATACCAACCTTAAGTTTTTTTCAGGCCTGCTACCTCCTGCAAGGAAGTGACAAATCCTCCAAGAATATCTCCTGTCATAGAAAAGTGCCGCTTACCAGCCTTTCGGATTCGGCAGTAAACTGTAGTTCCCCTCCATTCCTGCAGACACGCACACAGGAATGGTTGAGAGTTATCTTATAAGTCAATAGGCCCTTGTTCTTTATGAGGCGTTGTGCCACCAAATTTAATTTATTTTATTTATTTTTAAGACATACTGTTATTGGCAAAAGCTATTGATGAGAATCTACTATTGTTCGTTTTTTATTTATTTGAGTCTAGCTAATTAAAATATAGCGTACAATTTAGAAATTATAAAATTTTATGTTAGGGTTATTTCATCTGAAACCTACTAAATTCCAAACGTCGCATTCGAGTGCAAATTGGGTCACTATAAGCTATGTACATATATGAGGACATCATTTCTACCCATCATCTAGAGCTTAGTTTATATTTTCAAACAAAACTGTTAATTCTTTTATTGTCTCGTATATTTAATAGATCCATTACTCAAATTTTGTTTGATGTAAGGCAATGAAATCAACTGAAATAGCTCCAAGGAAACCAACTTAAAAAAACATCAACAGTTTAATTTAGTGTTTTTTTTTTTAGTTTTTTTTTTGTAATCAAACTTGTATTATTTCAAGTTAATTGCAGGAAAGCATTTCAAATAAGCATAATTTGAGTGTATATTCTTGTGGCACGCAATGTCATTTACATTAACCGCATTAATTATATAGTCTTTTGAGGAATTGGATCATTTCGGAGGATATGCGAGCAATGTGGAAGATGTCAAAAGAACAAAATGCCAACACAATTTCCAAGACAATTTTAGCATGAAAATTAAAAATGTCGTTAAATTTCATCAAGACATACAATGGTATAGGTACAATTACGATCATTTTTATGGAAAATGAAGGTTAAAGCTTGCCATTCCTATATTGAACTATATTATAGGTAGTTGTTACTTATACAGCCAGCAAGGAGTAGCAGCCACCAGAAACAACAACAACAACCATTTTGCCTTGTCTTATTGATTGCCAAGGGACAAATTAAATAAAACAAAAAAAAATTACAAAAAAAAAAAAATATAAATAAAACAAAAAAATGTCACCAAGGAAAAAACGTAGTTTCCATTGCCATTGACATAATAATGTAGACATAGCCATACATCATCCCATAGGTCGCAATGCTAAACTATTTTTAAGAACCCCGCACACACAATCTAATAGGATTAGAATATTATGAAATAACAAAAAGACGCCTTCGCATCAACAACAATAAAAACAAAACACAGTCTATAATATGCCACTATAGCTCTCTATCTAATTTAATTTATTTACTTAAAGATAGTGAAATAACAAAATCGATGAATTCTTGAACTTGATACGAGCACTTTATAGATAGACCATCGACCAGAGATATTTACGGTTACGGCGAGGTTTGAGGGTCGAGGGTGAGGGATACCTAAGAGGTGCAACAGTCAGAGAAGAATAGACGATACCTACATATTATGTATATATATATTTTTGGTAAGCATAAAACTTAAGCTTTGGTGACCAATGAGCCTGTCATGCGTTTTCGACTTCAACGGACATAGCTGCATAATTGACAACTAAGCATTATAATTTGCATATTTTTTTCCAATAATCTTTTATCTTGATGCATTCATAAAATAAAGGATTGGACGGTTGTCTATCTAGTTAGACAGTGCTTACATATTAAAAAAAATAAATAAATTAAATAAAATTAATGGCGCAAAATTTTAGACGATTTAGTATGATGTTAAAGCATTTTTAGTATGATGCTAGGTTAAAAACAGGCTTTTCCAAATTTAGTTAGAGTCATATTATCTTTTTAACATTTTACTAAAGTTAAAGTCGCAAAATGCCTATTTTATCTTTTTAGTATCATACTAAATCCAATTGTCACTTTGGCAGCTACAATAGAGCTTTTTAACAAACAGCAATATTATCTCTGTCTCGTTCATTTTTAAATGTCAAACTAAAATTCTTGGCACAATGACATTTTAGTGTTTTTTTTATTTTGGAGGCAAATAAATATTTGGAATTGTTATTTCCTTTTTTTTTTAGAAAATCTACAAGTAAAAATGTTTTTATATTTTATTTAAGATATTTTAATCTTTTTATGGCACAAAATAACTAGATTTTTGTAATTAAAATTAGCCCGCCTTTTTTTTTTCTTTCCAATTTCATCTGTCATTGTTTTTGCTGTCATCTGAAACTGACAATTTGGTAGAGATCTCTATTGAAAAAATGGGTTGAACTGTCACTGTTTTAGGCGTGTTCAGCTAGAAAAATAGGTTTAGTATGATACTAGTTAGAAAATGTTTAAAACTAAGAATATTTTATTAAAGTGTTTTAAAGTTAGAAAATTGTTAAGTAGTATCATGCTAAAAGCTCAACATCGGGCTGTTTAAAATTTTGCGCCAATGTATTTAATTATACAGGGTGCCCCCTAATTCGTGCAGGATATTTTGGGGGATGATAACTGGGATCATTCTAAGAAAAAAATGTAGGAAAAATTATATTCCCCCCCTGAGGAAGGGGAAATTATGAATATTCATAATTAAACCCATTTTCGGTTTTGTTTTTTTTTTTTGGAAAAAGTACCTTTCGTTTTTTTTTTGACTTCTTAAAAACTAAGAAAGATTTCTACACCTGGACCTTATTTCATAAAAATTGACAGGTGACATTTCTACAAATTTGTCACACTTGTCTGACAAATGTGTATTTCATGACGGTGTTCACATTGGACTTACTCCTAGGTTTTTTTTTTGGCGTCTAAGTACTTTTTCTTGTTCCCACTTCATAGTGAGAAAGAGACGGGCAAGTGAGGAAGGATTTATTAATTTTTTTTTTAATTTGTGGATTTTTTTTTTGACGTTTCCTTTTGTGACATCTGTTTTGATAGTATTAAGTTTTTGTTTGGTACTTAAATACTACAGAATCCAAGTTTTTTTTCAATTTGGAAACTAAATTTTAATTTTGTGATTGAAAAAATTCTAATTAAATTTTCCGGCGAGTAAAAATTTGTGTTTTATGTTAACGACTGCTGAACGTCAGAGTGAATCGGTTGTGTGTGTGTCTCAATACGAGCTGACTGACTTACGCCAAAAAAATCGTAAATCTGAACCCAAGTTGTGTTTTATAATTAAAAAAAGTGAAATTTGTAAAATATAATAAAAATAAAAATTTGTTCTTAAAAATCGAGAGTTTAAAAAATAATAATAATATAATTTTTCTTTAAATTGAAAGCCATTTAACGCGTCAAATTCATTACTTATAATCCGTTTAAAATGTCGAGGATGCCGGCCGGCGTATTACACGGAGTTCCAACTGAGTTCGTCATCAAATAACTTTCACTTGAAAAATACAGTATAAGCATTGTTCAGAAATGTTTTTCTTTTGTTTGTTTGATTACTTATATAAATTTGTTATGATTATTATTTAAATGTAAATTCAATATTATATTCAACAATGTTAATGATTAATTATAATTTTGTCAATAATGTTAAATGTTCAATTGCCAAACATATCGTATAATACCCTATATATATTTTCCAACTTCTTAATCTCTTAATCTCTTGTTGTTTGTTTAAGATAATCTGTTAATCCCTTTGCACTGCTTATATGTAATTTTTTTTATGCATAGACTTTGCATAGACGTATGCTTTCATATATGCTATCATGTTATACATATTTTTGTATGCGTTATTATTATTGCCGAAAAATTCTTTCGCTGCATAGAGGGCTTTTGGCTAATGTTAAATCGTTCTATTTGCCAGCAACCACCAACGCGATCACTTGGATATTTAAATTGTAAATTGTTCTTGGAATTAGTCTTGATCTTAAATAGAAATTAAATTAAGTTTTGATAAAAAATAAAATCAATAATTGTAACGTTTTGAAATTGGTTTAAATTTATTTCTATTATTATTGATCAAAGTTGGTCCTTCGGGTAACCGGATATTTTTGCAATTTTGGATGGAATTTGCAATTTTTGATGGAATTTGGAGCTACTTGGTGGTTGCTTGAAACTTGGATTGGACACGAGGAAAACACATTGGTATAGGTAAACGGTATCGTATAGATATTTTTGCTGGTGATTCTGCTGGTGTTTCTGCTGCTGTTTGTGATTTTGATTTTTGGTGAGGTCCTGTTATTGAGTGAAACCCTGTCGGTTTTGAAATCAATTAGTGAAAATTCGGTTCGCTCAGTTAATACTCTCACGTTTTTAAACTTTGAGAATTTCTAAACGAAAAAATGAATGTGTTAAGGCAGGTTCGTGGACATTTGAAGGGCGCTATTACACGTGCGCATACATATATATTAGACATAGAAGTTGAGGATATAGACATTTTAGAAACGCGTTTAGAACGTTTGGAGGAAGCGTGGAAATCATTTTGTTTAAATCAAAATGAACTTTTTCAATTTTCCGAGGAAGAAGGGTACGTTGACCCCGAAATTGACTTTGAAGCCGCGGAAACTAAATATTTAGACGCGAAAAGTGCATTTTTGAAGGCCATCCGTAAAAATACGCGTTCGATTCCTCCTCCACCGCGTAGCGGGAATAATAGTAGTGACCCTACGGCTCAAGCCACCTTGTTGAATTCTCTTTTAAACGGTTCGTCGTTCGCTTCCACCTCCAAGATATGTTCGGAAATTGAACTTCCTAAATTTAAAATACCACCTTTTGGTGGCGATTATCGGCAATGGCCAGAATTTCGGGATATGTTCCTTGGGAGTATTGACTGCAAGGAAAAACTCTCCGGTGCTCAGAAAATGCGTTATCTGAAATCGTTTTTAGAAAATGATGCCGCGAAACTTTTAAACGGTATTGAAATTGCTGACTCTAATTACGAACAAGCATGGGAAAAACTTGAACACCGTTATAATAAACCGCTATACATTGTCAACGCTCATATCGAAAGTTTTTTGAAAATTCCAAATGTATCTGTCGCGGATAGTGGACATTTGCGTCGGTTGGTAGACAAGTCTGATGAAGTAATTCGTGGTTTGAAGGCTATGAAAACTGAGGATAGAGATCCTTGGCTAATTTATATTTTGCTTGAAAAAATCGACCTTGAAACGCGAAAGGCTTGGTCCCTTCACATCAATAATTCCGAAACCGCAACTATAACAGAACTTCTTGAGTTTTTGGAAAAAAGATGCGACGCTTTAGAAGCATGTGCCACTAAAACAAGTGATACGAAAAATTCCGGGAATAAACCTAAAACGCGTTCATATAGTGCGTCGAATAACATTAAAAGTCTTGCGGTCGCTAAGCATTTATGTCCTATGTGCAAAGAACATCATATTCTCTCGCTGTGCCCTAAATTTATTGAATTGCCTATTCCGTCCCGTCGTTCTTATGTTAGAGACCAAAAATTATGCTACAGGTGTCTAGGTAGTAATCATTCCGCTTCGCGATGCCGTTCGAAAAATCGTTGTCCTCATTGTCGTGTCCGCCATCATGTCCTTGTTCACTTGGATTCGCCGTATCCAGCTGTTGAATCCAACAATCCGAATTTGAACATTGATCAATCTAATGCTGCTTCGATTGTTAGTAATCATTCGCAAAATGATATTCGTCCCTCAGGGATTTTGCCCACTGCTGTTGTGAAGGTCATGAACACATTAGGCCAAACTTGTATTTGTCGCATGTTGATAGACACTGGCTCTCAAGCATCTTTTATTACGGAGAACTTAGTTAAAAAATTAGGTCTTCGTCGTCGTCACGCTCGTCTTCCTATCTCTGGTATATCTTCTTTAGAAGCTGGTGTTACTCAAGGTGCCGTTTCTCTTAATATACAATCTTGTTTTGATTCAAATGATATGGAAGTGGAAGCCTTCATTTTGAATCGAATAACTACAAACACTCCTTTGCAATCGTTTCGTTTTGATAAAATTTCGCTGTTGGGTAATTTGAAGTTGGCTGATCCAGGTTTTAACACACCAGGCCCTATTGATATTTTACTCGGATCTGATAAGGCTTGGACTATTTTACGTGATGGGCGACGGACTGATGAAGCCGGTAATTTCGTTGCCCACAATACAATTTTTGGCTGGGTGGTAACTGGTAGTATTCCTGACAAAGAAATTGTGTCGTTGCGAGTGGGAGTTGATCAGGATGTTGACGTTCTTTTGAAATCTTTTTGGGAAGTTGAAGAGCTACATCCTAAATTGTGTTCGATTGATTCAGGAGATTTCGCAGACACTCATTTTAGTAAAACTTTTTCGCGTGCGCCTGATAACAAATACATTGTTGAACTGCCTTTCCGTCACAAGGACATCATTTTCAGCAATACTCTTTCCGGAGCTTTGTCTAGGATGTTCTCAATGGAACGTCGTTTCTCTCGTCAACCAAATCTTCAATCGGAATATTGTCGCTTTATGAAGACTTATCTGGAGTTAGGCCACATGGAAAAGATTCCAGAAAATGAGATCGAACCTTCATCGGGGAAGGTATATTATTTGCCTCATCATGCAGTAGTTACGAACAAGTTGCGAGTTGTTTTTGATGGGTCCCATAAAGATGGAAAAGGTGTTAGCCTGAATGAAATGCTCCATGTAGGACCTCCACTCCAGCGTAACCTCATCAATGTTTGTCTGCGGTTTAGGGTTCACAAATATGTTTTTTGTGCCGATATCGTTAAGATGTTCAGGCAAATATGGATTGACACAAATCATCGGGATTTTCAGCGTATTGTGTGGCGAGAGAATCCCACTGAACCAATTGGACACTACCGGCTCCGTACCGTTACTTATGGAACTTCACCTGCTCCTTTTTTGTCAATGCGGGTTTTGAAGCAACTAGCTTTGGACTACAAGGATCAGTTCCCTGTGGCTTCTCATTCTGTTTTGCATGATTTTTATGTGGATGACATCATGACAGGGTCAGATTCGGTTACCAAAATTTTAGAGTTGAAAAATGAGTTAGTAAATTTGTTGTTATGTGGAGGTTTAGAGCTGAGCAAATGGAGTTCTAATTGTTGGCCAGTTTTGCAGGGAACAAGTTCTGAACCTACAATCTCTCTCGATTTTGATTCGTCAACTAATTGGACAAAGGTGCTTGGATTAATTTGGAATCCTCATCGTGACATCTTCACCTACAAAATCTCTATAAAGGATTCATCGTCGACGCCCACCAAGAGGATGCTGTTATCTGAGATTTCAAAAATCTTTGATCCTTTAGGCTTTCTGGCTCCTTCCATAATTTTGTTTAAAATTCTGTTTCAGGAGTTATGGGCACATTCAACAAAAATCGGATGGGATGATCCACTGCCTACTGAAGTAGCCAATAAATGGATTTCCTACCGAGAGGAATTATTCTTATTTGAAAGGGTTGAGATTTTGCGAAGGTGTATTTTAAATTCGAAACGTTTTGAGTTGATAGGGTTTTCTGATGCGTCCGAGAAGGCATATTCAGCGGTGGTCTACGCTAGAAGTTTTTCTGAAAGCGGGCAAATCGAGGTTCAACTTATTGCTGCGAAGACTCGCGTCGCTCCCATAAAACAACTCACCATTCCCCGTCTTGAACTATGTGGAGCTCTGCTGCTAGGTCGTTTGATCCAACTTGTTCAAAATGCGTTAGACCTTAAACCTATTAAAACCGTTGCCTTTTGTGACTCCCAAATTGTGCTAGCCTGGCTCTCTTCTCCAGCCCGTCGATGGAATACCTTCGTGGCCAATCGGATTTCAGAGATCGTTGATGTTCTACCTCGTTCAAATTGGAACTATATTCGCTCTGAAGAGAATCCAGCGGACTGCGCATCAAGAGGTGTGGAACCTAGAAAATTGCTGGAGTTGGAAATTTGGTGGAAGGGCCCAGAATGGCTTTCGAGGAGCATCGAGTCTTGGCCGATTCCTACAGAGCGCTTGGAACTGAAGGAGGTACCTGAAGGAAGAAAGGAAGTTGTAGTTGCCCATGTATCGTACACCCAAGAAGACCTAATAGATAGACTCGGAAAACGCGTTTCTTCGTGGGACAGTGTGATACGAATTGTAGCGGTCTTCGTTCGGCGAGCTAAAAATGGTAAACTTCCCTCAGAAGAACGCGTCAAAGGATATCTTCGTTCCTCTGAATTACTTTATGCAAAGCAGAAATGTCTAAAATGGGCTCAGAAAGAATTTGAAGAAGAAATAAAGGCCTTGAAATTAGATAAGTGTGTCTCCAATTCTTCAAAAATATCCTCTTTAGCTCCCTTTCTTGACGATGTTGGTTTGCTTCGGGTTGGGGGTAGAATTTCAAAGGCAGTCGATGCTACTTTCAGCTTAAAACACCCTATCATATTGCCAAAGGGTCATCCAATCTCTAAACTTATTCTTAATAGCGCTCATCTAAGATATCTCCATGCTGGTGTATCGGAACTTTTTTCAGTAGTGCGCCAGGAGTTTTGGATTTTGGGAAGCAGAACTCTCATAAGGAAGGTCGTTCACGATTGTATGAATTGTTTCCGTCAACGTCAAGCCACATCACAGCAGCTAATGGGAAATTTACCTTCTTCGAGGCTTTCACCATCCTTCGCCTTCGATCAAACTGGCTGCGACTATGCGGGTCCAATCACCCTTCGTTTAGCTAGAGGAAGGAATCCTAAATTTGTGAAAGGATACTTCGCGCTTTTTGTGTGTATGGCGACGAAGGCGTTGCACTTAGAAGTTGTAAGTGATTTGTCTACGGATGCATTTCTAGCGGCGTTAAGGCGGTTTATCGCTAGAAGGGGAAAGTGCAGCATCATTTACTCAGATAACGGCACTAACTTTCGTGGAGCAGCTAACAACATGTCGGAGTGGTACAAATTGGTTCGGTCTGAAAGTCATAATGCAAAAATTTCAAGGGCTTTGGCGACTGACAGCATCAGATGGGAGTTTATTCCCCCTCACAGCCCGCACTTTGGTGGACTATGGGAAGCCGGGGTAAAGAGTGTGAAACAGCATCTTCGGCGAGTTATAGGGAACAATATTTTAACGTTTGAAGAAATGACTACCTTGCTCTCTCAAATTGAAGCTTTATTAAACTCTAGGCCACTTTGTACTATTTCTGATTCTGATTTGAATCCGCTAACTCCTTCTCATTTCCTTATAGGCAGACCATACACCGCAATTCCGGAACCTAGCTGTCTAGAAGTCCCAGTTAACCGGCTTGGAAGATGGCAACTGGTCCAAAATATGCTACAAGGTTTTTGGCGGCGTTGGCACTGCGACTATCTCACATCACTGCAACAACGTCCCAAGTGGCAGAAGAAAACAAAAAATTTCAAGGTCGGTGATTTAGTTGTCGTTAAGGAACAAAATATGCCTCCATCAAAATGGGCTCTGGGGCGAATTGAAGTTCTTCATCCTGGAGAGGACGACCTTGTACGAGTTGTGTCGGTTCGAACCAAAAATGGCACTTTTAAACGCCCAATAACAAAGCTGGCGATTTTACCATGTTCCTGAAATCCTTCAGGCGGGGCGGCGTGTTCAGAAATGTTTTTCTTTTGTTTGTTTGATTACTTATATAAATTTGTTATGATTATTATTTAAATGTAAATTCAATATTATATTCAACAATGTTAATGATTAATTATAATTTTGTCAATAATGTTAAATGTTCAATTGCCAAACATATCGTATAATACCCTATATATATTTTCCAACTTCTTAATCTCTTAATCTCTTGTTGTTTGTTTAAGATAATCTGTTAATCCCTTTGCACTGCTTATATGTAATTTTTTTTATGCATAGACTTTGCATAGACGTATGCTTTCATATATGCTATCATGTTATACATATTTTTGTATGCGTTATTATTATTGCCGAAAAATTCTTTCGCTGCATAGAGGGCTTTTGGCTAATGTTAAATCGTTCTATTTGCCAGCAACCACCAACGCGATCACTTGGATATTTAAATTGTAAATTGTTCTTGGAATTAGTCTTGATCTTAAATAGAAATTAAATTAAGTTTTGATAAAAAATAAAATCAATAATTGTAACGTTTTGAAATTGGTTTAAATTTATTTCTATTATTATTGATCAAGCATTTTATCTCAACTTCTGTCTTTTTTTTCTTGAAAAAAAACTAATTTTAAGGTAAAACATTGTTCGGGTGAAACTCACAATAAGGCTGAATTTTTTTTTGTTTTTTTAATTTGTTTGCAATTTTATTAACGCTCAAGATAAAAGTTATAAATTTTCAAAATAAAAAATGTATATCGCGATTTAGCCTAGCGGAAGAATAGACGGCTAGTAACCAGAAGGTAGCATGTTTGAATCTCAAATATACCGGGTGAACTTTTTTCAGTTGCATCTTGCCCTGTTGAAAATGCATGTGACGAAATGAAAATAATAAATTATTTGCAATACACATTATGCATTTGATAGAATAAAAAAAGAAAATCGTCACCAGCAGGATTCGAACGCCGAACCTTTCTGTTAAGAATCAAACAACTATACCATTACGCCACGATTGGTCAAAATCTGTCGTTTTTTGGATTTATCCCCCAACCCTGGGCTAAAGAACTTCGTTCTAAAAAAAATTACTTCCAAACGAATAACTTTCTGACTGTTTAACATTCCTTTTTAGACTTCAGGTAGATAGATGTTCAATCAGACGAGACTTTAAAACGACAAATCTGTTACGATTTTATTTTTTTGAGTGTACCAGAGATTTTGGATGCAATTCATAATCCCCTTTCACACAGGGCAACTGAGTTGTCGGCAACAATTAGTTCATAGGCGAGAAGGGCAGGAAGAAAGAGGGGTAAACGAAATCTCCCCGGTCAACAAATTCAGGAGACTTTTTTGACGTTTCTCTTCACACTACGTTTGTATGCGTTCAACCAAGGTAGTTTAAAAGGAAAATACAGCAAGTCTCGTCCGACTTTGTATCTTCGTGTGAAAGGTACAAGAGATTGTTAAGGAGATTTAAAGAAAACGTCAAAATAATCACCAGCAACTAGTATCTTCGTGTAAAAGGGGACATATGAAACTTTTACTGAAAAGCATCATAACTACATATTTGAAGCGGACTAAGACAATCAGACTCCTGTTATAGATGTGTTATGTAAATTTTTAATTGAAAAACTTCTTCCATCACTGGAATTGAATGTACCTAAAACTACGAACTACCGAAGCATGATGGTTTTATAATAAGTACTAAAAATTTTAATGTACATATTAACACATTTCAAATCGTGTTTGATAATCAACTGTCAAATTGTGTAAGATGGACCGTCACATATTGTTTGATAAGCTGTCTCACTATTATAAATATTATGGCGTTTTCGATTGATGGCAATCCAGAAGAATAATTTGTTACGTGTGAACACTTCAATAACGATTCAGAAGAAGAAATGTCATTTCAATGCCAATAAAAAAGTTTTCCTTCCACTTTTTTTTGACAATGTGTCAATAGTAATCAATGGGATAGTGTGGGAAGACTTTAACTATGATGCTTGGGAAACCCTATTATATTTTTTTTAGAATCATAAGGCTCTGCTCAAACTGCAAGTGTTATTTTTGTGTTTTACATTAAATCAAAAATATTTACCTTCTTTATCTGTTAAGTCCGAGAATTTGACACCGCCACTGAAATATATAAGAAAATTGGAGAAAAGGCATTTTGAGAAAAATTAATGAGCTGATTTCAACCATCCAGTATCTTTTGTTTTTTTGTTTTTTTTTTTTTTTTTCTAAATGTATCAAATATTATCTTCTAAAACATTCAAAATTTTTAATTTTAAAATTACATATTATTAATATTTTTTTTTTAGGTTTGAATTTTAGCTATTTTAATGATTACAAAAAAAATGGAATTTCTTTTTTTTTTTTATTATTACTATTATTATTATATTATTTAAGAGTGAGAGAGAGATAAAAACAAATTTAATGTATGTATATGCCAACATTTTAAAACATGGGGCATTTACCTGAGAAGCACAGTAGCCGTTTCAGGCACACGGAATACCTGAAAATATTGATATAAACGAGAATATGCTCATTTTGAGGCCTTACTAAGGCATTTATTTTGTTTGTTTTTGTTTTTATAATTAAATTTTGAAAACCATTTAACAAATTTGTATTTATTTATTTTATTTATTTTTTTTTTTCGTCGAGAACTAGAATCATTGTTGTGGATTTTAGTCCCAATTTGTTTTTTTTTATATTTAATGTTAAGAAATAGAAATATTGTGACTGTGATGCAATATTATGTTATAGAAAAATATTGTTTTTTTTTTTTAAGTTGATACATTTCACAAAAATTTACTGCAAAAAATGTCTTTTTTTTTAAATAAAAAAGTTTCAAATGTCAAGCACAATGGTAAACAAAGATAAATAGTTATTTATTTTCCAGAAACCATTACAACGAGTGTTAAATATTAAAATTTAAAAGAAATACTTAATTAAATATTTATATATTTTTTAATTTAAATAATTTAATTTTTATTTATGAACAAGTTAATTTAAATTTGTGAAATGTTATGCACTTTTTAGAAACAAATTAAAGGCTGGTTATCTTATGAAAAAGTTTTTTTTATTTAAATTTAGACTGGGCTACAGCAAAATGTAGCTAAATAATTCAAGGAATATTGTGATTTTAATTTATGTTTTTTGTGACAATGAACAGAAAAAATTGAGGCAAATGAGTGTTAAATCTTCTTTAAGTATAAAAGTGATTAATTTATAATGGAAAAATATTCAATAAACCAACATGTTTTAATCGTAAGATCATCTCAATGATCTTACTTTTCATAGAGATTCCTTAGCTATCAAATATCAAGCTACAAAAATTTGGACTTGTTTGCCCGATTTTTTACGGAGGAATATTTTTAGGTCTTCAGAATTTTTAATCCATAATTTTTTGCTTATTGTGAATTTGAACTGATTGCTGTTAAAAACAAAAGCCTTCAAGCCTCTCAAAAATTATTTTTTTTAAATTAACTTAATCAATGATGAAATTAAAAAAAAAAAAAAAACAGATTATTTAATATTTAAGAAATTTACCTGAATTTACAATCATAAGTTAAAAAATCAGTTAACTGCCAGAGAAATAAATAGGATCGAATTTTTGATTTATTCTAAGAATAAATTAGAATATTATCCGAGATTTAATTGACTCCTAAAAAAATGGCCCTAAGTGTTTTTTTTTTTTAATTTTTTTAGTGGACAGTTATTACAAAGTTAAGTTTTTTTTAAACGATTTGATTAATGTATTTTATCTATACAATTTTCAGCCCTGTTCTGCTATTGAATCATTCGGTTCCAAAGTGTTAGCAGTATAGATACATATTTGAAATTTAGTTTTTTTGGAAATGTTTTTATTTACCGCAAGTAATTCGTGTTTTATTTGATGTTCGCACAATGGTTTTTTTCCCACGGATAATTAAATATAAAAGTTTAACCCGACAGATAGCAGAATAAGGCTGTTTGTCAGTTAAAAAAAAAAAATAAAAGAATAAACCAACCCTTAATTCATAATTTATATATTGAAAATATTAATGAATTGACTATGTATTTTAATGTTACAACAATTGAAATAAATGACAAATTGTACTAACCTTCCATCCCAGATTTTCGAAAAACGTGCAAAGCCTCGACTGTCCGGTAGTTTTTCCTCCACATGGTCCTGGAAGGGAAATAAAAATAAAAAAATTATAAATAAATAGAAAAACATTACGTTGTACTGACTAATGGCCAGGAATTTTAATTCACCGATTTCGATGGTTTAACTAAGGTTTAATGATGTTTCAGGGATGTAATTGGCTTTTACCACATACTTGAACCTTGAACCTAAGCTAGTCCGCAGAAATCGGCGAATAAAAATTGCTGAACCACGGGTTAAATATTGAACCACTTTTGTACAATTAGCCCTAATTAATTTAATTCATTATAAAAATGTTTGTAATTGTACAATTTTATGGTGTGCAAAAACACAGATCGTAATGAATCCAAATCCTGTCAGTGGAACAAAGTAGAAAGTTTGTTTAATATTTCTTATGTATATTATTTGACAGGAAATAAATAAAACACGTGCACGTACAAGTCTCGCAAGAAAAACTATGTTTCAATCACTGTGTCACGCGTGTTTTGTAAAACGAGCGTCAGGTCATGTCGCGTCGCTTTATCCATATGCGCTGCTCAATTGATTTATATTAGCTTAGTTCCTTTACTTTGAAACTCTGTGATTTTCTGTGCATTTGTGCGAATTTCAATCCAAAGTTCTGTCAAAGTTCATATAAAAAATATAAAATGGCAGTAAAATGCACAGATAACCAGAGTTTCAAGTAAAGGAACACACCAATTGTTTACAAAATAACAAAAATTCGTGCTGTGCTGTGTCACGTTACACGCGTCGGTCGCGTCTCAATATGCGCCTAGCCTTATAGTTGTAGGCGCGGAGTATTTCTGATGGGATAGCAAAACTTGCCGAGCAAGATTTTACTAGTATTTGACAAGTTCTCCTCGTAAATATTTTCTCTAATGAACATTTTTCAGGACCTTGAATAAACTTGAAAAAAACTTGCCATGTTTAACTGGTTCATTTAGAGGGTCGAAAAACGAATCAACGACTTAAAACTAGAGATCTCAAATTTAAGAGTGTATAGCTGCCACCTAAAAAATTATGTATCTATTTTACAAAGACTTTTCGGCCACGCAACCCCATAAAATCGATTTACAAGTATTTACAAGTTTATTGCTAAGGCCGTGTGCGAATCACGTTAAATTTTATCCGAAGATTAATTTTTGACACTAATGGGGTGAATCTATATGTGGAAACGTCAAAATTTAATCTCGGTTAATATTTAAGCGATTTTTTAAACCAATTCGCACACGGCCTTAAATTTTATACGAAGATTATTTTTTGACACTAGTGAGGTTAATCTGTACGTAGAAATGTCAAAATTTAACCTCGAGAAATTTTAAACCAGTGCGCACACGATTTTAATGACATATGTAACCCGGGTATACGTGTACACTGTGCACGTAGAATAGGGGGTTCTACTTAAAACAATAATGACAGTGCAAATTAAAAAAAAAAAACATCGCATAAGAGCAGGAACTTAAGCTTCGATTTATCCGTTGCTCTTTTCATTTATCGCAACTTCTAACATAGGCTATTGCAACGTGGCGATTGATTATTTTGGAATGCACATTCGAACTTAAAAAGCTTATTAATAAATACGGTATAGCACATGCATTCTGCTTGTTGCTGGACGTCGCAAAACAACAACTGGTTGGAATATCAAGCATGGTTCATATTATGGATCAAGACTGACAATATACGTGTACCCGTGTTACACGTGAAATTTAAAAATTCGTGTATAAACTCGTGCATTCATATTTACACGTATATTTAGCATTACACGTGTTATTACTTAAAAATCGTTTTCATTGGCCGTGTCAGAATCGCGTAAAATTTCATCCGTATATAAATTTTTGACGCAAATGAGGTGAATCTGTACGCTGAAACGTCGAAATTTAATATCAAGTAAAATTTAGGTCGTGTGCGAATTAGGCCGTGTGTGAATTGAATTAAAATCGGATTAAATTTTATCCGAAGATTAATTTTTGACACTATTGAGGTGAATCTGTACGTAGAAATGTCAAAATTTAATCTCGGATAAAATTTAATCGACATTTTAAACGAATTCGCACACGGCCTTAGTTTAAAATTTTGATTAAATTTTATCCGAGATTAAATTTTGACATTTCTACATACAGATTCACCTCACTAGTGTCAAAAATTAATCTTTGGATAAAATTTAACGTGATTTTAACCGAATTCGCACACGGCCTTAATCGATATTTCAATCCAATTCGCTTAATTAACATATTATTTCAAATCCATCGCAAATAATTAATTTTGCGTAAATTCTTTTATGATGTAATGCATGGCACCCTGGCAATTATAAAAAAGAATCGCCGCTTTTGTTATTACGCGTATTTTTATACAAGCGTGTATTTAGAACCTACACAATTTTTTTACTACACGTGAATATGTGACACGAAAACACGTGAATCGAATACCCGAGTAAGTAAAAATCGAGAGGTCTAATGAATAAAATGCCATACCAGAAAGATCTCGCAAGCAATGATATTTTAGTAAGTTGATAATTATTTATGCGCATCGGTTATCGCAAGTTATCAGTTATAAGAAAATGAGAAAATCTTTTAGCACCGTTTATCATACTCTGTTTCTGCAATACCTTGCACATATACAGTTTATCATTGCTTTTCTAATAATTGTCAATGCTAGACTTTACGGAAGTCAATTGAGTTAAATTAGTAATATCAAGATATTGTGCAATTTTCAACTGTTTAAATTCGTAGTTATAAATCTGTTTGTATTTTCTTCGAATAAGTTTGTTGGCCTGTAATTTGAAGTGCCTTGCAAACAAGACGCATCAAATTAACTTTTAAAGAATTTCTAGAACGTAATTAAGTTTTTTTTTAACTTGTCGACTAAGCTCGTGAGCGAATTGATTTAAAATTTCGATTAAATTTTATCCCAGATTTAATTTTGACGTTTTCATATAAAGATTCACCTCATCACCATTTGTACAATCTTTACATCAGCAGTTTAAAGTTATTAGAATTTCTAAAGATTTTTCAAATCTGAAGCTGATTTTGAAGCCAAGATAGCCAAAAGTTGCACCTGGAAAACAGACAATGATAATGCAAGCCCTTGCAAATTATGAGGGAGCAACAATATAAATTGTGCTTAACTTATAACTCATAAGTTATCAGCAGTTAAATCAAAAACTTCTATATATATCCACATAAAAAACCCATTTATATTTACTTTACGCTATCGAATTCGTTTAAATGTTTTTAATCACTAATCTATCACTGTGAAATTCGATAAAAAAAAAAAATCATTTTAATCACTAAAATTTGTATGACTGGCTTATTGAAAAAATTGTACTAGATGCAAGCAAAAATACTACTCAAAAAATAAAACTTAATTCTTTGCATTCACTAAATTCTATCTGGATTCGCTTGCTCAAATATTTTATTTATTTTTTGTTGCAGATGATTAATGCATAAAAAAGAGATGGAAATTGGTTTTGAATTCTAGCGGACAAATTTTGTTCAGGTTTCTCCTCCTGCTCAGTGGAGCTGACGGAACTTGCTCAATGAGATCTCAGAAACGTGAACTGGTTAGTTAAGTCTCAGCTTTTTGACAGCAAAAGTGAGGAATCTCACTGAGGAATTACGTTCAGATTCCTAAAATTGCTGAGCTGTCCGAAATCTTGTGAAACCTGAACTAGCTGAGTATTTCATCCTGGAAGTACTCAGCTGGACACAGCGTCTGCAAATTATTAAGCTGTATGTATTACGAAATTCAGTGGTCTTTGAGGGCGCATAATTCGCTATACAATCTGAAAATTTCCATTATTGGAATAGCCAAAAAAAATAGCGTCGGCAGTAGCTGGAAGTGTCGCTATATATGTATATTTATTCTTTCATTTAATGTTGCGAGATTATTAATAAATACAATATAAAATATAAATTAAAAAAAAAAGTTGGAACTCTATTTAAATTTCTTTTATTTTATATTACTTGTCTACAATATCTCTACACAACATGGAGACAACCACACAAACAAAAACATTAGCGTATTTGGACTGTCGTTTGGTGGAATCAAAATCTTCACAAATGAGGACGGCCATAAAGTGAATCTAAATGGCTAGCGTTATCATGCCATGATATTGGACCTTTTGCTACATCTGAAATTGAAGCTCGTGGCCGGAGTAGACGGTTCTACTCCTACGGAGTAGGAATTCTACGTTCAATGATCTCAGAGGCTTTGTATGTACATTAAGGCAGAGATTGTTTCGGAACTAAATTTATGCTATGTATCATAGAAAAAAAAAAACTTGTATGCGATAATATTTTTTTTAATGGATGAAACATTTCAAGTTTATTTTAACATAAACTCGTGTGACGTTTAAAATGTTGTTTTTTGTATATTTGTATGCTAAGTAGGTATATAGCTATAAAAATTCGAACTTATTAAAAAAAAAAAAAATAAAGTGGAGCGTTCAAAATTGTTTTTCTTATCGATGAATTAAATGTTTGCCCCATATATATACATACATAAAAACATGTCCAGATCTTGTTAAATTTCGTCTTAGATTTAAAACTGTTCTCGTTTTACATTTCTTCAAAGCTGCAAGTTAGCAAAAATTATATCCAGAATTTTTCCTTCCTTTGGGGGTGGCCCCGGCGCAGTGCAAGTAGTGCCTAATTGCTAACCTGGATGTGTGGGTTCGAGCCCCAGTCTAGGCAGCATTCTTTTCTATATTCCCTGAACTGAACGCCACCCCTGGGATTTAATGAGATAATCAAAACCTTATTTCTCAATTCACTGTGCTAACAAAAATCTATCCTATCTTTCTATTCCTTCTAACATTGCCTAATTTATAAGACCTTAGGTCTTACTGGCGGAAGGAAATGTTCGTATGTTTTTCTAAGAAAATTCTAGTTGTTAAAATTTATATACAGTTTTTCTAAGTAATGTTTTACTGTTAGGAATTTGAAAAGGTTTTAATTTGCATTTTTAAATTTTGAATAAGGACAACAAATAATCGCCTACAAACTTTTTACTACGAAACGCTGTAGATTCGAAACTAAAGCCGGTTTCAATTGAGCTTAAGGAGCTAAAACCAATTTTTAAAACAGGAAATACAACTATTTTATTCAGATTTTAGATTTTCCAAACAAATCTCGCCTAATTTTAAGTTATGCTAAATTCTGTCATATGAGGTAATTGCAATAACGACTGTATGAACACACATTCATATGTTAATTAAATTTAAACAATGTAAAAACAAGTTGGGCATAATTTTTCAGAGTTAATCTACTTGTGAAGGATCTTTTTAATAAACCTTATAGTTTGTGCTTAAAAAAAATGAGTTTTCGATGTAGAATCTAAAATTAAATTTCCATTAGTTGTGCAATGAAAATTTATAATATAATTGTACTCTATCATTTTAATTATTGCGCTTCTATGAATTATGTAGGTAGGTACCTATGTAGGTACATCTTTTTAAAACAAAACTTAGCTGCGATTCTAACAAAATATAGGTACCAACCTAGCGATGAGAGTTATATTAATATGCAACAGTCATATCGATAGCTGATATTTTCGGTATTCTAATTGGTAAAGTGTGATCCAAACCAACGATTTTTAATTCTGATAAAAAATGATTTAAAAAATTGTATGATAAATTAAAAAGAATCAAACAATAAAAAGGTAGTAGCTAGGTATCTTGTATATAATGTACGTTATTTTCAAATATACAATTTGAGTCGTAGATAATTGACTAATTCAGCCCGAAATCGATTCAAACACGCATACGCCTATAGTAATAATTGCACTATTTAAAGTCGTAGAAAGGCATACGCACATGCTATTGATTCGTAGGTAGAGTTAGTTATATAGATACCGGTTAAATAAGCCTTATTTATCTAGTTATTAGCATTTTTATGATAACTAAATGAAAAGGGCAGCTTTTAGTGATGGGCCACTTAAACTGCGCAATAGTATATTTTGTTAGTTTTATCTCTATACAAAAGAAACACAAAATCTAATAGAATTTTTCGATTTCGTAATAAAAAATGATGAATCATTTTACTATAGTTTTGTTTAGAACATACCAATCGAAATCAAAGTAAATTTATTGTCAATTTCAAAGTTTATTTCCTTCAAAAAGAAAAACATCTCAACTCAATAGACATTCGCCGGTTAGGTATACCTGTATTTCATCAACTTTGCGCACCGCTCTCTCGAAATAGCTTACACCACATTTAATGCATGCAAATTGTTTTTGAGAAACCAAAATAAAACTCGAATCACATGGCGATGGCTAGAGTTAGCTCAACATAAGTCTTTCCCGTCCCGGTAGTCGTTGTCAACGCCACCACTGCCGTCGCCACATGGTTGTTTTTCTGTTCTGGCCCCAACAAAAGCAAAATGATGCAATATAAAAAAAAAAGTGTCTTGAGTTGCATCCTTTGGAAAGTCATTAGATAAATAATAAGGGAGGTACAGAGCTAATTATTAAATGCTTTGATTTCAAATTAAAGATTAGACAACAAAATTGTTTCGTTACTTACCACCAGTTAGAACAATTTTATAAACACGTTTTTTGCCCGCCGAATCCATGGTTATAATCCAAAATGCCGATCCTTCCGGGGGTGCTAGCAAAATTCCAATTTTCCTCTTCGATTCTCGGTGTTTGCTATTTGGAAAAGGTCAGGTTCTAGGCTTTTTGTTAATTTAATTTCTTTATCAAAAAATTCATTACGACAAATTTGAATGAATAAAAAACACATATAAATTTAACAGAACAAAAAATTAATAAATAAATCACTATCACAGGCGACCACAAAACAAAATCTAAAGAAAAAAATTTAAATATGTAGGTAGGTAAAAGCGAAATTATATAGGTATATTGGACGACGAAAAAAGAAAGGACTTGGTGGTCGATTCGATTTGAGATGTCGGCGATGTGTATTTCTCAAACTCAACTTTGGTTGTAAACTATTTTTTTTTTGTTATAATTAAATATCAAATTTTACTGAGGCGACACATTCTCTAAATGTTTTAAAGAAAATGTTGAATTGATTTTTATAAACACTGGTAGACATGGATGATTGAGTTTTATTTTGTCGGAGGAACAACTAACGAATGTGAAAGCGAAATTGAAAATTTCATGATTTTGCTCGCTTGATGAAAAAATCTTTGCAAATTCTCTTTTTTTTTTGCGTGTTCGACAGATGACATGTGAGTATGGTGAGTAACTCCTGTCAGATGGTGGTGAATTGAAATGCAAAATAAGTGCTGCCAGAAATTCAATGAAATGTCCCCTTTCACACGAAGATACTAGTTTCTGGTGATTTTTTTGACGTTTTCTTTAAAGGCCTGGTCAAACAGAACGCGGGCCGACGGGACGGTCAATACTTTAACATGGTAGGAAAGAACGCGGCGGGCAAATTTTGTTTGTAATTTCTTACAAAGACCGCCGGACCGCGCTCTGTTTGACACGGCCTTAAATCTCCTACAATCTCTTGTACCTTTCACACGCAAGCAACAAAAACCCGGAGATTTTGCTTATTTTCCTTTTAAGGCCGTGACAAACAGAGCGCGGTCCGGCGGTCTTTGTAAGAAATTACAAACAAAATTTGCCCGCCGCGTTCTTTCCTTCCATGTTGAAGTATTGACCGTCCCGTCGGCCCGCGTTCTGTTTGACCAGGCCTTAAACTACCTTGGTTGAACGCACACAAACGTAGAGTGAAGAGAAACGTCAAAAAAATCTCCTGAATTTGTTGACCTTGGAGATTTCATTTCCCCCTCTTTCTTCCTGCCCTTCTCGCCTATGAACTAATTGTTGCCGGCAACTCAGTTGCCCTGTGTGAAAGGGGACAATGGAGGCACAAAAATCCATGTCCATGTCATGAACATGTTGACGAAAACTAATTTTTAAACAAGCTCTGTTCAAAGCTTGGCCATACGATTTGACGTTCCATGTGTGTGAGAGAGGTAGAAGTAGTACTGAAAATAATTTTCGAATTTATCGACATGACATAAAGTGCCCACTGCTAAAAAAAGCTTGTTGATCGGATTGTGGTTTGGATCTTGGGCTTCTGTATGTCCTGTGGAGTCGGCGTGTTATGGAGGCCAAAGTAGTGGATCCGCAGTGATTCGCTGTAAAATGTTCTCTTTTTTTCAATGTGAAATCGATGAAGAGAAAAGAGAGCACTATACACTGCGATTCACTGCGGATGAAGTTTTGCAGATTCCATAATCGGCATGACTTGACTATACACGCCGACTCCACAAGACATACAGATGTCCATGTCTCAAATACAAACCACAATCCTTCTGGCAGTCAAAGTAGTATGCCGATTAGCCGATATGGCGTGTGAAAAGGAGCGAACTAGTTCGTCGACACAGTTTTTTATGTTGTTATTCGGTTTTTGTTGTCGACTAGTGTTTTTGGTCCCGTTAATCTTAGATTCACTGAATAGTTTTTTGATAATTTCATTTAAAGTATCTTAAACACAAATAATAATGAAAAATGATCAAGAAAAATGTATTTAGACTCATAACGAAATAATTATTTTATTGGAAATAATTAAAGACAGCTGATTTTGGCATATACTTCAACATCGACCTATTGGCGTGTAAATGCCCATACCAAAACGAAATACTTTGTCGATGTGGTTGTTCGATGTGGCGTGTGTGAGGAGTATATGAGTTGTTGTTGCATCGGCTGACATCAGAAGTTTTTCAACAAGGGATTATAACAACAACACAAACATCCGGATAGCTTCGGATTGCCAACCAAACGCGCCCAGTTTATTTTATTATCATGATCTGATCCGAATCAGATAGTGGAAAAAAAAAAGCAGCTATTGAAAACTTTTTGCAAAAAGTTCGAAAGTGAAAAGCCTTTACTACATTGGCCACTTTTTCAAAATTAGAAAAGTAATAATATTTTTTTTCCCGCAAGCGCAATTTTGTTGTGAAAAAGAATATACACAAAAGTAAAGCTTTCTGCATCATTTTTTATTTTTACACTATCAGATCTTTGTCGAAGAGAGCTTAAAGGCTTAACTACATTCAAAACTTTTTGCAAAAAGTACAAAAGTGAAAAACTAAAACATGCGCTAAAAATGCCTGTGTGCTAAAAAGTCTGCAAAAATAGTGTTTGATATGTCATTTCAGAATGATACTACAGACAAAACACAATTTTTTCGCACACAGGCATCTCAAAGCAAATTTTTGCTCATCACATTTTCACTTTTTGCCCTACTTTTTGCAAAAAGTCTTGAATGTAGTTAAGCCTTAAATCAAGCTGCAACTAACGACCAAAAGATTTGCCAAACACAATAATTGTGCACACTGGCTCATCACTTAGTGCAGTGTTAGTAGTTATTAGGCAACAAACTAACAAAACGTACACTAAGAACAACATTTAATAAATGAAAAAATAAATAAAATACAAACAAAACAGAAATTAATACAAAAAAAGACAACAAATTGAAACTATGATAAACATCTTATGAGCGTGGTTCACTGGTCTTCAATACATTTTTGAGTTTTACTTTATTAATATTAAAATCGAAAATATTTTCGTTCACATTTAATAGTTTGCACATGCGAGTTAAGTTATATAAGTTTTCCAGTGAGAAACACTATCCCAAAATGAGTTTGAAAATTTTCAATTTTGTAATTTTTTCACTTTTTTGTCCAATGTGGCTAAAATCTAAAATATGCGATAGTGCCTGTGTGTGAAAAAGCGAGGCGTACGAAAATTGTGTTTGATATATATCATTTCAGATTGATTTTACAAACCAAACACACTTTTTTTGCACACAGGCATCGTATATTTTTGTTTATCACTTTTTCCCTTCTTGCCATACTTTTTGCAAAAAGTTTTGAATTTATTTTAAATAAAATCGTGTAATCAGCATCATTTCTTCTTTCCATCGTCTTTTTTGACAGATTTCTTGATATAATTCCAAATGTACGCCAACACCCTTGACCTGTCAGAAAGACGAAGAAGCAAGCATGGAAAAATGGAATGTGTAAACAGCCTCAAAGTTTTTTTTTTTTTCATCCAACAGTTGTCGGCACTTAATCCGTTAGTTGTCATTTTGTTCTTGCTGTCAAAAATTAAAAAAGAGTTTTTACTTTTTGGTTAACTTTTATAATTTTTGTCATTTCAGTTGAATGCAGAACAAATAACAAAGCTTAAAAGCGTTTATCTAGTTGTTCGCTGATTAGTCAGCTTCTCAGATTTAATTACACTTTACATCTAGTTCTAGCATCCACGAGAGCAGATGTCAGAAGACAGAAATAAAATACAAAATGACGACTACATCCCCAAGGTCGTCGAGTTATAACACCTGAGTAAATTAACAACGTTTCACCATCTCTTGCAAGTTTCAAAATAAATTTGAAAATTAATAAGAAGAGTGCCACACACCTTGCAATTTCTTAACAACAGCGACAGCAAAGAATTCCATAACATCAACTAGATAAAAACTTTTCTTCGCTTCTGACAAAAAGGAGAACAAATAAAAATCTACAGTTCCAACATTTTGTGATGAGAAGAAAAAATATAATTTTTACGACATTGAATACAATTTATTGGAATATTTTTATATTTTGCGAAAATTGTCTAAATTATATTATTCGTAAGCTCAATTGGCCCGCCCTGTCGGTAAATTATAACATGGATTGGAATGTTAGGAACCCGATTCAAGACGAAAACGATACGTCCAGTAGCTCATCAAGCAGTAGCGAAAGTATATGCAGCAGCAGCAGTAGTAGTAATGATTTGATGGACATGGATAGGGATACGGATGAGTACGTCTTTACCCCGTACAAGTTGACAAAGATTAATTACAAATTACAAAATTCTGATGCATTTCCTGTGTCGAGAAGTGGCCATAGAGTTATTGCATCCGATGGTCATCTATACTCCCTTGGTGGTTATAATCCAAGATCGGCAAGGAGCCTTGGTGTGCGTGGACAATGTTTGCTATTCCAGGAACTCTGGTCGTATAATTTTGCGACGAGAAAGTGGAAGTTACTGATGGACCATGAGACAGAGAATATGCCAGAAGAATTGGCCTCTAATGCGCTTGCGATTCATAATAATCTTTTAATTGTAAGTACATATATATGTATATGCCTGTTACAATTCAATTTTTTTTAGAGTACCTATCTAAAAATAGCTGGTTTTTCAGTTCCATTCCGAACCTTCGTCGTGCTTTTCTACTGCGCCGTCATTTAGGTGTAGGTATATTCAATGATTTTCCACGATTTTTAAGATTTTCCTGTTTTCCATCCACTTTAAATTACTTAGCGACTCTAGTCGTTGGACTATTGCTACTTTATGGTTAGATAGGTCGTTGTCGCTACATTTTGTTCCTCTTAAAACAACAATCTACATTATGTACATACGTGAGTATTTGCAATGTATAGAGGGTATAGACGGACTGGGATGATTACATGATTAATGTATGTATGTATCACTTAAGTTGCTCGAAAAAGGACTCTGCTACAATTGCGTTCTTATCCAAAATAATCAATTAAAAAATCAATCGCCAACAAATTGGCTAGCTTAGCCTAGGTTGCCAAAAAAACGTCACCTATAATTATTCAATTCTGTTTAATACATAGGTCTAACCAGTTATAGAATAATGGTTGTAGTAGAATGGAGCCCTGCGCCCAGTGCAATTTGGCCGGTCTAGTTCTCTCGTACAAGCGATTTCTTCTATCTTCTTACCTCAATCATATGAAAAAATCAGAAGGTACTAAACATCACCAACGAACATGCGTGCATCTACTTGCCTTATGAGACCAGATCATTCTCATATGTAAGCCGAGTATAAAAGTTGTTCTAAGTGCAATGCCAATACGAGCCAAACGAGCTCTCATAACTTCGGTCTGGATGACGCTAGAGAGCTCAAATTTAAAAGATAAAAAGTTTTCAGTGGGCTTATTAAACAGAAAGATTTCCCAAAGTCCTAGAAACCTTAAATTTGGTATGCAGGCTAGGATTTGCAAGAGTGGGCCTGGGCCAAAATTGCGAAGGACATTGGAGGTGGCATCATATGTACGTAGTTTGCTACCTCAGCGCGCGTTAGATCACTTTCATACACTTATCCACTATTCCATCGCCAATCCACATGTTCACCATTCCACTGCCACTCGATACTCCACTTCCACTTCAGTGAGCGCCTTGCCTAAGACAACAACTATTTTCACAAACACAAAACAATGCATAACCCATCTGTTTAAAGTAAGGGTTTTTTTTTTATTTTATGATCACAAACAAAAAAAACTCTACAAGCCCTAACTCTACAGACCCGACATCGTGGTCAAGAAGTATGGCCGTTTTGCAGCCGTTACACGATGATGATAGACTTATTTTAAATAATAAATTAATTAAACGGCCAAGCCATTCTTTTTGATTACGATGTAGGGTTGGCAGAGTTAGGCTGGTAGAACTAAGGGCTTGGCTCTTCCTGAAATCTCAAAACTTTTTCCGAATGAAAGCGTTATGAGCATGTGAGTCTTAGCGACCTATTTTACATGAAAGGTTTTTGGTGGGATTTGTTTTATAATACCCACTTCATGCCGGCTCTTCCAAAGCTTTCCAACTAACGCATATTCGATTTCTTTGATTGATACAGTGTCAAATTTCACAGCTAAATAAAGTTTAAAAAAATCGTCTTAGTCGTTTTCGAAATATTTTTTTTTGAAATCCGAAAAATATTTTTTTTTTAAATTGATCTAAAAAAATTTATTGATGCTTTTTATGGTCAGTGTCAAATTATTTTTGGAAGTTTTTTTTTTCACAAAAATGTAGGCTGAACCTATTAAAATTAACTGCATTTTATTTTTTTATTTTTTTTTTTTTTAATCCTTCAATAAAATTTTTTCACTTAGTTAAACTTTAATTTAAAATAAAAACATTTTTAATGAGTATTTATTGAGCATTGAGTATTTTATTTTTATTCAATAGTCACACGGCGGAACTGGGTTTCCTTTTGGTGAATGCTGCTCAAATGATTGCCATATCTTTGCAACCGGTCAACACCGAGGTGTTGTTCGCTTAACAGTCGAAGGTGTCTTGCCAACAGCTCAATACGGTCCCGGTATAGTCATTCACGATGATTACCTTTATACAATTGGTGGCACAACAGGATATGAGTATTCCTGTGACGTATTTCGTCTTAATTTAAAAACCAAAGTATGGGAAAAAGTTTATATATGTAGGCCTGAAATTAAAGATGATCCCAAAGGCAGATATCGCCACGAAGTAGTCTACGATGGCAGACACATATTTATCCTCGGTGGCGGTACATCGAACACAGTCTACGATCTACAAAAAATTCCCGCATTCAATTTGGAAACAAATACCTGGGACCACTTTGAATCCAAACCAGATCCGACAATTCCCGAAGGAATGCCAAAGCCTCGCAAGTGTTTTTCATGTGTGCAATTAGATACACCCAATGGTGTCGAAGCATACATCACAGGTGGACTGCAAAGCGATTTCGAAACCTATTTTGATGATATCTGGAAAATCAATTTTCGGACAATGCAGTGGTCTTTGATGAAAACTGCTGTTCTACCACGACCATTGTACTTCCATTCGGCTACAACACCAGGTAACGGATGCATGTACATATTCGGTGGTATCGAGTACAATAAAACTACCATGCGACGTCGCAACGATCTCTACAAAATGTGGATGACAATACCAAAACTTAGCGAAATGTGTTGGGATGCAATGACTTTCTATCATCCAAATCTAGACAAATACAAAAGGAATCACCTTCTAAAAGTTGGTATTCCCGAACGGTTTGTGGATCGCGTAGTTATTCCAAAGCCTCCAACGATAAATAATTTAAGCAATACATCCGCTAGTCCCTCTCCTTCGAAACGCAGTCGTTCGCTTTCGTAGTGAAATTCTTACTTCTGATAATAGAAAATTTTGAATATTCTGCGTGGTTTTTAAGAATTCTTTTGATTATTTGAAAAAAAAGCAAAAACGAAATATAGGCATTGTATTACACTCTTGTTGAGGCTTTTATGCTAAGGATATTATATTAATGCAAACTAAATTTTTAAAAATAAAATTAAAACCAATATTCAAGTATTTTTCAAATGCTAATGTTTTTTTTTTTTATTTTAATATGGGATCAGTTAAAAAAACAAGTGGTTATAGGTTTGTTATTTGAGAAAAACTACTCAATCGTTTTACGAACAATTGTTAGTGCTTTTAATTGAAATGTTCGGAATAATTCAGGGATGCTGGCACGTAACTTTCATCGAAATAAGACTCAACATGGAGGAGTTGCACAATAATGGTCATAATGGATAAAAAAAAAAAAAACACCAGTACGGAGTAAAGCTCTCTGTACTGGTGCTGTCTTTAGTCATCTCAATTGTGCTGTGTCGGAGGGAAGCATGTACAGTACATAATGTAGTTCTTTTTCAGATAAAGGTAATTTTTATGGCTTTCAGTTTAGAGTCATTTGTCCACCAGCGGAAACAAGTTTTATCCAAATCGTAAACCACGCGTTGAAAACAATGTTTCTGTCAATAAGAATTTAGCTATTTACTTATAGATCTGTGGGTTCCTAAATCACTCATTCAATATTTGCATGTTAGAGAGGTACGACAGCATTTTGGAGTAGAGGTCTGAGGAACCTTTTAATTGAATTATCAACTATAAAACAAATAGCGAAAATCTTGGAATTCGTCAAATGTAAATTCCATATGTAAATTTCTTATTCATGTAAGAAAAACAAAACACAAATCAAAATTTAACTAAAAATTTATTTACAACATTTAAATTATGCTAAAGTCTAAACTTTAACTTATTTTACTTTACATCAGATTCGTATCAGCTCATTTTGGCTACATCCTGAGTTTCGTATAGCATACTTGATTCGACAATGGTCATGCATATGTATATGTATGTGTATGAAATTCTTGTCTAATTGTTATTGGTTCCGTTTGTAGTTTCATCCTCAGATGATACATCTATCATTGTTTCTACCCGCGATGGTGACATTACATACATAAAATGCTCTGAATTTTCGCTTGCATTATTTGTTGGCTGGCCCGATGCAGCTTGTGAATTACTATCGTTGTTTGCATTATCTATATTATTATCTGTGCTCTTGGATCCACCATTGCCACTTTGTTGTTTCGATACAAAACCTCCAGATTCATCGCACTCGAAATTTGATTCGATCTCAACTTCAGCATCGTTAATAATTTGCATGCAACGCATTTTCACCATCGCCTGATATCGTTTTGGCATTGTTCGTACTGATTTGGCTAGACTCAGAAAGAACAAGCAGGTAGAGTCCATTTCGCGATTGGCACGCAATATCGAGGTTACATCAAAGTTATCAACATTGTTTGCATTTTGTGGAGCGATTTTACGAATTTTTGGTGGTGAAACGGAGGTTAATTCTGGGGCTGATAAAGTGTTGTTGAAAAATGGAGCTGGGGTATTTATTGCGCGTATTTTCGCAATTATAGGAGATGACAAAGTTTGCGTTGTATTGCACGCTAAATCCAAAGGGGTTGTGGGTATTTGTGTTATATAACCGTTGGAAATATTTTTGGCCAAAATGAATGATGGTTGTATGTGTACTTTGGCAGGGGCAGATGATGCTATCGTTGTTGATGTTGTTGTTGTTATTTGTGGAATTGGCAGCGTTGGCGGAGGTGGTGGTGCTAAAACACTATCCTCGGCTATGGTAACTTTCTTAAGAACTTGAAAGCCGATATCAGAATCATTTTCGTCATTGTCCTCTTGTTTCTGTGGCCTTAAAAAGTTAAAAAAAAAAAAAGTTATATAAATTAGGTTAACCAAAGAAAATGTTTGAATTTTTCACATGTATCTCATACCTTCCAGGGCCTTGGTGTGGTTTTAAGAATTCCATGTGATCCGCATGTGCCCAGAATTGATATTTCTTTGAAGTTTTTGTTCCTATACGAAACGATCGAAGATATTTTGTGTAACTGTCTCGAAGATTTTTCCATTTTCGCTTGGCTGCATCTTTAGAAAGAATAAAAGAAATATTTATTAATAATTTCATTTAAAATAGGCACTGCATTATTAATTTGAAATATTTAATTTAGATAATTTTGCGATAAGCTTAAATAATCTGTAAAACACATTAAGTGAGAAAAAGATAAATTAAATTAAATTAAATAAATTTAGTGGCACAAGAGCTCTCAACCTCAACCATTCCTATGCGCGTGTCTACAGGAATAGAGGGGATCTACAGTTTATTGTCGAATCCGAACGGCTAAGATGAGCGGCACCTTTCTATGACAGGAGATACTCGCAAGAGGCAGTAGCCCTGAAAAACATTTTTGTTAGGTGATAGAGGCTAGGAATCGAACCCAGACGTCTGGCATGACAGTCCAACACACTAACCATTACGCCACGGGCTACTGCAATGAAAAATTGATGCTGAAAATATTTTAGTATACACATTCGCATGACCCAGATCGGAAATAAATTTAATTTTATCTAACTCATATTTTCATGTGAAATTTGGCAGTACGGAGCATTTAAACTTCTTGGGAAAAATTCTTTAATATATTTATTAAAAAAAAAAAAATTAAGTATGTGAGCCTAAAAACAAATTTTACACATTTAAGTTGTTTTGATTTTCGAATTTAGTTCGAGTGCCTATATGTGTGTACATATTTTTGATTTTAGAAAAAAAAAGTTATATAACAGACATATAGAACTAGTTACAAGGCGTGTTTTTTTGTTTGTGGTTTCACTTGGGGCCCTAATCTACAAGTCTCAATTAATATCATCATATCACACTTTTTACATGGTCTTTGTTGCTATCGCACAGCTCAATAAAGGTCACACAGCACTAACACTGCTTGGAGATTTTTCAAAATTGTAGAGAATAACAATGTAACCGTAAAATTACAACGAGAATGTCCGAGTAACAGTATTATATCGGTAGTCGTATTTCCCACCAGGAGAACCACAAAAAAAAAAAAAAAAAAAAAACGGTGGATAGTCTTACTTCTCATAAAGAACAAAATTTTTTCTTAATCTTTTATATAAATCTCAATGTACCTATCTACCCCGATTTACGGAAGGGCGAGTAAACAAAAAATTTTCATATCCCGATATTTTTGTATTTTCATTTTTACACCAAAATTTAAGTAGTTAACGATAATAAAACAAAGTTATGTATATCTCAATTAAAATAATCAATCAGGGTTTTAATAGCAATGACTAAACCTGACTACCTACTAAAATCTGTTTAAACAAAAATTAAACAGGAGCTTTAAAAATAAAATAAAATAATAAAATAAAAAAAAGTACGTATACGCCCAAGTGTACAGTTGTTTCACAAAATCATAATTTTTTCTATACGGCCTTCAAATTTGAGAAACCTCGCCATTCACTGCTACTATTGAGATATGAAACCATTTTGCACCAATTATTTTGTTTGCAAAAAGAATTAATCCCACTTTCAATTTTGTTTGCTGAAAAGCTGAGACACACAGTGAAAAAATGAACACATTTCTCTCTCTCGTAATTACTTCAAACGAAAACAAACCGCAACAGATGGAAACAAAAAAGTTTGAAAGCCACTGCAAATGCAAACTTATGATCCACTTTAACACAAATCTACAAAAACCTCTCTCGCTTCTCTCTCAATCTCAATCAGAATTCCATATTCAAACTCAATTCACAAAAACAAATTCCCCTCCCTCTCTACTTTTCTCTTCCTTATCCACCTACACTACACAGTAAACACTCTTCTACAGTTATATAGAAGCAAAGCAAAACAAAAAATATATTGAAGTTGAAATAAAAGAAGAACCGCACCAGGCACAGCACCATAGATATTAAACTTTTGATCCTTCTGCATAGATGAATCGAAATAAAATTAAAAAAACAAATCAAAATCCTTACCAACTGTTATTCCCAACTCATCTGCTATTTGTCCCCAAGCTCGAAGTTTCTCCAGGAAATTCTTGTAGTTGGGATTTCGCGGATTGTAAACAATGTCATATTGCTTGACCACATCTATGAATTGGGTTGTAATATCAACCATTGTGGATTGTTGTGGGGCAAGTGTGCTTCAGTTTCTAAGTATAAGCTTTAGAGCTATCTTGAATTCTTGATAAAATAACTTGCAAATCTAGAGTCTTGAGTTAGTCGTTTATTTACGAGATAAGAGTTTGTATATAGGTACTGTTTGAACTTTAGAGAAGAATAAACTGTTATTCCTTTGCCACTGTGCTGTTGCTACTGATGCGAGTGTTGTGACTTGTGGACTGCCCCGCGTACTGATGAAATAACAACAACACATCTAGTAAACTCGTTTCTACCGCCAGCGGTATGAAGAACCGCCGTCACTCTTCTTCAAAAATAAAAAGCCAACACCTCCACTTCACCCCACGACGACTTACGACGACGTTACCCGCTCACAACGACAATGAAGACGACGACGACGACGGTCGGTCGCAGTGAATCTCACGGTTGCTTTGAATAAATCGATAAAAGAGATAGAAAGCGGCGATACACCAGCAGGCAGCACTAGAAGCAGCAGTCGACATCGACACTAACCGAAGACCACGATGACGACGAGGACAAACGGGCGGCAATGGCAACGACAACGACAACGTTCACCGTACCTCTCTGCAATACATTGAGTGAGCACATTCTGGAGAATATATTCCATTCCAACGACAACGACGACGCAGGCGGGATACCGCCGCCGCATATTCGCGTCAGCAATCCATACAAAACGACCCAACCAACCAACCACCATCGGTATAGCAAGCCACCCTGACCCCCGTCCCATCTTTGTTACCCGTGCAAGAGTGGTGGCAGCTACCTACTACCTCTTCATCCCGTTCGTGGACTTTCATGGAGCAGTTTCGCTACTGTGATTCAATTTCGTGCTACGCGCTGAGCTGGAGTTGCTGCTCGAGGGGGCGATCAACTGGCGCGGTGGGCGAACCTCCAGAGGAGGCAAAGGATTTTTTTTTTGTCCAAACCTCCTCTACTGTCCCAGTCCCCCCCTTTATCGTAACATCATTCCGCTGGTGCTGCTGATGCAGCACCAGTCTTATATGGATGGTGCCTGGTGGTGATGGCAATTTTTTTTAGGCTTTTTGTCATCATTTTTATTTTTATATTATAAAAAAAATGCTTTGTCGTGTTGTTGTTGTTGTTGTTGCTATTGGTGATGGCGCTGCTGTTTGTTGGACTACTGACGGACGGACGAATGAACGGACGGTCGACCATCTGTGATGGAAAAGAGGTTTGGACAATCAACGCAGCAGAGCAGAGTGCTGCACCATGGCAGCGGCCGCCGCGATACCAGCATTTATTTATTTTCTACAGCAAGATACACTTATATCTATATCTATGTAAATGTATATAAATATATGTATGTCCATACCTATGTAAATGTGTATATATATCTCTACAGCTAGGTATGTATGTATATGTACACCTGCAACATTGTTTGGAGCGAAAAAAACAACAACAACAAGAAAATCAATACCCAGCAGGTAGTTTGAGGAGACACAGCATTGGACATGAACATGATGTGCTGGAGTTGGTAATAGTGGGTGGTTGAGCGGTAGAGACTTGCCTGGGTACCTAGTTAGTTAATTAAATTTTCGGAGAGATTTTCTGTTATATAACTCATATAATATATATAAGCTTCCAATTGCAAACTTACATAAGTTGAAACAAAAAATATATTTCTAATAGAAACTTTTATGAATCTGTTAAGCCTTATGTATGTACATAATTGAAAATGAGATGATTTATGAATAATATTTTGTTCAAAAAAGAAAGTATGTTTTTTTTTTAAATTCTTTTAAAAAGAAGCTGTTCAAGATCGAAACACTCACATAAACATAAAAGTTTTGCTATCCCATCAGCAAAACATACGCATATCAAAAACGTAAGTTGTATATATATAACTAACATATAGGTACAAAATGGTATGAAAAATTGAAGTAGGTTATAAAATTATTCATTTTGAGCTCTTTTTTGCCACTCAAGGCAAAATGGTACACAACTGGCAAGGGCCTTTCTAACCCCAGCAAGTAACTTGTTAGAATCTACCTATCGACGGTTAAACTTCATAACCTCGTGAGTCGTTTTTGCAAGTTTTTCAGAAATCGAAAAAAAACCTCTTCAAACATTAAAAAAAAAATGAAAGAAATACAAAATTGTTGATGTGAGTTATTAAATAAACAATTCATTATATTTAATAACATTTATGTCGAAATAATTGTGTCGTTATAAATTTATAGACACTTACGAGGTACTGCATTAAAATTTTCAATACTTACGAGGTATTGCTATCAGTTCGAATCATCAGGCTTTTTCAAGGCTACACATTTTTTAGTGGATCTATATTACGAGTTTTTGAATTTTGTCATTCCTGAAAAATGTTCAGAACAATATTGTTGATCTCTGAATTTCTTGATTTTTTTGCATTAATAATATTTTTTTCAAATTTTTCGACTAACGATGTTATGAAGTTTAACCGTCGATATCCAAAACTTTCTAAAAACTAGATTATTTTACCAGGTGGGTAAATCCTTGAATTTTTTTAATCTCAAAATGTCTGAATTGAAAAACATTTAAAAATTCGTTAGACGGTTTTGTTAAAAAATATTTTGTATACAGTATTGTCTCTCTAATCCGAACCACCTTTAATCCGAATACTATGTATGTAAGTTTATTCATTTTCAACATTGTACTTCTGTTTTGAAAACTAGAAAGACCCAGGATCAAATCACAAATAAACCAACTTTTTAAAGTTCTTTTTTGGTACATAACTGGGAAGGGCCTATCTGATTTCTATAGTAACCCGTCGGATTACATTGTTTTTAGAGAGATAGATCGAGTTCGTAAAAGTAAAACTTCGTCAACACTGCCATATTCAATTCGTATTTCTGCAGGCAAACGCCGTCTGTTTCAAATTGTGTTCACTGTTTTAGAAGCGCTGATTTTTGCTCTCAGTATTGAAATCAAATTTTGCCCAAAATGTACATAACTACTACCATTTTCTTGCAATTGTTTTTAGCAGTAATTGAGCATGTTTACTTTTACGAACTCGGGGATATCTGTGTACGTACGTTCGTAAGATTGTACGTTCGGAAGCTTTTTTTCGCCGACGATATCTCGAGACCGCATAGAGATATCGACTTCAAATAAATTTTATTTTACAGATAATAAGGCCATAACGTGCAGAAAGGATTTTCAGAAAAATTCAATTGGCAGTTTTTTTTTTTTTTGTATTACAGTAATTTTTAAAAAAGTTGTAAAATGGCTTGTTTCTCGAATATCTCTAGAACAAATAATGCTATCGACTTCGGCCGGGTTTCATTCTATGCATAATGATGTAGTGAAAAATTGTTAATACTTAAAAATCAACCCACAGTTTTTTTTTAAATTAAAAAAATCATTAAAAATTGTTAAACAAATATCGAATATCTTGAGAACACACAAAGGTATTAACTTCGGGTTAATTTTATTTAATACACAAGGTGATATTTGATAATCGGTAGAGTTTGTAAAAAAAAATCAATTAACGGTTTTTTTTCTAGGCCAAAAAAACTGCAAAAAATTGTTAAAAATTATTTTACGGTTCGAATATCTCGAGAACAACAAATGGTATCAACTTCCGGATTATTTTAGTTTACACACAATACTGTAATAAGTAATTGATAAGGTTTTTAAAAAAACATCAATTGACGGTTATTTTTCTAGGCCAAAAACTGCAAAAAAATGTTAAAAAGTGTTAAAAAATGATTTTCGGCTCGAACATCTCAAAAACAACCAATGATATCAACTCCGAAATAATTTTAATCTACACACAATACCATAATTAGATAAGGTTTGTAAAAAAAAATCCAATTGACGGTAGGCCAAAAAACTGTAAAAGAAACTGCTAATTATTGTTGAAGCTTTTCGTGTCGCATATATTTAGAGAAAAGGCCTTCCCTTGATTGCACAACTGATAAGTTTTTCAAAGATTTTTAATTGGTAATTTACTTATAAAAATTAACATCGGGTGTCGAGTTTCAAAGGGAACCAATGGGGAGTTACCAGTGTGGGTCAAACTTAGCCTCTTTTTTTATTGATTTCCTATTAGAAAGGAATATAAACAGAGCTCCAAAAACATCTAACAAAATAATTTTTTGGCAAATAGTTTTTTTTTTTACAAAGCTTTTCAAAGTTGGGCAATTTTGTTAAAAAAAAAAAAAAAAAAAAAAACGAATTTATTTATTTTCTTTTTTGAAATTAAGGCATATTCCATGAAATATCTTACTTTTCTTCAATGTAACGTATGTAGTTGTCTTATAAGTAAAATAAAATTTAAAAAAAATATTTGTAATAAATAAAATAAAAAACACATTTTTTCTAATGAGTGTTTGAGGTTTTAATAGAGCTACAAAAAAAATCTCGTTAAATCCCGCTGAAAAATTACAAGGATATTTGAGCCTAACTATTTGTTAAATCATATGCAAAATTGCAGCTGCAACTTTTTGCAATGTTTTGAGATAATGTTAATTTGTTTAAAAAAAAGCATTTTCCCACAGCACAGCTAATATTTTGGTCTTAAAAGAAAATTTACTCTTGGAGTGTTTGAGTTATTTCCTTTCTCAAATGAGAATACGTTCTGTTATTATCCTGATCCTAAGAAATCCGCCTACTTATGGCACTTGTTAAAAAAAAAAATAGTTTGTAAACAAACTAAGGATTGTTATATTGAATATTGAATTTTTGTAATCCACCTAATTTCACGCGCTTTTTTAATAAATTCCTCCTAAACTAAAAGAGTTTTTGAAACTAAAATATGTAAATTGTAAATATGAATGAACATTGACAAGAAAGAATCCTTAATCCTTCATGTTTTTTTTAACTTGCCATCAAAAGTAGGAGATTAATTTCCTTATTGCCTTACCAATACCAAACATGTGAAAGTAAGAGATTAATTTCTTTTTGCCTGCTCCATACAAAAGTTGAAAGATGCATATTATATTTAACTATGGATTATTATTTTATGGTCCAATAAAACATGTAGCAGGATATATATAGTTCGTATCGCTACTCCATACTTAACCTACAGGTTAAATTATAGTTACAGCCGTTTCCGAAATACATATACATAAATATACATAAATAGTCTTTTTCATGTTGATTGTTTGGCAAGTGCCGTTATTTTTGGAACTAGGAAAAAAGATTTACTTTCATACATAAGTCTACAATGGAAATGAATTAGAGCACGAGTACGATAACGGATTTTTGTAGAAAGGTAAAATTCAAGCATTTTTTACTGTGGTAGGGGGGTCTATCACCCCTTGTTTAGGCGTAAGGGGGGGGGGAAATTTTCTAAAAAAGTTACTTAAAATGAAAAAACCAAAAATATTAAAAACAATGGCAACACTTACAATACAAAAATTATAGTTTTCTGAAAGTCAGAAAACTGTTCTTTTATATTTTGTTTCAGTCTAGTTATTTGTGTTAATAGTTTTTGAAAAAAATACTTTCAAACTCAAAATTTATCAAAAAAAAAAAATCTAAAAAAACGTTACTGTTTATTTATTCAAAATTGTGAAAATAAGTACTGTATTGGCCTTAATTATTTGATGTCGCTATAAACTCTTAATCGAACACTGAAAACTAGATGGTTTTATTTCAGGGGGATTGCAGGGGGCCAGCATGCCCTCCCACACATACTTCACTGTTTCTACGCCGCCGCCGTAATGCTGGCTGCTAGCACTGTATTTTTATTCTTTACTATTTTGCGGCGCCCTAGTTATCGTATTTCCCCCCCCCCCCCCCCCACATACACTTTTAGAGAACTATCATAATATATGTGATAGAAATTCGATATTGAAGAACAGCCTTATGAAACATACTCAGACAATTTGTATTCAATCCTTAATCAATTTTGTGGGTTCTTTAAATAATAAAGAATAAACAATCTTTCTTTAGTTTTTAAAATGATAATAGAAACCCCTATAGTGTTCTGCGGTATTCGTATCTCCTTTCATAAAAAAATTGGGATATCCAGCTATATACTAACCGCAAAGTTAGCCATTGCCTTATCAATAGTAAGAAAGTTCTCGTCAGTTGATGGTAGAGGTTTAGAATGACCTTCAGATAAAAGCTGTATTGTTTTAAATTCGTGTATAAAATTTGAAAAAAAAAAAAAAAAAAATAATATCGTGACTATAGCAAAAAAAACAAAAAAAATGGGCATTACTCTCCTATATGTCGCTTATAATTTTGCTTTTATCAAGCAACACGATTCACTCTTAAAATTGATAATAAAATTTCTGATAATGGTTGTGTTTAGATTAAGGAATTCTGCACTGTCATAAAATAAAGATATAATGTACATTCCCATTTTTCTTTATGTTCAATTAAAAAATAATCAATTATAAATATACAGTGCAAAAACATTCCGGATTTTTTCCCATAGTAATGATTTTCTTAATACCAAGTAGAAAACTAACAACTTTCCATAACTTTTTCAATAATTTGTAAAGAGTATATAAGACAAGTTAATAATAACCTTAAAAATTTAATGCTACGATGACAAGAACAATAAAAAAAAAACTATTTTATAAAGTTACTCAGTAACATGCCTGTGCAAATTAACCGGATTTCAAGAAGATTGCGAGTCTCGATGTTAAAGTAACGGTTTTTTCGAGTCTTTTGACTCAAGCCGTAGATTAAAACGTTTTTACAAGTTAAGAGCTGTTTAAGTTGAATTTATATAGTGCATAAAATGGCTTAAACACGTTATAGCAACGCGATTCGATACGAAATAATAGAAAAATTCCAAGCCGGTATAAAACAAAAAGTAATCGCTGAAATCTTCAAAATTCCAACGTCAACGGTTTGCGACATCATTAAAAAATTTAAAAGTGGAAAATCAGTAGAAGCAGATCATTTTGGTGGACGCCCTCGCAAAACAACAATTAAAACTGATAGGCGCATAAAGAATTTCGTGCTTAAAGACCCTTTTGCGACTTCAAAGACAATTTGTGATGAACTTAATCTACCCATAGGGCCAAGTACGGTCAGGAAGCGTTTAAGAGATTTCGGTCTTTTTGCATTTCGACCAGCTAAAAAACCTCTTCTTACTGCTAAACATCGTAAAAAAAGGTAATCCGTAAAAGGTATTTGGGAAAGACTTGAAATTCCTAATCAAAACGCAGGGTTGAATTTGCACAAAATCATCTTAACCGGTCTTTAAGCAAATGGAGGAGTGTGCTTTTCAGTGATGAAAGCAAATTCAACTTATTTTACTCCGATGGTGCAAGGACAGTGAGGCGCTCAAAAGGTACGCGATTAAAGCCTGCAAATGTACTCCCTACAGTAAATCACGGTGGAGCCTCGGTGATGGTTTGGGCTGTTTTTCAGGAGCAGGAAATGTCCCTATATTGGAAACGGTCCATAATTCCTGTGATTTGGTGTATAGGACCGCAGCCTGCTCCTGAAAAACAGCCCAAACCATCACCGAGGCTCCACCGTGATTTACTGTAGGGAGTACATTTGCAGGCTTTAATCGCGTACCTTTTGAGCGCCTCACTGTCCTTGCACCATCGGAGTAAAATAATTATAATTTTGCTGCCATACGCAGAGGACGAAATGCCTCTGCGTTGGGTTTTTCAGCAGGATAATGGCCCCAAACATTCTTCAAAGCTGCTAAAAGAGTGGTTTGCAACTAAAAATATTCGTGTCTTAGAATGGTCATCTCAATCACCCGATTTAAACTCAATAGAAAACGTGTGGGCCATTTTAAAAAGGCGGGTTGGGAAAAAAAAGCAGACGTCAACAACTTCTCATTTTGTAGCTTTGAAAAATAAATGGGAGAATATTCCTGCTTCTGTTTTCGAGAATTTAATCCAGTCAATGCCTCGTAGATGCCGAGCTGTGATAAAATACAGGGGTTACTGGACAAAATATTAAATAAATAATAAAAGTTAATTGCAAAAAATAAAATCCGGTTAGTTTGTCACATTAAAATTTTGAATTTACTTTAATTTTTTGATTTTTTTTTTGATGGATAAAGTTCATGGTTTTTGTTTCAAATAATAAAATTGTTCAATAAAAATGGGAAAAAATTGCAAACATTTGATTTTTTCATTTTTTATATCACAAACCAACAATCAATAAAGTTTACCAAAAAAATCCGGAATGTTTTTTTCACCACTGTAGGTACCTACTGGCGATAATAACTTATTCGTTGACCATTTTTTTTTTGTTTTCAAGGTCAGTGCTTTGTTATTTATTTCACGTATATAAAACATTCTTGTATACCTAGTGTACCTACATTCTTTAAAAAAAAATTTTTAGTGCATTTAAGTGGCTCCGTGAAAAAACCCCCTGAATGAAATAACTTTAAAAAAAATAAAATAAATCCCAAAATTTATATGAAAATCGAAAGTTTTTCATAAGAAAAAAACTCCCCAAAATTGCGGATTTATCTCATCGATTTTTGAGGGGTTATTTCATAATGAAATAAGTCCACAGATTCGACTATTTTTGAGAAAATTCGAAAAAAGAACTTTAAATGGGATGGCAATTAGCTGTTTTAGATGAGATTAAAAAAAGCCAAGAATTTTTCTTTTTTCAGCGATCCCTTTTTAATTGGTAAAACTTTAAAAAAGCAAATCATACTCAGCAATTACTTTGGTCGACAAAATTAAACCAAAATATACTTTTTGGAGTGTTGAAGTCATAAATATTCTTTCACATCACGTTTTTGAGATAATCTCGTTTGAAAATGAAAAAATCGGTTTTTTGCTGTTTTCGAGGTTACGTTAAACCGTTAAGGTAATTTGTTTCAAAATTATATTCAAATCTCCCCGATATATCTTCCCTTCCCAGATAAATCCTGATTTAGTTGTAAGCCTTCATCCTATATAAAATTTGAAAAGTCGACAGAGGAAGATCACACCATAGAACGACGTACCCTCATCGAGTTACAAGATAAGAAGTATACAGTTTTGTAGGTAGTGCCTAACCAAACATTTTTCGCAAGGATTGTCTAGCGTAAACTGGTCAAGGCATAGGGTTGCCACGCTTTAAAGGTCAATTTTCAGGTTTTTACAACTATCTGTTACAGCTGTACAGTTTGGTTTTTGTAACAAAAATATAATTTAATTTTGTCGACCAATGTTATTAAAATACATTTTAATTTACTCGCAATATTTGTGTTGCGATATACATTTATCATTTTGTCTTAGAAACAACCCAAAAATCGATCATTTCGCAAAAGTTCTCTCTAGGCCATTGAAATGTTACAAATTTTTGGCCGAACCTTGTATTTTGTACAAGACATAATTTTTTTTTGATGGATCTGTAGGTGCGGGATCAGTGTGAGTGTAAAAACGATAGTTTTCGGCGTCGAAAGTCCTCTCTCTCCCACTTGGCTGCCATTTTAGAAAAGAGGGCGTTAAAAGTTCTTCGCGATATCTTGAAAACCGTACATCGCATAAACAAAGTTTTAACACATTTGTGTAGAGAATTTGATTCAGCTGCTTTTGATAGATTAACATTTTCAATTCATATCGACGAGATAAGTTGGAAATTGTTAAAAAGTGTAACATACTGACACATCAACACATTGCAATTTTTGGAACGATTTTATGACATCATAACTTTAACAAATGTTAAACTTTTTGAGTTTAGGAATGATCAGAGTTACAGGTTTTACAGATAATACATTAATTCACATATCAAGCAGTGAGTACAATGAGTTGGGTACATTAAAAGTTATAATTTCAAGCCATTCTTGCAGACCTCTACTAGGTACAATTATGAGAAAAAAACTACGCTTGGTGCTGGGAACACGGTAGAAAAGTTCGTGGGAAAATCATTACTACATAATCATACCTACATACAATACCGAAAATACATGAAAGTATTACAAAAACAACACAAGATCCATTTGTTTTTGGATTTTCAAATCGGTCGTAAAAGTGTTTAAACCTTGATGTTTGTAGAACCCATCTGCTTTTCCTCTTGTATTAAGTGGGTGTAATATTGGTCGCTTATAGAACTGATATCTAATTATTGTAGTATGCCTCGAGAATAGTTTTTTTTTATGGTTAACAGTCCAAAGTTGTTTGTAAATTGCTCATTGATCTGTTTAAGATTCCTAATTTATTCGGTTTTTGGCTTTTATTAAAATTTTTACCATATACGATTTTGCATTTTTTTGTAGTTCTTGTAGAAGGTTGGTGTGGTATTGCAACACGCCAGTATTTCCTACCTTAATATTGATTCGACTACATATTAAAAACCTGCTATAGGACATTGAAATTGATGTATATAATTAAATGATAATAACCCGCCTGGAAAAATGGCAAGTTTTTGGCTAGTTTAGGCAAGGCCCTGGCAAGATTTCGGTAAGGGAAACCTAGACGAGGAAAACATGATAGGGCCTTTTGAGTACCTCGCTGAGAACATTTTTTTAATAAAATACTGATGAGGCTCTTGATAGTTACTAACTATGTAAGTAATAGTGAAGTCATTTTATGAAAATTAAAAAAAGCGGGATCTTTTTATATCGTTATAAAAAAGTGTTTTGAATACCTCCCAATGAGCAAAAAAAGTGCACCCCTGCAGGAGCACACACGATGATACTACCGGGCGCTGCATGCGTTTATACTGACGTGACGTAAATGCACACAAACGGCACAAATATTGGGACTATGAGAACTTTGTAGTGGACATGACCAACCATCAGTTTATCGTCAAGGTGGAACATGGTTGAAATTAAAACCATGGAGAATTTTCATGGATGCACCAACTGTATCATCCTGCTGGCCGTCGCCGTGGGTCGCCAAGGAAATGTCTTCCGTCAACAATGCATACTAGAAGCAACTGTAGGTATCAGACACTAGTTGAAATATGTGGAATAAAAAAATGTGGTTTTTCTAGTCAGGGCTTAGGCAGAATTTAACTGACAAGGCAAAAACGTACATAACTGGCGAGGGCCTAGCGAATGCCTATAGTAGCCCTTGCTAAAACCTTGTTAGTGACTATAAAGAACTTGCCAGGGCCTTAGGTCGCGTTATGGCTGACAACAATTATAATGTCATCCTTGAAAGCAAAACCGGTGCTATCCTATATCACGCTGAGGATTTGGTTGGCATATTATATTATGTAAAGTAAAGTTTCAGAACAGATCCTTGCGGAACTCCACAGATTTTTTTCGTTGCTTACTGAGTTAAATATTATTTTCTTATATTTCTATTTGCTAAGTAGATTTTAAACCAATCCATATTGTATCCTCGTATTCCTATTTTTTCCTACCATTTCAAATAGTTTTTCGAATGTATCAAAAGCTTTTTTAAACTCAATGAAGATAACAATATTATGGTAGCTCTTATTGAGATATGTTGATAAGATTCTTCGAGAAGCTTGGTTTAGTTTTTTTTTTTAACTCGTAGGTATTAATTTGTATTTATAAGATTACACTTTTACGAAGTTGCTTTGCAGTTGTAACGCCATTATCTGCTCCAGTATTTTGTTAGCTAGGAAGTATGGGAATGCATAGTTTATGAGGTCTGTTTTTATGAAATTTTTAGTTCGTATTTATTTGCAGAAAATAATAAGTTTTGAAAAAGTATTTGTGCTTTGGGAAAGTTTATTTAAGTTGGTGCCATTTTGTGAAGAACCATTTTTGTTAAAAAACAGCTTAAAAGCTGGCCATACACGATAGTGCCAAATGGCTCGGCCGAGCCAAATTGCATTATGTGAATGGGTTCATTCATGTCATTTGGACTTTAAGCAGATTATAAATCCACCAGTCCAATTGGCACCGAGCCATTTGGCTCGATCGTGAATGGCCAGCTTTAAAGTTTTAAATAGGTACTATTAAAAAGCGTTATAAAAAAATATCATTTGTTTATTTTATGACCACAAGTTACACTTCATTGACCAAAGATGAGCACAGTAGAGAAAATGTGAACTAATTTTGCAAACAACCTACATAATTATGTAATGGAGCCCTTTCCGCCAAGTTATTGTAAGCGACATTATGCTCGATATGTTATGTTAGTAACAAAATTCTTTAAAAGTCAACAAAGTAAGCCTTAAATTGGCAGGAGTAAGAAAGTAATCAAACCATCAGAAATTTGACTCGCTCAGATTCGTGTATGTATTTCGCGAGAGTAAATTGTACATAATGCACCCGAACCACAACACAGGAAATGCGTAGGTACTTTTCAAATAGTTTAACGAACTTTGCGAATTCTGCGAGTGAGATTCGCTTACATACATACCATTCGCTTGCACCGGAACCACAGCCAGAGCCTTATTAATTTTATTTTTGTGTTTATCTCAGCAAAATTTGCTCGTAAAGTTTCTACAATAACAAAAAAGGTAATACCACTTTGAGAACCTCTTTTCTATTACAATCCACAATGCAATCCACCATTTTCACTCACTTAATTATTCTTAAACTTTTTTGTTGTTTTCCATTTCCACCATGAAGACGAAGAAAAAAGAATACATTTCTTTTCTATAACAAAACACATATAGAAATCTTACTTACCTACAGAAACTCCAACTTCCTCCGCAACTGCATGCCACGCACGTCCCTTGGCTTCGAAGTTCTTGTACTCTGGGGTGCCAACATTGTATATTGCATCGTAACGCTTGACCACATTAATAAACTCTACTGTGTTGTCCATTCCGAAATAAATATTTTTGTAAGTTACTTGTGCTAATTTTTTTTTTGTATTTATCTTTTGTTAAGTTTTCAAAACAACACACTATTACACCACACACAAACGAAACACGAACACCGCTGCCGAAAAAAGCAGGAAATTATTTTTTTTTTTTTTGCAATCAGTTTAATGGGGAGCAGGAGAGCAACTGAAAATGTACACTGTACCTACGAACCAACGACACTGACGTCCGCCCGGAACTGTGGACTGCTGTCGGAGTTGTGGCCGTCATAGACCGCTGGCATGGCGGTACATTCGCGTATGCCAGCGCAATGTAGCTCAATCGATATAAGGGATGATGATGAGAGCAAAATATAGTTGTAAGGGTGATGGGTAGGGGGCTTCTGTTGATGAGGACGATGACGATGACGGTGATATGGGACCAGGAATGAGGTATGGGTAGGAAGGGAAGGGAAGTTGAGGGTTTAACGAACGACGACGCCCCAGGACAATGACAACGTCCACCATCGAGCGATACCAAGCGTCTCGAAATCGAAACATGACGCAGGCGGGATACCGCTTTTTATTTATCCCGAGCTCTCTGGATACTCTGATACCGTTGCCGTTTGCTATAGGTATGGACGTAGGATATAGCGTACAAGGTTTTCCCTTGACTAAGTACTGGTGGGACAAGAAGTGGGGGTGGGTACTTTGGGCGGTTTTGGTATTTTTCCTTTCTTTTTTTTTTATTTTGTATTTTTGTAGTTTGTGTATATTTTTTGCTGAGGCCTACATATTGAAGAGAGTTGCTGTCGTGGGCGGTAGGAAACAGTTCTGTTTTTTTTTTTAAACAAAATAAATATGTACATACATATATACCTATACATTACAGAGTGTAGATAGATACATTATACCTACCAACACTGTTCAGTATTGATAGGCACAGCTATGAAATAATCACGTATTTTAGTTGAGTAATAAAAGTAGGTAGGTACGTATAAAATAATATAAAATATTTTACATATAGGCAAGTCTGAATTAAGATAGCTTGCCCACTACTATCATTGAAATCCCTAAATTTTGAATTCTTAAAATAAGTAGGTTTGCAGGTTGATGATAAAAGCTCCATGAATTTAATTAAAATAAAGTAGCTTACTCCGAAATGACTGTAGAAAATATTCTTGCTTATTTACAAAAGATAAGAACAGCTATTTATTATAGGTAGGTACCTACTTAATTATCAAATTATCTAAGCGCTAATTAGCATATCAGCAAATCGAAATTGTCTTCTTTTCATTATTTCTACCACAAATCCAAAACAAATCGATTCCCATTTTCGTTAATTTCTAGGTATGTATGTAGGCATGTTCCTACCTGTCGCAAAACGCACTAGTTCTGCGGAACCAAATACTTAGAAGAGTGCTATAAATACAGTCAATTTCCTTTTTAAAAAAAAAACCAACTTTATGAATACTCCGAAACCGGAAATAAAAAGGGAATATCTCATCGGATAGGTACTCAAAATATGTGCATTTTTTCGTTCAGTGTATTTTTTTTTCTTACTTAAAAAGAGCAAATTTAATAAAATAATTTTAGTCCAGTCGAATTAGACAAAAAATAGGCCTGGAATGGGGTTTTTTTGATTTTAATCGTTAGGGCTTATAAGGAGTCTAAATTTAAGCTTTCGACCGCCTAGCTCCATTGCGTTGGCCGCAATCTTGAATTTAAGGAAAATTAGTTTTCGTTGAATAACTCGTTTATTTTCAACTTTTGACTAAAAATGCACTTCAGGAAAGTTGTTCAGAATTTAATTATCTACAACTTTAGTAATAACAGTTTTTTTTCCTAGGATTGATATTTTTCCAATTAATCCGGAAAATACAATTACAATCGTTTTTTCATCTGATAAGCGCGTTAGTTAACATTTTTTGAATTATAAACAAAAAGACAGTACATTTTTTTTAATCGTTAGGAAGGGGCCTAGAGGGTATATATTGAAATTTTCGACAAATTTACTCTTTAACTTTGGTCGCCATTTTGAATTCAATTTTTTAAATGCTAAATGTTAAATATTTTAATCACTTTCAACTTTTAAACATAAATTAATAGGTATTGTGATAATCGGTTATATTTGTTTCAATAAAAAGACAACGCAATAAATACTTTATATTATATTTTTGTACTTTATTTTCATACACCTTTCTTTGCATCTATTTTACTGATCTCCCTCTACCAAACTCCTAAATGAGCCACATATCACTTATGCAACAGTTACATCAGTAAACACACTGCCAAATTTACATTAGTAGTCACCGCTGATGCCACAGGTATAAAGAATGTTTTTGGTTTAGAACTCTACAACATTGCAAGTTTTCCATATAAGCAGGAAGAAAGGAATTAAAGCATCATAAGAAAATCAAATTACCCTACGAATAATAAGACTCTTTTCAACACCAACACAGGGGTAGAGGTACAGGCGCGTTTTTTTTAAGTGGTATCCCCAGTAGGCCTATAGGAAAAAAACTGTTATTACTAAAGTTGTAGATAATTAAATTCTGAACAACTTTCGTGAAGTGCATTTTTAGTCAAAAGTTGAAAATAAACGAGTTATTCAACGAAAACGAATTTTCCTTAAATTCAAGATGGCGGCCAACGCAATGGAGCTAGGCGGTCGAAAACTTAAATTTAGACTCCTAATAAGCCCCCCTAACGATTAAAATAAAAAAAAAAAACCCTATCTAATTTTTTCCATTTCAAATGACATTCCGACTGGACTATTTACTTCATTACATTCTTTTATGGTTTTGAATATTACGACTAAAAATGGAAGAATTTTTTTGAATTTGTGAACAACAACAACAACTTAAAGGCGCTACCACCAATTGCTTACGAATTAATTTTTTTTTTTTGTATTTTTAATTCGTTTTATTTTTGTTTGTCTGATGGAGATATAGCTATTTCAAGGGGTGCCAAGCCCTATCATCAGTTTCCTTTATAGTGGTGCTGAGCTTTAATCCAATTTTATTTGGAAAAACGTTCTACACATCATGCGGTATTTGAACCCGCGCATCAGATTTGCTCATTCTTCGAAGCTGTGTACACTACGCACTCTGCCACTGCTGAACACTGACGTCACAGGGCGCTATGAAAGAATTTTTTTTTTTTGTAAAAATATACTCTTCATAAATTAACCCATTTACTACCGAAGTTGTTTAAAACTTAAAATTCAAACTTTTGGCAAAAAAACTTTATTGAATATGATCATAGCAATACAAATACAAATATATATTTTTTTAAAGTCACTAATATGTTTTTTAAACTGTACCCAAGCAGGTAGGTACAGTGGTAAGATATGGGTTCTAATTTTTCGTATGAAATTATTTGAGGCATAGGAACTTTTACAACGCACAACGCTATGCCACAAAACTCACAAAACCATCTAACTGACATGTGACATTCTTTGAATCTAAGGAGCATCAATACCTTCGTTCAAGAACATACCATGAATAACATGAATACAGTCCTGAACAAGGTGAATTCTTTTGGGACGATGGGTTCCTTCAGCCAGAGGAATGCTTGGTGAAAAGGAGCGCATCGAGTTTGAAAGTTGAATAGGGTATCTTTTAAATAGTGGCTAGCAACATTTCTTTGAAGTGCAAGTAAGCCATCTTTTGGGAATCCTCTGATGCGACATCTACCCATTTCTTGAAGCTAAATCCAACAGATTTTCTCCTCATGAACTAGTTCGAGAAATGATAACTAAAATATTTGATCAGTCTAGGCATTGAGTGATAGATAACCAGCGTTGCCCCCCTACTACAAATGTAGCGTTTTTGCTACATTTTTTTCCAAGAAAAATTCACTCCGTACAATCGTAAAATATTCCAAAAACACTACAATTTCAAAACATAAAATTCTAATTTCGAAGGACAATTTTGATCTTACTTTCCATTTGGCGAAATATTTTTTTTTATTTATCAATAGCTGAATTTTTTTTTTGCAATCCCGAAAGGAATTGGATGAAGAAAACGATGTTCGGGCTAAACAGCTTACGTGTTAAATCCAACAACAACTAACTCGCTTCGGGTTTAGCTAGGCACAGTAGGGAGAATTCTCGGTTCTTAATTTAAGCACGTCGAAAAACTGTTTTACCGGCAATATTTACATACATACACGTTTTGGATAGTGTGTATGGAAATTTCATGTTTTTCTGTGATGGCGGGCGCCGGTAATCCCCTATTCGACCAATTTTCTTAGAAGTCATCAATTTTTCGTTTCTGAAAGTGGATAATGTGATTCACTTTTTTTTTAAGTAATCACTCGGCAAATATTATAATTACAAAAAAATCATTCAATGAAATCATATTCGCCACCAAAAAATCAATTTTAAAAATAAAATATAAATTAACCAATGTAATTGACATAAAAAAAATTATAATGCTCTAATAATGTTGTGTATCCACCTTGATTTTGAAATTTTAGTAGGAAATTTGCAAAAATGTTTTTGTAAGTAAGATATTTTTGCTATGTAAATATGCATGAAATAAAATCCAAATTTAGACCTTTTATTATTTATCCAAATAATATTGTCGTTCGGAAAAAAATTACAATTTAGTATGTTGTGTTTTTGCGCGTTTTAAATTTTACTACATTTAAAATTTGCCACACTACATTCTCAACCTGTTAGGGGGGCAACACTGTAGATAACCACTGTAAAAGAGCATTCCTAAAAAAGAAAAATTGTACATGTTCTCTCGTAAATTCAGCATAGAGATTAGTATTCATCTAGCTCACTTCGAAGATATTGGAAAGCAGTCATTTTTGTAAACAGTACACAACACATAGGGTAGAGTCGCCGGTGGCCGGCCCCTTAAGGAATTTTTCGTAGAAAATATCACATAAAATCTCCAATTCTCAATCTTTTCGATTGATTGAAGTAAAATGTTCCTTATGGTTCTCTTTATTGATCTGAATTCATAAAAATTAATATTATTAGGTTAAAATTAATGTTTTCTTAAGTTTAAATGAAAAAGTCAATTTTTACCAGTGGTCGGCTCCTTGTATCTTAGAACCGGCCACCTCGGCTCCTGATTTCGGCCATCCAAATTCAGAGAAGAATTGCTTATTTTACCTGTCATGGCCGAAGTTAGGACACACTTCTCCATGCGACGAGGAAACGAGACGTGAGCAAAAAAACTGAATATGAAGAAATGAATCCTTCGTACGTTTCACCCTCCAAAACCCATTTGTTTACATTGTTGTATTTGTAATTTAATTTTGTGTCGATGAATAGATGTGAAATCCAACAACAATATAGCAGGGTGGTGTGAAGATAAGTACTGTGAATGTGTAAGTTGTGAAGATAAAAACTGTGAATGTATGAGTTTTATACCGCCATTTTTACACATACGTTCTCATTTCTTATCTGATGAAGCTTGTAGGCAAACTCAAATGACAGCCGAGGATTCATATCTTTATAAATTCAGTATCTTTGGACGTGAGCGTGACGAGAGCTCGTCGTAGCTGTCAAACCAATTTCAAGTAATGAGAATATACGAGAGTATTCACAATAAAGCGTTTCTCGTCGTCCCGTCACGCCATGATTTCGAAAAATTGAAAAAAAGACGCGACGAGACGACAATTTTCATTTTGACAATTGAGAAGAGGACACCGAGCGTATCTGTATTTGTATTTATATTTATTAATTGTGTAGATAAATAAATAAAATACCGAAAATGGCGAGCAAATATGTGTTTTTATTTTGCGACTAATTAATTTTGTCTTCATTAACATTCCCACCGTCTTTTTCTGCTCACTTTTGGTCTTTTTTTGCCTTTTGCTTTTTTGTAAATAAACACTACCAAAAGTACTAAAAGCATTTTTTTTTAACATTTTCATTTTCCTTTTTTTCAAATTTTGTATTTTATTTCCCAAATTCACTGACAAACACGGATAATTCTACGCTGTCTCTGTGAATAACTCGCTGCATTGTGAATTAAAAAACGATTATATAACGAGAAAAAGATGAAAGCGTTTCTCGTCACGCTGACGTCTCGTTTTCTCGTCGCATTGTGAAACAGCCTTGAGGCTTTTTCCAAATAGTGTGAATTGCACAAACCCAAATGCATTCACGCAGGGTCAGCGTGAAGTTAGACGGCTAAAAGCTGGGGCGCCCAAATGATTTTTAGTTATATTTCTTTTCGGTCAGGAAAGTAGGAACATATGTAGCTGGTAAAACTAGGTTACGAATTATTAGGCAACTTTAAAAAAAAATCGATGTTATCTTTATATTTCGAGTGTGTACCTAACTGACTGTTTAAACCTCCTTTTTTCCAACTTGATGAATTCAACCATAAAAAAAGAAAACCTTTTTCACACCCTCTCGTAAAATCACAAGCATAAATAAGTTCACGATAAGTGTTATTCCCTAATTTAGAAATATTTTTCCGATAGGGATTTCACGAACATAAGCCTAAATAGGAGACTTTTATGGGAAATTTTAGTATATAGCATAGTAAAAGTTTTTCAACAAAACAACGAGGAAATTTATTCAAAGTTGGAGATTATATCATAGAATCCCATCTAACAATTCAATCAAACTTTTAATTGTTGATTGATTGATTTGTCTATTCTCAGAAATCTGAATGTTATTTCTCAGCAAAATACCTTTCATTTTTTCGGCTCCTTATAGAAAATAAAATTGATAAAAAAAAAAAAAAAAACAAAAAAAAGAATTCTCTTTCTGCTCCGCAAAAAGTGACGAAGGAAAATTTTAAATCATAAAAATTCACCCCTGTTTTGATTTTCTTTCCGAATTGAATTCGCTAACGAAATTGATTTTCGTACGGATTTAAGGCTCTCCCAAACCAACGCGATTAATCGCCGCGACAATAAAAAAACAATAACAACAACAGGTTGTTTCGTTTGACAATTACGTGCTGTTTTGTTTTCTTTTGTCGCGGCGAATAATCGCGTTGGTTTGGGCAAGCCTTATAAATTTAAATCGTATTGAAAACTTCAAAATAATTGAGTAAATAACACCTATGTTTTTAAAACGAAAGTATTTTTTACTGAAGCGAAAATCAGAACAGGGGTGATTATAAAAAAAGACTACTTTAAAAGTTCAATGATACTTTTAAATGAAATCCCATGTTTGAATTACATTACATTGCTGGTAATGAATATAAAATAATACTAATCGTAAATCATAAATATCTTTTTTTCTACTAAAAATTTATTAAATTAAAAATCAAAAACAACGGAGTTGAAAAAAAATTAATAATTTTATTTCTTTATTTTATTTAATAAAAATTAAATTTTTTTCAGCTGTATATCAGCTAGCTCTTCAAGCAGTTCCAATCCTCATTTCGATGCTCCTAAATCAATTAAATATAAAATATAAATTTTCAAATTTAAACAAACCTGTATTTGATAAAAGTAAATACAAAACTCAATACTTAATTTTATTTATTTGTTTTTTGTTTTTTTTTTTTGTAAATCATATCACAGTCATAACTTAATTTTTCAGTCTTATAATTGTACTTCATTTTTGTTTTAATATATATTTATTACCCTGAGTAAGATTTATTGTTGTTTAAAAAAAAAAGAAGACAATAACTAAATTAATAGAGAAAATCATAATAAATATAAATTATTATTAAATTAAATATTAAATAACAAAAAAATGTTATCATAATGATACTCACACTTTGTAAATTATAAAACTGAAAAAAATAATCAAGTTATTTTTTTTTTAATACTCAATGTATATACAACAATAAAGCTTAAAGAAAAATATATAACAAAATAAAAGGACAACGAAACAAATATTGTATGTTGATCGATTTAAAAACAAAACCGACTCGGTGATGAGATTTTTTTTTTTAAAACATATGTATAACTATTTAGATATTGTTTTTACACAAAACAATAATAACTAGCTCTCCTGAAAGTAAAAAAGAAACAAATATATAGTTATATAAAAATTATTAACAAATTAATAGAATATCAAAAAGTATTTTTAATTTATTTAAAAATAAATATTGTCGATTGGGTATGCTAGCAGAAGATAAATTACAATTAAACCAAAAAAATATGATATAATCGTAATTTAGCACTTCTAAAAATAAATATCATTGTTAATACAACAATCAAATAAATAAAAACAATAATTTTACTTACCGAAAACATATTAACATATTTTATTTATATACTGAAAATATTATTGTTTTTTTTTTTCTCTCAACTCAAAAAATTCAAAAATCAAAATTAAAACGCAACAACACTAAAAATTATTATTTATTTGTTAAGACAGAAATAAAACTAAAAAAAAAAAATCAAAGCACTTAGTAAAGACAAAGTAAATTATTATATATTTTTTTTTGCACAGAAATTACACACAACTTAAAATGTTGATTTAAACAACTTAGACACTAAGGCGCTAATCTGTAGCTAGATAAAATAGACTCTAAAATATTTGAAGTAGTCCTTGTTTAAACAAGTTGAGAGCTAACTTTAAATCGTTTTTAAAGTTTACTTATCTTGGCTAAGATTAACACTGGGTATAATTTAGGGAATACGTTTTTGTTTGTGACGCGATAATGAAACAAGGAAAGAAACTAGTAAAATTGTATTGATGTAGCAACATTAAAAGACTATATGCCATTTTGTCATATTAGGTTTGTAACTAAAGTTTACTGAATTAGACTATTAAATTAAGGAATTTGAATAACGTCTACACTAATCTGAGTTCAACATCACTTTCATCAAACGTTCATACAAAAATGCATCATACCTGGAGCACTTTTGTGCAATGCGTTCACTATTTGAAACTTGCATCATTTGGTATGAGACGCAAACTTCAAGCAAACCAGAATCAAAAAAATTCTTGGTGCGTTGATGTTGATGTTATTTGCAGCAGCATCAGCAACAAAGCAAATATTTGAAATTAACGAAAATATATATTTTCAGACCTTTAAAAGTAAAAACTCAAGCGAGAGCCAAGCATTTATTCTCTTTTATTCAAATATACTACACATAGCTTCAACTGGAAGCTAAACGAGAAAAATCATGCAGTGCATGTATAAGTTGCATAACTTAACATTCGAATATAAAAGCGATGTTATTGACCAAATGTTAATAATAAAAAAAAGGTTCTGATTCAAGGTTTAAGTCTACAAATCATCTAATTTAATCAATAACGGACAATCAAGCCACATGAGTAAGTAGAAATCTTTGTTTCAAGTGCAGATGTTTTCTAATAATCCATAATAATCAATAGTTTTTCTTGCTTCACCTGATTTCCCTCATTACAATGTACTCAAAATCAATGCTCATTTATAATTCCTTTTCAAACCCTTCTTTTGTCAACCGTTAGCGCTTTTTCCAAGCTAATAATTACAAAAGTTTAACAGATTATTACACAGACAAAATGATGCCATGTGCATCATTTTTGCAACTTTATGAGTTTTTGCAGTCTATATTTAGAAGTTGAAAAGTTATATTAGTTTTTTTTTTTTTTTGTAAAAAAAATATATATTTTCTATCGAACCTATACCTTTCTTATCGTAGTTTACCCACAATTCTATCGAAGCTGTCATAAGAATACATTCTTTGCCAGGAAATATTTAATTGTTTATCATGAAACTTTAACGGAATTATCATTCAACATAAAATCTACAATCTGCTGAACTCAGAAGTATCAAACCATTTTAAAGTCCTTTGGTATATTCTTTAATTTCAATGGAAGAGTGTTCCAGAGAACTACTAAGTTAAAATCTTTCATTTACCTGCATCCTGCTTAAATCGGCTTAAAGTGAGTTACAAATAAAAGTCCCGTAAACAATAGTATTACAACTATTAGATATTAATGGAGTACACTCGCACTTTGCAATCCAAAAGTCTCTGATTTCGTCATATCGGGAATCTGGAGGGGAATTTTTTTTTTCCACGGGATATTTTATTCCCACGAAATTTTTTTCTGCTAACGTGATAATTTCCCGAATAAAAATCAAATGTAATGACAGCCCAATTCCCTTGGAAAACTTATTCAGCCTTATTGCGAGTTTCACCCGAGCAATATTTTAATCTAAAATTTTCTGTTCGCATGGAATTTTAAAAGCTATTCAGCCTTATTGTGAGTTTCGCCCGAACAAAATATACGTTTTCCGCCTTACTGCTCTCTCGTTCGCCTACTTAAAATAGGTGAAAATTTAAGATGTCGATGGCATTAGATTCTGCCTGAAATTAATGTTCACAATAAGGTAAATTTTCGGAACATGAAATATTTCACAATAGGCGAAAACATTTTACGGGCGAAATGTTGTTCGGGCAAAACTCACAATATGGCGGATTGAGATTTTCGCCCAAACGAAATTAACGTTCTCCGCCTTATTGCTCTCTTGTTCGCCTACTAAAAATTGGAGATAATTTAAGCAGTTAATGGCATCACATAAATTGTGCCTGAAATGTCTACAAAATGAAAATTTTCAGAATATGAAATATTTTTCGGGTGAAACTCACAATAGGCGAAACAAATTTTCCGGGTGTAATGTTGTTCGGGTGAAACTCACAATATGACTGATTCCCTATACCAATAAATTCCGAGGGAAACTTTTGGACATCATTCAAGTTCTCAATGTGTGAACGAGGGAAACATTCGCAAGGAATTTTTTGGTCACGATAACCCCCAATATTTCTAGGCGTTCTAAACTGCAACTGCTACAGGACAAACTTAAATATTTGTTTGAAAGTTGCAGTTAAACATCGCTATCTAATTTGAAATGAACTTTCATAATAAAGTTAAAACTCTGAGCTAAATTTAAATGTTACTTTGTTAGTCTGGCATATAGTCTCTAAATTAAATATAACGTTACAACCTAAAACCTCAAAAACAAAAATAAAATAAACTTTTGAATACACCCAAGGATTTAATATTGGGAGCATTAAACGGGGCACAAATTGCACATGCTTCAGTATATTTGAAGTCTTTTTTAATGAGTCCATCATAAAAAAACAAATAGAAAACAAAAAAAAAACAAAAAAGTTTGACCACCATCAAGAAATTATATAAAATAAATCTCAATATTAAAAAAAAAGAACTAAAACCTCGTCCTTTCTTACAGGAAACAAAAAAAAAATTAAATAAGTTAAAAATAAGTTTTGTTTGGCTCAAAAAACTAAATAAAACCAGAAGCTTAATAAGTTTTAGCAACAATCAATATTTCTCGTTTTTTAGTAAAATAAATAAAAGTTCAAAAAAAAAATATTATTATGCCAAATAAAATGAATTATGAAAGAAACAGAAAATTCAAAGGGACAAAATTGAAACATGTGCGGAATCACGTATATAATTATAATATACAAAATACACAAAACTGTTTTTTTTTTTTTGTACCAAATAGAAAAGAAGAAAATTACTGAACGAATCCATATTATTTTACATTTTATATATAAACGAAATAAAGAAAACTCATAAATTATTTTTCGTAAATTTTTTTGTCAATCAATACATGTTGTTTGTTTATAATAATGAGAAATATTCGATAGGTTAAAATATTTTTTTTTTTTTTTGCTGTTGTTTTGTTTAAACAGAGAATTTTTCGAAGTATAAATATGCTAAATGAAATAATTTAATTTATAAATTGTAGATAATTTTTAACTTATATTCTAGTTTATCCTTGGAATGTATAGTCGGTAATAATAAATATCTTTTTTGTTTTTAATTAAACTTTTATCTTTGTTGTTTGTGTTTAAAATACAATATCAGCATTTTTTGTTTGGTTGATGTTGCAAATAATATCATTTGAACTCATGTGGAACATGGAAAATAGTTTTTTTTTAAATTTCAATAACATAAATAAGTGTGTGTGTGTGTGTGTGGTAAATAAATAGAAGCTAACACAAAACTAAAAAAAAAGACACACTTAAACTTCTTCCTTAATTAGTTCAGATTAAAAAAAAAATCAAGTTTAACTGACTAACCTGTTTAATTAAGTAAAGATTAACACTGTAATAGTGCACACCATAATAACTGTGTGCGTACTTTTGTACACATTTTTATCTTTTATCCTTACGTAAATAATATTTTTTTTTTTTCTTTAAGATCGAAAAAGGAGTATCATGTTTTCCTGACTAGAATAAACTTTGGTTTTTTCTGACTAGATTTGATTAAAATATTCATCATTTTTCATGCTTGTTTAGATAAAATGATAAACATATCAAACAAACATCGGGGCCAAACTGAAAAATATAAATCTCAGTCTTGCATTATGTTTTTTTTTTTTTTTTTTTTAACTATAAAAATGAAGCGATTTTTCAAAAAAAGAAAATAAAAACAAAAATTAATAAACCAAACTAACTAAAAAGAAAAACGTGATGGAAGAAAAAAACGATCGCAGGGTGGGATCAAGATTGTTATGGAACATACTCTATACGATGGTGATGATGATGATGAACAAAAAATTTTAATGAAAAAGAAACTAAAAAAAAATTCAAATAAAAATAAATAAAAACACAAACAGAAAATGAAAAAAAAAAAAAAAATAAATAAACAATGATTAATTTTTTGTTTTAATTCATTTTTATTTAATACACAATAAAAAGACACAAAAATCAAATTATAAAATTAAAAATAAGAAGTGATGGTAGTAAAACTAAAGACCAAAATAAAACTGACAAAAGAAAAAAAATAAACCAATAAAGACCCACTAAATAAAAAAAAAGTTATACATAAAAATAATTGAATTAAAAGAAAAACCCAAAACTAAAAATATAAATTAAAATAAAACTAAATTAAAAAAAAATTTAAGAAAATCTGCAGAAATAATAAATCAAGTTACAAAATCATATACGACGATGTGTTTTTCCTTTTCTTTTTTTAGATTAAACAAAATTATTGAATTAATTGAGAGTGAACATTTTTCATCATCTCTTTCTTTCTTTTTGTTTCCAGTTTTAAATTAGATAATTTGTTTGTTTGCTTTAAGTGATAATTTTTTTCTTTTTTGTTTTAAATATTCGGGATACATAAATAAAATCTATTGCACGCAATTACAATTCTAAAAAAAATTTCCTAAAAAATATAAATACGTAATAAATAGTTTTAATATTATTATAATGTTTGTTTACATAATATAAGTTTTTGTAAAAATTGAAAAATATAGTGCAAAACATAAAATAATATGTAGTAATAATAAGTTAAAACTACATATACATAGTATGCAATTTTATTTTATCGTTGGACAATTATATAAGAAAATATACATTTATATAATGTATAATATTGATTATAAGTAAAATTGTAATTTTAGTTTTAGACAACAGAAAATTTATATAACTTTGAACATTAAGTTATACATAATTTTTAATTAGTCTATAAACATAGCATCGTATCTGTGGTTATTCATTTTGTATTGCTTAAATTAAATAAATTATTTGCATTTATTTTTCTATACAAGGGACAATCAAATCAAAATTATAAAGTCAAAAATAAAATTAAAAGAAAAAAACATTGAGGTGCTGGTATTCGATTGTTGTTGTGATTGAGAAAATTTTAAACTCTAAACGTAAGAACTGCACTAGCATGGCATTGTTTTTAATATGCCCCAAAAATTGAATTGCGTCAGTGCGATAGCTCACGGCAGTTAATCGGGTTATAATTATATAAATATTTATTGCAAAATGAAAGATAAATTGACTCTTTTACGCGGTAAAATTTGGCCAAATTATCAATTTGTTGCGCACGCATGTAGATATAGATCAAAAAGGAGCAGGAAATAGTGTAAACCGTAACATATTTTCCGCAAGTTGAATTTTGGCTATACAAGCAATAATTTAACGCGTCTTCAGTCCCGATACAGTGTGGTTTTGCCCTCATGGTTAAATAAAAAAAATTCTGTCCTTACAAAGCTTCGCACAGGCATAAAAATAACTGCCATACGAATACCAACAACTACTTGTCAAACTGTAAAATTGAACGAAATAAAAATCAATTAATTTATGAAAAATAATAATAATAATAATAAAACAAAAACTGCACTGTAATTTACTGTTGAATTTTTCTTTGTTTTTTTAGTTATTTTTTTTTTTGTTGTTGTTTTGTTTTAGATAATTCTTGACTAGAAATTTCTTAATTAGTTTTAAATACATAGAATTGAATTTGCTTGTATGTTACTACACTAAATATAATTATGTATATATATATATATATATAGTTAGATATATGTATTATAATATAAATATTTTTACAATAAATATTTGAAATTAAAAATTGTAAAAAAAAAACACAATCTTAAATATTGAAATAAATTAATTTAAAATAAAAGGGCGAATTCATAGATGTATGCCAATCTTTTTTTTTTTGTTGTGTTTGTTTGTTTGTTTGTTTTGTAAAAAGACAACTAAAGAAATCAACTAAATACTTGTTTTTTTTTTATTTTTTTTTCTTTCTATGTATCCCACCGTGTTTTCATTCATTCCGATTTTTTGGTGAAGTTTTATATAATTTTTATTTTATTTTTTTAATAAATTTAAAATTTGCCTATGATTTGAGTTTTTGTTTTTTTGTTAAACTTAAATATTTAATACTGGAGCAGCCTCAATTGGTGTTATAATATATTATTTTAATATATTTATTAATAGTTGTGATTTGACAAAAAAAAAAAAAATTTAAAACAATTTATTTATATATTATCATTATCAGTAACGGTATTTTTTTTTAGTTCGATTAGAGTAAACAATATTTTTTTTTCTACACAAAGACATGAAAATGGTTCCATAGTGCGCACTAACCCTTAAGTTACCCATATTGACACTTGGGCCAACAATCTGAGTTGAAGATTGGATATGGTTGAAGACGAAAAGGCTCTTAGCCTCTTATTCAGGTCAATTTGCCCTGTAAGACTGGGCCTTATTCTTTCATATTGGCAACTTGAATGCCATTTACTTTGACTGTAAAACTGGGCTTAAAATGTAAATACTTTTTTTTTGTTTTTAATGCTCACTGTAGTTTAAAGCTCCGTGAAGTTATTGTTTTCAATACTTTTGGACTCATAGCGTTAATTACATCTATAGAGTCCTAAAGAATTTTCAATAAAAAATCGGAACAGAAGGCTATAAGTTTTTTACTTCTTTGTTTAGGACCTCCCTATTTGTTATTTTAAAAACAATACAAAATATTCATATCATCAATTTTTAAGTCATGTATTTTTAATTGTAACATTAATATTTTCAGTTTTGTTATAAAAAAAATTTTACCTAGTTCGACCTTGAAATCTCTCGAAGAAAACTTGGTCAGTTTCACTGAGAAGAAAGAAAAAAAACCTGAACAATATTTTTAGAAGTCAAAAGCAGTCTCCGTTTCGTATTTAGAAACTGATCAACTGCGGCAAAAAATAACTGAGCAGGCGTATCCAAAAAATATCTGTCTCAGCTTTTTGACATCGAAAGTGAGGAATATCAGTGAGGAAGTAGGTACGTTCAGATTTCTGAGTTTGCTGAGATCTCAGAGATCGTGAGAAACCTAAGCTGGCTAATATGTAGTTATTCATTCCTGTATATGTTAGTCGGTAGTTACCAGTTACTCTTGGAGGATTTGTCACTTTGCTGCAGTACTTCTGAAACACACACATTTTTTTTTTGTAAAATAGACTGGGATTAGTACCTACTCACATTGCATGGGTTGGTACCGATAAAACGGAGCTCGTACATATGTAGGAATGCATAGCAGATGCTCCGTATGAAAAGTTGAAATACATAAAGAGATTAATAGCCCAATTGATTCCGCATCGTTTAGCTCAAAAGCTTTAAATTCACTACATGCATTCCGAAATTTTGTTTTATTCTTGATTTGATAACTTAATCATCGATCCGGTGGAAAACCATAGCAAGTCAACAAATGCGTGTATACGCAAATTCGTGCAGAAAAATTACTTCAAAGAAAAATCTCTATTTCAATATTTGTGGCCAAAAGCGCACTTAGTTGATTAATTAAAAGCGAAAGCTAATTAAAATAAATTTAACTAATTTTTGCACACCCTTGGAAACAACAAAAACGATGAAAATTCTGAAAGAACTTAGGTAATTATTGAAATAGCATACATATACTTACTACCTAGAAGCTTTAAAAAAAATTAGTTAGTAGGTACATAGTATTTTCATAATATTTTTAATAGCCTGGAACTATCTCCATTTTGTATAAAAAAAAATATTGATTTTACTTAACCGAACATCAAATAACAAAAAGAACAGACAACCAAGTGATCTACACTTTAATACAAATAACATGATTGCAAGTAAAATCGATATTTTTGCTTTTACTCATATTGTTGAACAATTTTCTTTTACCATATTTTTAAAAATTGTAAATGTGGAAGAGATATTTAATATATAGTTTACCTATATATTATTTATATAAATTTCTTATCTAATTTTCAATAACTAGTCTTTGAACAAAATATTTCGACTATATTTTGTTGATTTCTTTAGTTTTTCTTAATAATTATATTATTAAATTTAATATTATTCTTTTTTTTTTTTAATTATTTTATTGAAGTAAAAGAAAATTAAAAGACAACGGAAACAAGTGCCCATTTTGTAAGTGTTAATTTTTGCAACACGCCAAAAACTGTTGGATTTTTGTTTACCTATATTTTTTTGTTTTTACTAGATTTTTAAAAATTTGTTTTTGTTCAACAAAACCAATTAAGCACCTACAAAAAATGTAGATTTGTTTTTTACAGTTTCTCTTTTTAAATTTGGTCTATTTAAAAAAATAAAATTTAGTCCAAAATTTAATATGTACCTATGTAAATAGAGCTGCAAACTTCCGTAACACAATGTGTAATTATTATTCTTTTAACTAAATAAAATAATTTATTGTTCTTATTACCTCTATTTAATATATTATATATAAATTTTATATATTTTATGAGAAGATACTACAATGAGATACTTCCTGCGTGGATCCTGTGTGTCTGTGTGTATATGTGAGAGAGAGTGAGAGGGAGGATGGGATATTTATTTTGTATCATCCCTTCTACCTAGTTGCTTAGACAGCATTCATACTAAAAAGGGGAGAGAACAATAGTGAAAAAAAGAAAAAGTTTTTATAAATATCGTATTTAATTCAAAATTGAAAATTTAACAATAATATAATTTATAAAACAACAAAATATTAAAAAAAAATCAAATATGTACCTAGGATAATTTGTATTTATTATATACTTACTTTGCCTTGTTGGTCTTAAAGCTCACTTGCAGCACTCGATTGCCCATAGTGTAGCCATTGAGTGCTCGGATTGCCATAGCTGCCTCATCATAGTTTGTCATCGATACAAATCCATATCCTTTGCATTGATTTGTTGTGGGATCCTTGACGATTTTAACACTTTGCACAGCTCCGAAGGGTCCAAACAACTGCCACAGAGCGCTTTCTTCACTTTCGGGTGCAAGATTGTAGATGAAAATGGGATACGCCCCACCGGGTCCGGTGGCGAGTGTGGTGGCAGCGGCCGCAGCTGCTGCACCCAAACCATTTGGAATCATAACATCAAGCATATCGCCTGCCATGGGTGAGAAACGAGCCAATCCCTTGTTGACTGGAGTGTGCATTGCACCCCCAATTCGGCGTACCAGTTGTGGATTCAAAAAGGCCGGGATTTGTGGCTGAATGATTTTGCTTGTACTGCCGGGTGTGTTTGAGAATTTCACAACAATTGGATCTGTGCAATTTTTGGGGGTGGTTCCATTGAGGGCGATAATAGCACGGGTTGCTTCCTCCCGTTTATCAAAACGGATGAATCCAACGCCCTTCGTCTGATTATCGCTGCCGGCATTTTGTAAAATTCGCGATGTAATTATCGTTCCGAAGGGTGAGAAGACGCCTTCCAACTCAGGTTGGGTCATTGATTTGGGCAGGCCAGATACATAGAGATTTGCTCCTTTGATAGCATCAGAGCTCGGACGAGCGAATGATACTTTTATCGTCTTATTCTGCAATCTCAGTCCATTAAGGACATTTACAGCCTGTTCGGCATCTTGCGCACGCAAGTAATTCACAAATCCATAGCCCAAACTTTGTCCCTTTGGGGAGTTTTGTGGATTTAGTGGATCGATAAATGCCTGAGATTTATCGCGAATCAATTTTACGCTCTCAATCTCACCGATGCTGGAGAATAGTGCGCGAATCTCATCTTCGGTCATTGTTTGTGGCAAATAGTTTACTATCAGATTTGTCCTGGTTTCGCTAGATTCCATTTTACCATTTTGACTAAGTGGCGATTTAGGTTGTTGGAGTTGTTGCGTGACTGCAGCGGCGGCAGCAGCTACTGCCTGCTGGTTCTGTTGTTGCTGGACTTGCATTATGACCTGCTGGACTTGCTGCTGCTGTTGTTGTTGCATTTGCTGAAGCTGAATTTGCTGCTGAGCTTGGGTAGCGGCTTGTTGGTTTGCTCCTTGAATTATTGCCTGCGCTTCAACACCAGGAGCGTTTGTCATCATGAAAGCGATTGGTATAGATACTTTTGTCAAATTAGAAAAAATTGTATATAGGTGGTAGATGTGTTTGTTCCTTTTCAGATGGCACACACACCAACACTCACATATATATTTTAGTGGTGGTTTTTAGTTATTTGAGTTGTGTGTTTGTAGCTGCAGTAGTAGTAGTGGAAAACTATACACAAAAAACGAGAGACAGCAAACTAACTTAACAGGGAAAGACAGAAAGAGACCAAACAAATGATGGCTGCCGATCAATTTATTGATTTTTCCTTTTCTTTTAATTCACCCAAGCGAGCATACAAGCTAGAGATACACAATTTTTCTTTTTTTTTAAGAAAAAAATTATATCAAAGTTGCACAATGCAGTTAATTAACTTTTTTAACAACTACAGAAAGATTTTTTTCGGCGTTTTCTCTATTTCGAGTTTAAGCTGCTAACAAAAATTGAATTATTAAAGAGATTTTTTTTCTTCTTCGCACTTTAGGTATAAATGAAGATAGAATCTTTTTTATTTCAATTAGTAGGTAGGATGATATTTTTTTAATTTTTATAATAATTAATCGGAAACTGCACTTGTTTTTTATTTTTTAATAATTTACTATATAATGAATAAAAAGATTAACAAATTAACATTAAAATTTAGTTGGAACTCAACTCGCAGACAACATTACACTATGAAGTTTTCCACACGAATGAGAGTTTTCGCAAGAGCAAAGGTATATCACACGACACAGGCGCGGATGTAGCATTTTCTTCTTAAGGGGGTGGTTGTTTTTTTTTTTTTTTTGTAACGGGGAAATGGACTTTTCATTATGATGGTTTATTTGGCTGTAAAAGGGGAAGTTTGACTTTGATTAAGTTGAGTTAAATTATTCAGTTTACATGAAAAATCAGTTTGTTCTTTGACAATGGGAAGGTGAAGGGTTTATTTTTGTTTTGATGTCAAAAAATGTCATCTTAGGAATATGCTCACCGTTTAAAAAATCTCACATTTGTTAAAGTTATTAACGCAATTAATTTGTCGTTTCATAAAGTAAAGCGGGTGACAAAAAGTAAAACGCTATCATTTTTGAAAAAAGGTACATATATTCAAAACGATGGCGGATTATGTCCTGGCGTCTTTTTGGAACCAACAAATATCGTTACAGGCTTCAACTTTAAATTAAAAAAAAAAAAAAGTTAAAATAAAGCGACAGTTGCAATTCAGTAACGTTTGGGCTGAGATGTAATGACATTTCTTGAACCTCGGGTTGCTCTTTAGCCCTAATAAAAAAAACAATTTGTACTAAGAAGCGCAGCCATTACGCCAGAAGTGGGTTGCATCACTGAATAGAATTTAAGTCGAAGTTAGAATGCGTCATCGAAAATTGGAACTTCAAGCCTAGTACGCAGATCGGGAAAAGACAAATTTTATCTCTACAATTCTAATCTCTACAAAAACGTTGGAAGAATCACGCAAAATTAATGTTTTTCTTCTTTTTGTAAGATTATCAATAAATAATACATGATCGTGCACGAAAAAAACTGAAGACGAAATTTGTCCTGGGAAAAATTTTGTATGAAAAGAAAATTTTTTTCCCGAACTGCGTACCTACTAGACTTTAGAATGGACCGCAGATACAGTGGCGCCCACATTTGAAAGATTTCAAAAAGCCCTTTTAACTAATTAACATTAACAATCATTTATATTTTCTATATATGTATACGATTGCAAAGTAGGTATGTATAAGATTGTAAAATAAATAAGTAAACGATACAAAATCTCATGTCTTACGATTAAGCCAGTAAGAAAATAATCTGCCTTAATTGTTACATTCTTAGCCGAAATAAACTGCAACACACCCTAAGGGGTATTTCAATACCCTAATTCATCTGTTCTGATATGGGCCTGATGCGTAATTCAACAATAGTTTAATTGCGTTAGTGTGAGTATATGAGGGGAAGACGACGTTCATGACGCTTTGTTCACATTCTGCTACGTTCCTATCTTGTTTCATTTCCGGAGTTTTTTTTTTGCTGCCTTATCTTTCTCTCTGTAGTGGTGCTTGATGGTGGATGGTTGTTCATTGAGAAAAAAAAATGGGCAAAAATAAAATAAAAATATATTGGTAGATACTGTTGTATTTTTGTATTTACAAAGTGTACACTGCAGAACAGTTCACTACACTACACGATATGCAAAAAAATATATGTACAAACAATCAGCAGTCTCTTTTCTACTCATTGTGTCTGTTAATTTTAAGGTAGGTAGGTGTATTTTGGTAGATTAGCTCACAACTTGAGCGATGTAGTTGCATATAGTGCTGTGCTTAGAAAAACTTTAAGGCACCCCATCCATGGAAATGTTTATTATTTATCTAATTCTAAAAATGACAAATTTCGTTTTCTATTCTAATAGGGGAGTTCAAATGGAATAGCATGTGTGACAACATGACATGACAACCACTGATGTGTAATCATTCGAACGCAAAACAACCTGCTTGGCACACATGATGCTGGTTTTCAAAATATTTTGATGTTGGCCAAGCCTAGTTCATTTTATCATTGGGAAAAAATTCCCGTAGAGTAAACATCTAAGAATATGGAATTGGTGGTCTACACCCCCCCCCCCCCCATTTAATCGGAAAGGGTAATTTTCCAAAAAATTTACCTAAAATAAAAAAAGATAATCTATAAGATCCTACCACAACATCTGGAACAAAGCCTGTTCTCAAAGTCAGGACTCGATTCTTGAACTTTTTTTTGAAATAAAGTTGTTTTAATCAATAATTTTTGAAAAAAATTAATTTCAAGTTCAAAATGTTGATAGAGAACATAATTTTTTTGGTTTTTTGCTTAATTGTTTATAATGTTGGTCTTAGGAATTATCCACGTTTTTTAACTCGAGCGCCGAACGCAAAACGGACAAAAAAAAACCGAGCTGAGTAGGTAGTAGCCGTGGCGTGATGGTTAGTGCGATGGACTGTCATGCCGGAGGTCTAAGGTTCGATCCCCAGCCTCGCCACCTATTTATTTAAAAGAAAAAACGGCTACTGCCTCTTGCGAGGAATTGACAAATCCTCCAAGAGTATCTCCTGTCACAGAAGAGTGCTGCTCTATAGCCGTTCGGATTCGGCAATAAACTGTAGGTCCCCTCCATTCCTGCAGACACGCACACAGGAATGGTTGAGAGTTGTAAGTCACTAGGCCCTAGTTCTTCATGAGCTGTTGCGCCATCAAATTTATTTATTTTTTTTGAGTAGGTATGTACCTTTCGTTTTTATTTTTAGTTTCTCAAAAGCGAAGAAATACTTTTACGTTTGGATTTCAGTATTTGAGTAAGAATTGCGGTCGATATCTCAAAAGATAGGTCTTGAACAGGGCTACCTTTCAAAAAATATTTCAGGGTTGCCACTTTACTGGAAGTATGATTTTTTTAAAGTCAAAGGTTGACCATGTATGTTTGTGTGACTATATGGAATTGCATTAATCACGCCGTTTTTTGCAAAAAAATCAATTTAAAAAATAAAATTCACAATTTATAACTTTGAAATTAAGTTTCTCTATTAAAATTATTAATTTAAAGAACTTGATTTATAAAGCAAATAAATGATTGGAATATTCCTCAATTACAATCCATACTTTTTTAAGTCTGTTCAAAGTTTTTAATCTTTTTTCCTCACAAATCTTTCAAACTGTGATTTGCCAAATTTTACCTAAAGATAAAATAAGATGAAATAATTTAAATATTTTATTTTGGCAAGCAAAAAGAGTTGGCAATTCTACTGAGCACTTTTGTCAAACTGGCCGGATACTAGTGACTGGCCGAGTGCTGGTACACTTAACCTATGTAGGTATACTTTATGAGTTTCATCAAATTCTTAAAACTTAAAAAAAATCCTTAGATTAAAGTACCTATGTACAGTACATGCATAGTTTAATGTGAGTATTTGAAGTTTTTAAGCTCGTTAAAGGTCCCTTTGATAATTCCAATTCCATATTGGACCCAGGGGTAACTTTACCAATAAACGATCAATCTGCACGCAATATAGGTAGGTACACATCCTTCCCCCATAGACCATAGTGTACATAACTTTCACAAAAGATATCATTTTCAACAACTTTAACACGAATCTAGGGAAAACAATATAAAATAAGATGAGGGTGAAAGAAACCCTCGCAGCAAAAAACATGTTAACTGCAAACACAATGTGTGCCGTGCCGTGTATGTACACAACAAAATATTAACATGCTTCAACCCCTAGTTCCGGCTGGTTTTTATGTGCATGCGCTTGCACTTGCGCTAAAAGGTTCAGTATAACCAGTGTTGCCTCAATAATATTATACAATTGCACTCTTGTACACTCTTAAATTACAATATCAACCCCCAACCCTTATTTACGCACGACTCGTTTGATTAAAAAGAAAGTTGTACCTACCCAAATTCGGAATCCCAGAAACCAGAGCTAGAACTACAAAAGTTGTCCAAACGGTCAACCTAAGTAGGAAATGTTATTATTTTTATTGTAATGAATAATTTAAATAAATGCACTGTCGAGGGTTTTGGACACACGAAAATATTTAATTTTATAACAGCTGCCAAAAGAAGTTGTATAGAGTTCCAATGATTGTTGGTGTTACACACTGCTCGATTCGATAAAGTCGTGGAGTTTTTTTTTAAATACATTTTGTAGGGGAGGCTTTGTCGTTAGAAATAGTTAAAGGATATTAAATTTAGATATTTAATACGTTACGTTATTAGCATATTTGGTCAACAAAACGACTCCGGATCCGGATTTGAACAAAACTATAATTTCTATTTGGTTGGAGGGGATATGGTGCTTAGAAACTTTAACCAAAGTTATACCTACCTACCTACAAAAAATTCCTAAATTCCTATATCTATATGTGTGCATCTATTTCATGGAAAAATGACTTTCACCATTACAAATGTGTACCTATGATGGGAGTGGTCGCCCTTGGATCTAAAAAGAAAGGGCATTGAACCTGTTAGAGAAAAACACAGAATCCTTCGAAGCCAGTCCAGTAGATATTTTCTATTTTGTCGTTATAGGTTGCATGATAAAGGAAGGGTACCTATCTACATATACATATTATTATTTTCTTTTACAGGGTTTTGTTATTTTCTCGTACCAAGATACGACTAGCGGCACATGAGTTTTTCTTTTTTATTTACAAGGATACCTACCTACCTTTTTATGTATGGGATTTATTCGTTATGTTTTTCAAGGCAAATTGGTATTTATTTCTTAGTTATATGTGTGAACAGGGGGGAGTTGATATGTATTTACATGTACTGTAGATAGGTACTGCATGCCTACTTAAACGTTCTGTGTCTCTCGAATCAATAAAATTGGTCGGGAAACGTTGAAAAATAGAATCTTCTTTAATTTACTTTATATATGGTGCTTGCAGTCCAGGGATTGACGACGGGTCCTCAACCAAAAAGCCCCTTCAGCTAGCTCGGTCAATAGCTAGCTGCCTTTAGTTACGCACTTCAAGTTTGTTGATGTCGTTCTACATCTTGTTTGCGCCACCTAAGGTGGGGACTACCTCTGATACGCAGACCATCAGGGGTAGATTTGAAGATTCGTCGGGCTGGCGTCGGTGTCCATACGCTCCACGTGTCCCAGCCATCTCAGCCGCTGTATTTTCAGCTTTTTGGCCAGGTAGACGTGCGTCGCTGTAAAGCATGTAAAGCTCGTTGTTGAATAATTTCCTCAATACTCCATCGATACACACTGGAACGAAAATCACCCGAAGAATCTAGCTTTCAAAGCATCCAAGCCGGTTTATGACAGGGTCCATGCTTCTGCCCCATACAGCAGGACCGGGATGATCTTGGTCTACTTGGTTTTTTTGAGAGAGGACCAAACTCATTTTCGCCGCCTGTTATTCAATACTTTCAAACGCGCCGGTAACAAGCTTGCTTCGTTTTCCCAATTCTACCTCTGTTGTTGACTTGTGAGATGCGTACACAATTGCTTCAAGAACGATGTTAAACAGGTTGCATGATAACGCGTGCGTCGGTCGCCTTGAAAAATAGAACGAAACTCATATACTTTTGTCGTTTTTGGTTGAATTTTTGAAATGTTCCATTCTCATCGAAAACCTATATGGACAGTTTGTAGGTAGTAGGGGTACAAAAATTTCCATATTCTATAGGAATGGAACTCTCCTAAAATTCAACTTAAATCGATTCTCGAGCGATTTCCAGCGCTATAGGGACAGAATTTAGACTTTTAATTTTTTAACGCACGACACAACAAAAGTGAAGGAAGAGGAGATGAAAGAAATGGAACGTGTGGAGACTACACAGAATCGGAACGTGTAAACAAATTGAAGATGTAAATCCCGTGTTCTCGGTGACTTTTAAGAAAAAGTTATTTTACAATGTACATACTTACCTCTCTTCGTTTACTTCCCGAAGGCCCATGGTTCGATTTCCAGCCCCTCCCAATTAAAAAACTGAAAAAAACGGTCACTGCCCAGCGTTGTCGAAGTGGCACGATCGTTTTTTTTTTCACACGATAATTTCCTCGTGGCACGGTGGCACGAAAAATTTCAATATGGCACGTTTTTTTATTTCCATTATTTTATTCAAAATGAAGCAAATTTCAACAAAATTTAATGAAAATTGGTCCAAATTCCCCAAAAAGTGGGCAAAAGTACATCATTTTTGACAATGCACGAAGAGAGCAAATGATTTCCATTGATTTTTGTTATTGTATTACACCCTGTAATAAAATTAATTACAGGCTTTTCACAATAATAGAAGATTCTGTGTTTTTTTTTTCATGTGGCACGAAAAAAAGGCACGTTTTTCCAGAAAATATGGCACGTTAATTTTATTTCGGGCGGCAACGCTATACTGCCTCAGCCTCTTGCTGAATGCCTCTCACCTTAGCCGCAATACGTTTTTTTAAATTGATAAAATAAGTACTTAAATTGTTTTAATCTCAGAATGAAGAACACCAACTAAATTCTTGAAAAAATGTGAGTTTTTGCAGAAATAATTTTTAAAATCGTTGTAGCGGTTTTCTTAAAAAATAATTTTTTATATATAAAATTTCTTGATACTTTTTAGAAAAAAAAAAATGGTATGCCATTTTTAAGAATATAATAATATACAGCTAAAACCATAATTTCAAAAATATTTATCAACCTGTTGTCAAAGAAATGATTTTTTCAAAAAAAAATTTGAACTTTTTTTTTAAAATCCAAATATTATTTTTGAAAATATTTGTATGTAGTATTATTCACACATGATAGGACCTCCTAAGTAAAAATTTTGATCAAAATCGGTCAAGCGGTTAACGAGAAAATCTAAAATAAAAAAAAAAAAAACAGTTCTATGGCAGGTACCATTAATAACGGTTTTTTGTAAATTTTTTTTCACTGAAATATAGACCATACCACTACCAGTACACAAAAACAAATTTAAAAAAAATCGTTAGAGCCGTTTTTGAGATAAACAACTTTTTTTAAAACGCTTTTGAGCTAAAAAAAATCTCGATTTCCCCTCTATGGAATCACCAAAAAATCTTATGCTCCAAGTTTGAAGAAAATCGCTTCAGTGGTTTAGGCTGTAGGCCGAGGTACAGACAGACGGAATTGCGGGACCCACTTTTTTCATGTTCTCTATCATCGTAATGTCAAGTTTGATTGTTATCTCGAGTTCTATTTTTTGCACGAATTCAGAATTTGCCCTATATAGTACCTTAGTACATCGCAAGTAAAAATAACAGATCTGGTCATATCATGGGATAGCTTGTGTTAGTCATCGGGATCGGTTATTATACTTCAAAACACATATATGTACATACATATTACCATATTACATTATGTGTATATTTATAAATATAAAAAAAAGTTCATTCAACTTCCGATCTTTTTTTTTTTGATCGTTTATAGTGCATTTCCAGCTCCTATTTCATCCCCTTCTAAATTTGATTCCTTTCCCTTCAGGGAATATCAGAAACATCTGCGACTATTATCCTTAAATGCAGTGATGCATTTTGTTATGGTTTTATAAAATCTAACTCGTTCTTTGTCTTTTCATGCTCTCGTGCTAAAAGGACAATGCATTAAAAGAAAGTTATGGATTTTATAAAATACTCGTATTTGAACAGGGGGAACTGAAAATATTGTTTTATGTTAAGTAGAAACTTTGTGATCCTCAAAATTGTCGTTTCTGATCCTGGAATAAGGGTAGTTCTGTAGGGTTACCTACCTATATAATGTATGTATATTTGTCTTTATTATAGGTAAGGTAGTGTTGACAATATGATTATATTTTTTTTTTTTGTTATAGAGAATATAGGGAGGTATAATTAAGAAGGTAAGTTGCTTTGTGTGTATGTTATGTATATAATGCATTTGCATACGACCTGTTTCTAATAATGCAGTAGCTTAGATGCTTAGTTTTGGGTAAAAGACAGAAATCAAATTTAACCCAGAATAAATACAAAAAAAAACTACCTATGAAGCTGCATATGTACATAATGTATATACATTTACCTATATAAGCTCTATAAATCGCCTACAAGCCTGCGGTTACGTTGATAATCAAATGAGTTTTGATCTACTAGCTTACTAGCGCGTACTATCTTTTACCAGCGCGAAAGCAACTATGTATCATTATCTATAACCATATGACTGATTATTTATAGTGTGGAATACGAAGCAGGACCTTTCAGCGCGGAACTTTCACCATTGGACACTTCACCACCAGCTTCTGACCACCAGCCCTTTTAGTGCCTGGAAATTTCATCACAGCGGTTTCGCCACTGAGTAGTTCACTACCGTTCTTTCACCACCAGACTTTTGACCACTGCCACCTGAGAGGTAAAAAATATAATAGATATAAAAATATGGCCTATTCATTTTTGATTAAAAATATGGTAAGTCACAATAGAATACGGATTTTTAAGTACGTTAAAAAACTAAAGTTGTGTAGATCCCGTCTAAACAAGCGAATTTGCGTGTTACAATTTTTGACGCAAATTTCAATTTGCTATTATTTAAGCTTTTTAATAATAAAACATGAAAAAATTGCTCTGCCAGTAACAAATAGTGTTATTAAATGATCTTATATTAATTTACATAGTAAATTTTTAATTCTTGTGGTTTTTCTTTGGCAAAAGCGGCTTTTCTGCACGATTTCTTAAATAAAATGCTAATGATTAAGCTAAAAACGAACACGATGTGTTATTTTTACTATTGAAAACATTAATTCATTCTTATTGTGAATCAACCATTTCAAACTTGCTACTACCTTGCCAACACGGCGGTGATGAAGTGTCCGTCTATCAATTTGCGGTTGCCAAAGGTACCGTACCGTGTGAAATATGATTTGAAACATCTGTTCTGAGTAAACTTATTTATTAGCCTTATATGACCGATTTTATAAAGCCCTTTAAACTATTTAACAGGCTTCTAAATATTTAAATGACCTTTGTTCCATACAAAATACGCCTGTTAAATATTTGTGAAACCGAGCAATATTAATTTAAAATTGTCTTTTTTAGAGGTAAAACATTTTGAACTTCAAAAATAGGTATACCTACACAGAAATAATGTAAATGATGCCCTTTGGACAAGTTTTATTTTAAATTATAATTTTATACTCTTAAGCCAGGTACGCAATTCAAGCTAAACTAAATTTTATCTCTACGATTCTTATCTCTACAATCGTTTGCTAAAAGCACAAATGTCAAAATTTATCTGTGAAAGAATGCGTTGAGCCTTATTCGGTGCGGGATTAGAGTTAAATCTGAATTAGTTTAGTTAACATGGATTTAGGCGCCAGTTATAGCTATCATTAAAATTTTAATGATGTATTTTAAGACGTTTAGAATGCAAAATCTATGATTATTTTGATGCGAAAATAAAGCTTATGACTTAATTAATATTTCTGGCAAAAAAAAATGATCATTGATAAGGTAGTGCAATCATTGAAATAATTAAAGTTGATTTATATGAAAGGTTGGGCTCAAATGAAAAATTTTGTTGGCAATAAATATTAATAGAGTCGTCAGCTTCATATTGGGATCATAATAAATACAAATTTCGCTTTTAAAATGTCTCAAAATTTAAATTAAAAATTTTCAATGATGAGTTTTAATGAAAGCTATGTATAACTGGCGCCTTACTGACCAGATGCTTACCATGAGATTTGGGAGTGTTCCATTCCAATCGAAAATGGAAAATCTGGAGTAAAATGAGTTAAAAAAAATCCACATTCAATAGGAATGGAATATGGAACACACTTTCGAAATCCAACCGAAAACTACTTACATTAGAGGCTTTCCGTTACTTCGCCAGCCCGGTTTGGCTTTTTTTTCTTGTTTTCTTGCTCTATAGAACGAGATAGGGATGCTGACTGTTATATGAATTGAATCCAAAACTCTTAAATTATTCAAGTAATAAGTAAACATCCAATTTTTTTTTTTAAAAAAAGCTTGTACTATACAGTTCTTCTAAGAGAAGCAATTTGCTATTAGGCTTAAGTGCTAAAACCAATGCATTTCAATTTCAATATCAAGTAGGTACATAATGTATGTATACCACATACTATGTACTGTACATATAATTTGTTAAATAAATGTACAATACATACCTTACCTACATAATGTAGATTTGCCTACACTTTCATTCCGTATAAAACACGCACTTGCCAGGGAGGGTGGCTTTATAAATGAACCTTTTCACAGTAAACCACCTCATGAGAATAGGGGATGTCGGTATAGGTTGTAATATGTAATTATTATTTTAATTTCGTTACATTCAATGGAACATTAAAATTGAGTAAAAATACTAAAAGCTAAGACTAAGCCGCCTCCTAAACTCTACAATTGCTTCTTGAAATTGAAACTCTTAAGGATCGTAAAGATCTTCTCGAACGCTTCGTAGATCTGCTGTCGTACTTTGGCGCCGGTTAACACAACTTTGCACGACACAAAGATGAGAAGCACAATTCTGCGCTTCACCATATGAAAGATGAGTCCCAGGTAACAATTCTGGTTCATAGGAGCTGAAAGTGCCGTGAGTGAGGACTAAGCCTTCAAGTCGAATTGCGAACTTGACATCGCAACTTCCGACCATGTCTTGTATTTTAAAATCTAACAGTCGTATTAATTAGATTTTCTTAGAACAATCTTGGACAGTTGTCCAGCTAGCCACTGTCTAAATAGTTGGACAACTGTCTAAATACGTCCTCATATTTCCCGTTACATACCTGGATTAATTCATTCTCGAGTGAATTAATGAATTTAACCGACATTTTGGCTACGTTCAACGAACATTTCTTTCATTTCAACATAACTTTTCGTTTCGCAACTAAAAAAATGCCTTACTTTGTTCATTGAACGTGCCGACTTTAGAATAGGTTTGGACAACCAATTTCGGTGTCTAAGTTAGACAACCGATGGAAATGTTTATTAATACGATTTTTGAGTTGGACAGCTGTCTAAAGTTAGACATACTTTGGAATGGGTTTATTTATAAGACTGTAAGAATTTTGCCGTGAAACCTAATTTTTGAGTGCTTCGCGCGTAATTTCGCGCAGCTAACCTAGAATCGTCCTCGCTTTTGGCCCCCGTGCACATCATTTTTCCGCAGTTGTGCGGACTCACGTATTTTCATGATAACGGCAGAAAAACGTTCCGAATTGTATTCGGCATTAAGTGCATGCAGGGCAATTTTTTTCTAATCCAACTTGCAGTTCAGATTGACGGTGGATACAATGTTTTGCAATTGTGGAACGATGCCTGAATCGGCTGAACCAGGAGTCATTGGGGTCATGGGAGTAGCTGGGCCCATTGTCTGATGGATATTGCTTATGTTTTCGGCACGTTCACTCATTGGGACCATACATGGGCGACATTAGGCTTTGTGGAGTGGAATAGCTTGGTTGATAGGATTGCATTTGCTTCTGTGGTGCAGACATTAAAGATGGCATTCCCATTGAACTGAGTTCGTTGCCGTAGTTTTTCAAATTTTTTTGCCCATTGCCTCCCATTGAAGAGCTACCCATTTGGGCTATGTGATGGTAAACTGGGTTCGGAACTATTTGTTGGTCAGCTTTGGGTTGATGTAGAGGAGTCCCGATGCTGGGTATCGACAACCCGGGACTTAGCATGTGATTTATATTTGCTGGACGATGTGTTCAAAGAACGGGAAAGACTATATTTAATGACCTGCGGAGCGGTACTTTTAGTAGGTTGGTGCAAGGGATGTAAGAAGTTTCAGCATAATGTAAAAAAAAAGTGAAATTCAATCAAGAGGTGTGTTTTGTTCAACTCCTTAATGTGCATTTTCACATGCAAATTCTACCAACAACAAGTTAACAGCACATTTGATCTTCAGTGACCCTATGGCTTAATGTGGAACATTGCAGAATCGGCACAGTAACTAGCTCAACAAAACACAGCTAAGAATGTATACTCTTTGTTCAAGTTTGAATGATTTATTTTATTGAATTCGTTAAAGTTTATTGTGCTGAGAATAAATAATTAAAATTTCTTCTGGCGGAATTCTAAAGTGGACACCGCTTTGATTTTAGGGAAGCCAAATACGTTTTAAATTTTGTACATATACGTAAATATTTTTAAATCGATATTTGTGGGTAATGTAGGTTCATAACAATTTTTGTTTCTTATAAGGTTAAGGTAGTGGTTCGCCAAGTTAGGTTTTATTACATACAACGATGGTTAACTTTCAGACGAAATTTAAAAGACTTAAAAAAATTGGAACACAAAGTTTAGGTATGTATTTTTTTACTTCTAAAACCCACAGTACTTACCCGTGGTGATCTTTGAGAATCTCGGTGACCTGACTGTCAGAATTTACAGAAACAAAACACATGTGTTTAAGAATCTTGGTTACCCTGAATCTTGGTTACATTGAATAAAATATAAGGAAATTGTCTCTTTGAATGTTCTCTTTTGAAACATGCGCAGAACTGAACAAAAAGGAAAACTCGGAAGATATTACCTTCAAAATGTGTAAATGCCCTGTTACTGTGCGTTAAAACTACCTTAGGTTAAATCTTACCCTATTATCCCCTAATACAAAAAATTAAACTAGGTATGCTCGAATAGGACATTAATGCATTCATATTTGTATAGGCATAGGTATAGGTATAATTTCTTAAAACACAATCCTCTCTGCAGCTGTAACGCAGGTCAACAAAATCATTCCAACTGAACTGATCGCACCAACTTTGAGTGCGTCAGTGCGATGTGCGAGACCAATTTAAAGGGATGCGATTTCTTTTTTATAAATTTAAATATTTTTTGCCCTTCAGATCCACACATTCGTTCCAGTTAAATGTAAAAAAAGTATGACAGTCGGCTGACTGTCAGTCAATATCAAAAAATTTTGTGAGCATGAGCTTGCCTGGAGTTTGCCTGACAAACCATCAAACAGAGTGTACACACTTAGCCAGTTCAGGTTTCTCAAGCTCACTGAGATCTCAGAGATCTCAGCAATCTCAGAAATCTGAACGTAATTCCTCTGTGAGATTCCTCACTTTTGCTGTCAAAAAACTGAGACTGATATTTTTTGGACTCGATTGCTCAATTATTTTTTGTCGCAGTTGATTAATTAATAAAAAAGAGATGGAAATTGGTTTTGACTTCTAGCGGAGAAATTTTGTTCAGGTTTCTCCTTCTGCTCAGTGGAGCTGACGGAGCTTGCTCAGTGAGATCTTAGAAACGTGAACTGGCTAAGTATATCAGTCGGAGCTATAACTGTCATACGTGATCGATAATGTGTACCCCGCGGCGGCGTAGATTACGTAGGTACATTTTATCGATAGTTCTTATGGAAACGACATTTTTTCTGTTGAAACTTGGATTTGCCCTAATTCAGTTAATAATTTAAGGCAGAAGAAAAATATTTTTCGATCTTTCAAGGGTCCTGTTTCTGAAAATTTACACCTGCAGAAATAAAAAAATAAACTATTAGGTACCTACCTAATCCCCATTTCCTAAGTACCAAACCGCAATGGGCATAATGTACTCATATAAAGGTATTTGTTTGCTAACTCTTTTTTTTTTTAACCAACCAGACCTGGGCAAAAAAAAAACAGTGCCTGGGACTTTGATACCCCTATTTTATAAATCTCATCTACACCAGCTGATTAACTTCTATGGCCATCTTTTTTTTTTATCATATTTCCCATGACACACCTGATGTGTCTCGTAATAAAAGAACAAAACATCGATTCATGATAATCATATCGGCTGCGTTGTCACTTTTCGTCTCCCCTCGACTAATATTTTGTACCTACTCTATAGAAAATTAATGGAAAATGTGTTGATAGGGTGCATTATACACATATGGCATATACCTACATGTACTCGTACAAAGTCCAACAATGAAGTCTGCTCCTGCTCTGCAACTCTAACACACTCGTACTGGGCTGCTACATAAATCAGAAAAAGTCCTTTTTAGTATTTCGATTGAATTTTGTTTTTACATGTACAATACTTACATACGTAGAAGATATAGGTACAAGGTACATTATACGTATACCAAAATAATCGTAACAAGCAACGGAAACGTGTTATTAAAACCGAGGGTGGTTTCATTTCCTGTAAGTTCCTTGTAAAATGTAGGATAAAAGAGGGCGCATGCTTAAGTGAATACATTTTTGATACCAACTACCCCGACCACCACACTTAAAGCTAAGCCCGGGTCTAAACCGAGCTATTGAAACTAACAGATACTTCCCCTTTAAAGTGATATTGATATCCCAAGGCAAACCACACACTAAAGTAGGGATATGGGTTAAGCACAGGCTAGGCTATGCCAAATTCCTACAAATGGGGGTGGGGATTGTTTAAATACAAAGCGAATTTAGCAATTTTTTAACCGTCTGTCTGGTTCTATCATCTTCCCTTGCACCAAGTAGTAGGTAGGTTGAGTTTTAACAAGTTGAATTTTTATAAGAGTAAAATAGTAGGTAAGGAAATAATTAAAATTAGGGCCAGTTGTAAAAACGTTTTTCAGCTATTTTAACTCACTGATTTCGGTGGATTAAGCGGGGTACACGGAACTACGTTTGTTTAACTGGCCCTTAGGGCCAGTTGTACAAATATTTGATCCGTGGTTCAGGAATTTTAACTCACCAATTTCGGCGGATTAACTGTGGTTCAACAATGGTTCAGCCATGTAATTGGCTTTTAGTGCATATTAGAACCTTGAACCATCTTTGAACCTCAGTTAACCCGCTGAAATCGGCGAGTTAAAATTCCTGAACATCGGATCAAAATTTAAACCACGATTGTACAACTGGCACTTATTGTCAGTTGTATAATCGTGGGTTTAATGTTAATCCGTGCTTCAGGGTTTTTAATTCACCGATTTCGTTGGATTAACTGAAGTTTAGCGATAGTTTAGTCATGTACTTGGCTATAATCAAATACTTGAACCTTGAACAATCGTTGAACTTCAGTAAATCCGCCGATATCGGCGAATTAAATTTCCTGTTAAATACATACCTATTTGCTTTTAAACAAGAGTGATTTTTATATTTTAAATTTTCTTTTATCTTTTGGTTTCCTTCTAATTTAAAAAATCGTATTATTATCATAATCGCCATGATTTTTTTTTCAGAAAACCTACGTTACAACATTAAAAAAAAAATTAGAGTTAGAATTACGTTTTCAAATCTCTAGGTAATGAAAGTTCCAAAAGAACTGCTTAAATTTGGCCGTTTTCAAAAACGTCACCTGCATCAAAAATGCATTGCAAAAGTCTTTTGTTCGTAAACGCAAATACAAATTTTACTGCATTAGCATCGTGTTTGATAATGCAGTTTGCTTAATTCAAATGTTAAAAAACATAATGAGCGAGCGAAAACTCTATTGTCCTTATTAAGTTGACATATGTGAATGTAAAGTAAATTTAAAATTCATTCTTCCATAATCATATAACTGGCGCCTTAAAGCTATCATTAAAAATTTTTAATTTAAGATTTAATGCAGTTAAAAAGCTGAATCAGTGATTATTTTGATGCCAATATGAAGCTTACGATACAATTAATAAATAAATACATTATCGCTTGGGCCCAACCTTCCAAATAAATTGACTTTCATTATTTCAATGATTGCACTCCCCTATTAATGATCGTTGAAACAATAACATTTCATGAGAAAGTCTGGGCCAAAATAAATTTTTTTTTTTGTCAAATATCAAATAATCACAGATTTTCCATCCTAAACGTCTTTAAATAAATCATTAAAATATTCAATAATGAGTTTCAATGAAAGCTTTAACTGGTATCTAGCTTAAGCACAGAGAAAAACTGTGTTACCGGCATGAATTAGGTACATGTTATCGATAGTTTGTATCGAAACTTAGTTTTTCTGTGATGGCGTGTCCGTAATTCCCGATGTCGTTTTTTTTCGACCCGAAGATGCTTGGTCTATGGTTCGAGTCCTAGTGACGGCAAAATGATTTTCAAATAAAATTGAACACACATAGACTAAGCACCACTAAAGGAGGCTGATGATCGGCCTGGCGACCGTGAAATAGCTCACTCAAGTTGTTGTTCTTTCACTCAAACCTTTAACTTACATTTAAAATGCAACGAATTCCCGATATAATCTTCGTTTTGAGCTAAAAACTGTAAAGAAAAACTGTATTATTAACGCGAACTAAGCTTTCGATAGTTGGTTTGATTGTTTTCTGTAATAGTGTCGCTTATCCCCGCTGTAGTATTTGTATCCAATTCTTTTTGGACTTTCAAAAAAAAATGCAAGCTTTGGGTTCAATTATACATATAAAATTAATCATTTTTTAAATCTGAACATGGTTCTAAGTTGTCCGCAGTTACTTTGTATTCAAGTATTGATGAACCAGATGATAATGTTGATTGCGCTGAGTTTGGACGACTTTCGGTGTTATGGTATTCTAGGTTTCCATGGTAATTTGTCGTCGAAGGAAGTTCTTCCTGTTGCGTGCATTGAATAGATTGTTTCGAGATCGATAGAGGAAATATGTTCTTTTGTGTCGATGCTTGACACGGTAATGTCGATCTAGGAATATTGTCAGTTTTTTGGTATTCTTTGTTAGGACCAGGAGGCATTATGAATTTTTGCGACAATGACTCGAATGATAAAGTCGATGATGCTGTGTTTGGACGTTCAGTGTTTTGGTACTCTCTCTTGATGCCATGATAATCGGAGAATTGGGCAACTTCTTCGTTAAGTATTGTTCCTGATAAATTTATAACACCAACCTTGAAACGTCTTTTTTGATCGGGATTCATATTTCTTATATCTGGAAGTAGACTCTTAAAAAAACACAAATCCAGATCCTCGTCATCCGTGTGGGTTTTTCTCTTTTTAGCAAAAACTTTTAGAACAGCCTCATTCGCATCTTCCAATTCAACCCAATGTCTTTTAGTGCTAACCGTAGGTTTCGTTGCAACAGGAGTCAATAATCGTGGTTCAGTTTGAGTGAAATTTGTATCTGAAGAGTCCTGAATATTTGAATCATTAACTTCATCCATTGTTGTGGATTCATTATTATGTTGTTCATTTTCTGAAAAATTATCTGCAAAATCTTCTTTTTCGTGAAATTCATGTTTCAAAGATGATGATGGTATAGGTATAGGAATACTACCTGCAAAAGTAATAATTGAATGTACATTTTTAATAGTGTTTGTCTTCTATGTATTTGAAACACAAATTAAAAATATCGAAATGAATACAAACCAACTTGTTTCCGAGATTTAGTGAAGGGTCTAAGAAAGTTTAAATGCTGCGCTAAATAATATGGCTTTTTTGTTATGGCAGAATATCCAGGTGAAGCTTTTAGTTTTAAATGCCTTGTAAAGCAAGCTCTGAGATTCTTCCATCTTTCTTTGCATTCAGGTACTATAAAAAGAAATGAGGTTGTATATCTCTTTTATTTTAATATCATATAAGTCCTAATGTAAAAATGTTAGTTTTAAAGAAATGAAATATATGAAAAAAAATATTGTCAGTCGTATTTCTTTAGAACACTCTTGGACAGTTGTCCAGCTAGCCACTGTCTAAATAGTTGGACAACTCATTATAAATAATCACATTCCAGCATCTGTCTAAATACGACCTCATATTGCCCGTGACATAACTGGAATAATTCATTCTCGAGTGAATTAATGAATTTAGCCGACTTTTAGGCTACGTTAAAAGGACATTTCATTCATTTTAACAAAACTTTTCGTTTCGCAATAAAAAAATTGCCTTCCTTTGTTCATTGAACGTGTCGACTTTAGAATAGGTTTGGACAACCAATTTCGGTGTCGAAGTTGAACAGCCGATGGAAATGTTTATTAATACGATTTTGGAGTTGGACCAGCTATCTAAGGTTAGACATACTTTGGAATGAGTTTATTAATAAGACTGTGTATGTATTAATTAAGAAGACCATGTTTGCAAATTTTTTATAAATTAGTTATCCCATCAACGAAAAATTCAAAAATAACCTTAAAAAAAAACTAATTTTTGTAAAAAAAATACCTCAATTTCCAGCGAAAATACCTAAAAACATATTAAATGCAAAACGCCAACATTAATGTCGTTTTTCATTTTAATCTGTAAGATCTTTGACCTCAACTTGTCTTTAAGCCATACAAAAAACTGGACGTGTGGTGTGCCTACCCCACTTTTAGTACAAATCTGTTGATGATATCAGCTACCAAATAATTCTATGTCAAACTTGATCTTGAAATTCATTGAAGTAATTGAAGCACAAATTACCAATATCTAAGTTAGTAATCATAAGAATTACGCCCACGTGATACTTTAATTGGTTATACCTTGAACTGAATAAAATCAATTTTTGGCCGCGTACCGTACTCACATTTCTTGCAAATATATTTTTCAATCGACCTAAAGTAACAAAAATTGTAATAAAAATGAATTGTAAAAAAAAGATGAGTATACGCCCGAGTGCACCACAATTTTAAATTAATGAATTTCATCTTTTTTTATGAAGATTACATTTTAGTAAACAAAATAAATTTTTTTTTGTAATTTTTTTTCCCCCGTGGAGCCGGGTGGGGCAATTTTCGAAAAAATTGACAGAAAAAAAATTATTAAAAAACAACACGGTTACACTTACAATACAGTGGTATACATTTTGCAAAGTCAGAAATTTTTTCTTGTATTTTGTTTTTTAAATAAATCTATTTTAGGGAATTTTTTTTTGAAATATTAATTTTCAAGCTCAATTTAAAAAAAATGAAAAAAAAGTTCATACTGTTTTTTTTTCAAAATTTTACGTAGTTAAATGCTAATTTTGTTCTCAAAATTCAATGATCTTATTAATTTTTAGTTTAATAGAAAACCGGACGCTAAAATGTCTTTTACTTTCTTACTTTCTGTGAAAATTAAAATTAACAGGAAGGGCAATTTTCTAAAAAAAATTGACTCAAAATAAAAAAAAAATATTAAAAAACAACTTAAACCTTCCCAACGGTATGCTATACCTTTTTATAAAGTCAAAAATCTATGCTTTTATTTTTTTTTGGATAAATTTTTTTTTTACGAATAGTTTTTCAAAAATTAATTTTCAAACTTAAATTTTTGAAAATGAAAAAATTGTGTTCTCATTTGCTGAAACGAAACTTAAATATTAATGTTAATAGCTTATATGTTTTACATTTACCTCATCGTAAACTGTCACACACGCTCTTATGTTGAACTTAAATATTTAAGTTTCGTTTCAGCACATGATGGGCCTAAAACAACTTAATTTGAAAATAAAACAAAATAAAATAAAATAAAATAAAATAAAATAAAATAAAATAAAATAAAATAAAATAAAATAAAATAAAATAAAACAAAATAAAATAAAATAAAATAAAATAAAATAAAATAAAATAAAATAAAATAAAATAAAATAAAATAAAATAAAATAAAATAAAATAAAATAAAATAAAATAAAATAAAATAAAATAAAATAAAATAAAATAAAATAAAATAAAATAAAATAAAATAAAATAAAAGAAAAGATTTCTGGCTGCACAAAAAAGTATTGCATGCCGTTGCGACGGTTACAGTTGTTTTTAATTCATATTTTTGTTTTTCTGTTTTAAGTCAATTCCTTTAGAAAATTGCTCTCCCCGTTATTTTTAATTTTCTCAAAAACTAAAAGCCATTTAAATAAACATCCGGTTTTCTGTTTTTGACTAAAAACTAATATTGAGTATTTAACTACGTAAAATTAAAAAAAAAACTAATGTCGAATTCCTTAAAAAATTACCAAAAAAATTGGATTTTTTTTCTTAACAGAATCGAATTTTTTCTTTTTATACAAGGGATTTGTCCAGAAAAGTCGATTTTTTCTTCTGAACAAATCGATTTTTTTCTTAAAAGGAATTCGACATAAGTTTGAATATTTTTCATTTTTTTTTCGTCAACATTTTGAGTTTGAAAATTAATATTACAAAAACTATGTATTCCCTCCTGAACGGGGGGAAATATACCCCCTCCCATACGACTTTTTTTATCTCCACACGCTCTAGCTTTTTGTTAAACCTTAGGTGAATCACCCAGTATAAATATGGCTTAAAATGCGTTTCAGTGTAATTTGGAGTGAAATTAACCAATTTTCCTTTTGTCAGCTGTTTTGACCTACCCAGCTTTTGCGTTCGAAAACATATCAGATACTAACCTACCTCAGATAGCCTAACGGATTGCCAACCGAACGTGGCCAATAATAAAACTACTCGATCTTACATCAACAAAAATTCAGAGTTCAACCGGTCCAACTAAACTTTTGCTTTTAAAAAAAATCAATAAAATAAAATAATTCTAGTATCGCCCAGGGGCCAAAATTCGGCCAGCAAAAACTAACACGGTCTAGCAAGTAATAAAAAAAATAAAATTAAAAAAAAATAAAACTAAATCTTTTAGGGTTTTTACTTTTATTAGTAAAATAGTTAAAGTCTCACTTATATCAAAATTTAAACCATATACCTAGTATATTTTTGATTTAAATTTCCAACATTATAAAATTCATCTCAAACAAACACCACCCTGATTATTGGTGAATTATTATATTTCTAAAATTTTTGATTTTCCCGAATTTTTTAATTTGCTGATATAGAAAGGTATATAAACTTATATTTAAAGTATTTATGGAATCGACTAATAAAAAACAATTCTGGCAGGCATAACGCTGAAAACAAAGCGTCCTGGACCTAAATTTTTATAATCAAAATATCCTGACTAAATTTTCGGTGTATAATTCATTTGTTTATATTTGAAAAGAAAAATGTTTTTTAAGGTTTTTTGTTGAAAAATGCATTTGAAAGTACCTAATAAGGTGGCATCTGGCAGGCATTTGCATTAGGCCTGCGTCTTGGACCTAAATTTTGATAATCAGGAGATGTTTACTAAATTTTTGGTGTATAGTTCATTTGGTTATATACCTCAAAGGAAAGAAGTTGATTTTCTGCAAACTTAAGAGCCGTCAGCTATAGCCTGTGTCAGTTATATTGAAATCGTCCAAGGAACAACGATTAGATAATATTTTTCGGATTCGACCCCTATACTTGTACACATCCCCCATGCACCCAATCTCTCCAGATTACTAATGCACAGATCACAAATTACAGCGCCCTATTTTTTTATTCGCTACTCCACTCGCGTTCAACTTTAGGTACTATCACCTACCTGTTGCTATAGGTACTATCATTTTACCAATTGTTGGAAGTTTAATTTTTTTTCCTTTTTCACAAAAAAAAAAATAGTTTTTGTAAAACTCCTAATTTTTGCTTTACGGTAAGTTTGCAGTTTCATTTTGTCAGCAAAAATCAAAATCTATAAAAGTCATCATCCCCCAAGAATTTCAGGTACCTACCTACCTACATATCATTACATAACATTAAATGTTTTTTTGTTGTCAATTTTATTATTTTTTTGAATATATAGATAAGTGCATATGCGCACTTAAGCGGGTTTTTTATAAAACTGCCCAGCCCGCATAAGTACTTCTCAAATCGAGGCATTTATGAGACACTTATCCGGAATGTACTGTATATCTACTTCTCAAATGACGAAAATCTTCAAAACAAAAAAAATAACATGAAGAACGTAACGTAAATTCCTACATACTTACTTGTGGCATCAAACTTTTTTCCAATCTCTCTCCATGCTTCGTCTTGTTTTGTTTTGTTGGAATAATCTCGGCATTTACGATTGTAGACACAAGGGTTACGTTCAATCATTTTTACAAAATGTACATTCGTATCTGGATTATCTTTCATTATTTATTATAAAAACCAAATCAAAGATACATAATTTACATATTATAGGTACTATATATTAAAACAATTTATTATAATTTAAAAATTATTACGATACAATTTTTACACTCAAGTTTCTATATTACCAACACGTCGAAGCGTGCATACACTCCTTTTATCACTAAGAGAAAATTGAATTCCAAATGATTTCCAACCAGCCAAAGTGACAAATGAATCGTGATATGACGAGTGACGCAGCACACAAGACATGAAATCTTTTTTTGAGTATATGTAAAAAGAGCACATGACATCAGCTGTATGCAGCGATGCCAACTGAGGCTTTTGTATGCCTTTTAGGCATTATTGCAATTTCCGGATTTTGGAGAAAACCATTTCAATTGAAAAAAAGTAGATGAATTTAAAATGGTTGTCTGTCTTGTAAAATTTAATATTAGTTAACCAAAAGTATTTCACGTTCCTCAGCGACATTTGAAAGGATTTTCTCTTCTTTTCATTTAAATGAAACAAAGCTCAGAAACAGACTCAAACCAGAAACTTTCCCGAAAACCCAGAATCCCGAAAACCTATAATCCCGAAAACCGAAAATTCCGATAGGCCAAAATCCCGTAACTAAAATAGATTTTTTTTTTTAAATAAAAAAGAAAACACTTTAAAATCGTCTGGTTAACTTAAGTATGGAATTCTGCACAAAAAGACGATTTTTAAAGATAATTTGCTCTAATCTGCGATTCTTTTTATCAAACCCGCTAGTATTTATTTCAGAAATCCATGTGTGTATGATTTTAAAGACGATCTCATTCAAACTGTACTTAAATATAATTTTTTTGTATTCCATACGTACTCTAAGATTTATTTAATTTTCTTAATGGAGGATTGTTTTTGTTTATTTAAATAAAATTGGAGTTTAATTTGTATATTTAATGTTAATTTTAAAAAAATCAATTGAGGCTTTTTTTCAATTGAGGCACTATTTTGCCCAAAGTGGTTGGCAACGCTGGCTGTATGTGAACGTAGAGAAAATTGATACTACAACTACATCTACACGTAAAATTAACATGGTTTATTTATACAAAAAAGAGAACCAGATATCAAAAATAACAACATGGTAGTCACCTTATGTGTATAAAATAAATCTTGACCTCAGCGTTCGCGTTAAATTTTATTTTAACGATAATAAGAGAATATTAGTGCCTTCTTGAATCCATGTGTACGTAATATGAAAAAATGTGTTGGCGTTGTCGTAACTCGTAAGCATTACCGGTTTCACCCATATCCGTTCATAATAAGAAGAAACTACAAAAATAAATCTACCTTTCTTCTGATGAGATTAACTGCCTGAATAGAATAGAATGCTGGAACTGAAGCCGCAGACGGAACTAGAAGAGCTGTCAAAAAGTGTCGTACGTTATTTTTTTTTCACGTGCTCACAATGCAGCTGTACAGCTTTGAAAGTATTTTGAAGAAAAACAAGATAATAGTTTTGTGTACAAGCTTAGAATTTGCTTCCAATAATTTTCCTTTTAATAAATAATTTTTTCGCGATACAAATAACCACAATATTTTTTCCGATCCAAAAAGTTGTTTTTTTTTCTTCATACAAATTAAAACGTCAAAAAAGTGCCGTACTTGAAAAGTTAAAAGTTAGTGAACTCTTCCGTCTGCGGCTGCAGCTCCGTATGCGGCTCACTGATCTCTATAATACACTGGATAGCGTATTCATACAAAAATGGAACCACAGAAACTGTTATACATTGTAGGTAATACACTATCCAGTGTTTTATAGAGATCAGTGGTTCAGCCCTTCACCCCGCACTTCTCTTTCCCACAAACTGCCGTGATACCGGTTTCAATTTTCCCAATGGCCGCGTTCGGGGGGCAAGCCAAACCTATCCGGATAGGTTTGTGTTGTTGTAATCCCTTGTTGAAAAACTTCTGATGTCAGCTGATGCAACAACAACTCAAAGTATCTGAAAATTTTTGGGATAGGTGGATAGCCTATCTCACTACCACCCGAACTCAAGCAATCTAAACAGGGTCTAAAGCGAGAAACAGATTGAAACAGCAACAGCAACAGCGGCCGCCATTAATTTAGAACCAATGTATTTCAATTGTGCAGCACCGATAAGAACAGCAACAGCAACGTCAACGGCACCGTTAGGCCTAAGTCCTAAATTTGCTGTTGCTGGTGTGGTACCACGAAGAAAATGCTTTGATTTGAAACGTCAAACGGATACAAACGTAGATGCTGTTGCTGGTGGCAATGTGTTTGAGAAATTTTTGCTGGCCAGCGTGCTGTTTGCTGTTGACGGTGCTGGTGCTGGTGCTGTTGCTGGCTTAATCTGATTCACGCATAAGGGATTATTGCAACTAGTAGATTAATCGATTTCGCATGTTGAACAAAATTTTTTTTTTATCAATAAACCATAATTTGAGTTGTTTATCATGGGAACTGCAAATTATTCGATTTAGGTTGATTAGCATAACTCAATTAGAACCAGTAAGAATTATGGTACAGATTAAACCCACTGTGAACATACTAGCCCTAAATTGCAAAAAGTCTGTGTTTTATTATGTAGGTACCTACGGATCTGAATCATCCCTTGAAATTAAAACGATACAGATACACAATGACAGTGTTATATGCACATCTCTTTTTTTGCGTATGTTTTCTTAATTTTCAATTATATCTTGGCTGCTTTCTTAACACTACCTTCTCATAAGTGTTTACGAATCTCAGAGACCCTCGTTGATCATTCACAATTTCCAAAAATAAAATACAAGTAAATTGGCTTTTCGAATATTCGCGCATGTTTCAAAAGGGACATGCGCAGAACTAAATGAAAACTCGGGACGAGAGATATTCCTTCGATACCTTCAATATGTGTACTGTGGAATGTGAATAGATGGCAAATGTAGGTTGTAGGTATTGATAGAAATTTGGACGTAGGTATAAAATACTTTTAGGAAATCTTTTACCAGCTCTCGGATTAATAGAAAAAAAGAACTACAATGCAACTTGCTCGGGAAGTCTCGAGCGTCACCGCAAGTACACAAATGCGAATTTGGCAGGAAGTAGGTATATTTACCCAACTTTCTTGCCAATACTTGCCCGTCTGGCCTCATGGATCACTCCTTGCTAACGTGCTTAAAAATCTCAAAGGAAAATTGCACCGTTTAAAAGCGGTACATTCATGGTGAACTCTATTTTCTTGTATAGTTTTTTGAACACAGTCCCGATGTATCACAGAAAGATATCCCAATCCCAACAAGAGGGCGCGTTCGGGGCGTACACAGATAGGCTATCTGAGACACTTAAGTATCGGATATGTTTTCGAACGAACCGGATAGGTTACCTATCAAAAATCAAAACAGCTAAAAAAAGTTCAAGTAAGTACCAAAAATTATTTTTTCCCAGATCTCTGCCGTGTCTTCAAAATCGTATGTTGTGTCCTTCCAATGGACAGATATCTTCATTTTGTTTATTTTTGCAACAATTTGTATATGTATTTTTATGTTTAAAAGTCAAAAACAAACAACAAAAAATAAAAACAAACAACTACTCAAGCGTCACCCGAAAACCAAAAGTCAGCTGTAATCAGCTGTTCCTCAAATTGCACATAGGATAGTTTAGTATCCCGAAAATTTTAGGATAGCTTTAGATTTGTTTTTGACAACAGCTGTTTGGTTCATCAGCTGAATTTTCCTATGGGATTACAACACAAACCTATCCGGATAGGTTTGGCTTGCCCCCCGAACGCGGCCAATGTTTCGTTTAAATTGTGAATGAATCCACCATGGACATCCACATTCACAATACACAACACAAACTGAAGTTAAACGGTGAATTCCCGGCATTGCATTCGCATTCGAAAGCTTCCAGAAATAAATATAATTCCTACCGGCGTAACGTCTTTAATTAAAATTAGCGAAGTGGAGTGCACAGTACAGTGCACAAGCAGCAAAAACTGAGTCACTGACTACAAAAACAAATTTACAAATTTAATTCGCTATCGTTTATTGTTTATAAAAAAAGCTTCCAATAATAATTGTTTATAAAAATAAGTTGTTTGTATTGCCTTTGTCATTTTTTTGTTTTTGTTATTAAGATTTGTTGACTATTTATATGTGCATCTATTAAAACTTAAAATGGTAAGTGAACTTAAATAAATAATAAATAAATAAATAAGTTAAGTTTGTCGTTTGTTGGGTATTGGAGATAGCCGCGTGAAATTAGACTATGAATTTGAACCGCGGTCAATTTTCTTTTTATCAAATCAAAATCGTTAGTTAATGCTGTTTTGAGATCAATAAGGTATCGTTAATTTTGGGGCTGAGCAAAAATTTTAATTTCATGTTTTCTGTCCAGTCTGATTAAAATATAGCTACATATATAAAATGAAATATAAAATATTAAAATACTTTTTTTACGAGTCCAATATAATGCTTATGTAAATATGTATGTACCTATGTACATAAATGTAGGTACATACCTTTAATCAATTAAAAATCGATGGCACAATATTTGATCAGTTTATAATTACCTACACATATCTGAGATTTTAACAATCTCCCAAACATAAATGGGATTCCTAAAATAAAATAGATATTTCAGTTTTTTTTGTTGTCAAATAATGAACAAAGCCGATTACGTTCGCTTAAAAAGCTTATGTCTTGATATTGTCAATTTCTTTCAACTTTTAAAATATTAATGGCGATAAGTGATAAGGGTGGATTCACACTAGCTATAGTGCCTATATAGTTTTGATACGCTCTTGCTACTGTAAAATATTTTTACACAAGAAATTATCGATTCGATACAGTTACGGTGTAGTACAGATAGGTAGGCAAAAAAAGTAAAAAAAAAAAAAAAGTAATGCATGCTCATTTATGGACCCCTTTTTCAGATTTGTTTTTGCAATTGTTAATTAGTAATTACATACTCTCAATATCGCATCAATTTTTATTTTTAATTGTTCAGCAGAAGACGGAATTAGATTTAGAAACATGATTTTTTTTAAAAAATATTGTTTTGTTAAATTTTTACCAAAAAAATAGAGATTTTTAAGTCTGTAGGAAAAATGACTACCTACATCAGATAGTACATAATTAGCCAGCTCACGTTTCTAAGATCTCACTGAGCAAGCTCCGTCAGCTCCACTGAGCAGAAGGAGAAACCTGAACAAAATTCAAAACCAATTTCCATCTCTTTTTTATTAATTAATCAACAGCGACAAAAAATAATTGAGCAAGCGAATCCAAAAAATATCAGTCAGTTTTTTGACAGCAAAAGTGAGGAATCTCACTGAGGAATTACGTTCAGATTTCTGAGATTGATGAGATCTCCGAGATATCAGTGAGCTTGAGAAACCTGAACTGGCTAAATATACACACCTACCTACTCAGAAAAAAATAAGGATGCTAAAGAAAATGGGCTTGTCATTTAAAATTTAATAATTAAATAAATAATTAATTTTAAATTTATGGAGGAAGGTTGGTACCTACTACTGAAATAAAAAATCACCCAAATAAAAGCACTATTTAATTTGGACTTTTGGAAAATGTGCCTTTCAACCACAAGTTATCTCACTTGGTATCATAAGTTGACTAGTGCGGACCCTGTCAATAAACAATTTTTCTTAGTTCAGTTTAACTTTCGTTAGCTAAAAAAAAATCCAATGTATGTAGGTATGGCCAAGTTCATAAATGTAGAAATGCAGCAGTCCTGCAAGATTTGCGTTCACAAATGAAAATAGACTGCATTATCTGAGGTGCGTTCTTTTATGTTACTGTGGTTAACTATAGTTAATGTGTCAAAAATAAAAGTTGATGTGCCATAGTTAAGAAAGTTACTCTTGGTAACTTTTTCATTTAGGAACGACCAGAGTTAACAATAGTTAATCTGTCAAACGAAAGGGGTTGAAAAAAAAATTGAATTGTATATTTGGAATGAATAACCAAGAAAAAATGTGATTGCATTAAATTTATTGCAAATATAATTATTAGGAATTCAAAATAACATGTGCAATTTTCTTCATTGCTTGTGGCACAGAATTTTTTGATAAAAAATTAACCAAATATAAAGAAGAAAATGCCGACAGAAAGAAAATGCATCAGAACATAAAAGAAAACTATTCCAAAAATCAAATTCGACAACAAAAAATCGATTAAATTGATAAAAACATATTTTAAATATTGAAAACAATTCCAAATCAAAAGGGCAAAAAGTAAACAAAACATCCACCATTGCATTTCAGCAGTGTTTGACAGATCAACTATTTCAATTCATATCGAGGAGATGAGTTGGAAAAAGTTACAAAAAGTTACTTTTTGACACTTACTTTGGAATTTAGGAACGATTTTATGACGTCATAAAGTTACTCGAAGTAACTTTTCTGAATTAAAGGAACGACCGAAGTTAACTATGTGCCTGTTTACATTGTATTTTTGACGAACGGCGCATCCAGTGAGATGGGTAGATTTTGTGTGAGTAAGAAAGAGAAGGGTTAATTCCACCTAAATTACGCCGATGCGCCAGTTTCATTAAATGTTTTCGGATTGAGCAGGAAGAGTTTTTTTTTTTGTGAGTGAGAGATACATGGTTGTTAAGGATGTGAGACAGGGATGGGTAGATTGAAATGAAAGAATTTTTTCTCTATAATGTAAACACGAGGAACATTTTGATGAACGAAAATATGCTTTGTCAAAAATACAATGTAAACAGGCACTATAGTTAACTATAGTTAACCACAGTAACATAAAAGAACGCACCACTGTGCATGAGAGCAGTTGACTCTTGCGTTCATAAAAGCAACATGACAGTCAAAATGCGATCACGTTTGCAGTGGTTTTTGTTTTGTTGCCGCGTTGCAGGAGGAATAATTTTAGTTTCTGCTTTAGTTTAGTTTGTTTGTCTTTTTTGCAATGCAGAACTGCCGCATACTTGCAGCAGTTTTTCTGTTCATAAATGCATTGAATAAATATTTTATGCATTGCATGTGCAAAAATGTTGCAATTATGAACTCAGCCTATATTTCTAACTAGATTAAGATTATTAACGCTAAAACGGGATGAAACGACAATTTTTGTAGTCTTTAAAGTTGTCAAAGAGTAACTTTGGGATAAATTAACTCCTGTTAAGTTTAAATACATTAATTGGTCCCACAATTACAAAATATATCTATACGTGAAAACAACTCAAAAAACCCTTTTCCGTTAGAAATGTTTTTTTTTTTTGCACAAAACTTGAAATGTCAGATAAAATTGGCTCAGAAAAATGCGACGGACGACTTTTTTTTTGAGCTTTTCCATCGTAATTTTGGTTTTAATTAAAACTTCGGGAATTTTCATTGAATGACAACGATATCATGTCCACACTTTTATTTTAATTCTCTCTTCGTCACCATTATAAGTAGTAATTTATTGCTGACTTTAAAAAAAAGTATTAACATACCATACCATAGACGTCCAATAAGATAAAAAAGGAATTAAAATTGCTTGTGCAGCGCGATGCAAAAAATGTAGGAGTATTAAACAATAATTCCTGATAGATACTTAATGAAATAGAACCCTATGTAAATATACATACATACTCTCTCATGCCTGTGGGTTAGATTTTTCGTCTTTGTTTATTATTTTATTTTTGTTTACTTTGAGTCTTTGGCAGTTCATGTACCTATGAGTTCAAAATAATTAGTCAACGCACACTGGGGCCGGCATGGAATACTGAAAACGATGCCCAAAAATTAAGAACAAAAACGTCATACCTACATATTTAATGTAAAAGTGAAAAAAAAAATGCCTTCTGCTGTGTTTTGATTTATATTGTCCGCGTTCGTTCAGCTAGGTTATCTACATACATAATGTATATACCTATGCAGAAATTTTCAGATAGCTTTGATTTGTTTTTCCATCTGATGTTTTTTTTTGTTTTTTTTTTAACAAGGGATTACAACAATAACAACCTATCCAGATAGCTCCCATTTAGTACCTATTCCAAAATGTTACAGCTTCAGTAGATTCAAACATTTTACTTTCGCATAACGCTGGAGTTGGAGTCGGTACAGGTAAAATACATACAAACATACACTAAAGAGATTTAAGGTAGTTCAAATTTCAAAAATCCTTCAAAAAAAAAAGTCAACACTGAAACTTGGTAAAATTTCATTTTTTGGTGCTATTCCGATCCGGGGTCGTTGTCTTTCGGATTTAATTGAAAATTTTTTGTAATATATACACTTGTCAAAACAATTAAGGGAACAAAAAAAAATTTCACGTTTTCTTAGTGTTTTTTGAAGAGCTGTATCTCTGTGGAAGGTGATCGTATTGAGATGAAACAAAAAGCATTCTAAAGCTTTATTTTTTTTGTGTTTTAGCAAATGATTTTTTTAAGGTACCGTTATTCCGCAATCATAAAAAACAGCACGAGCAAAAAATTTTAATTTTTTTTTAGATGTCATTTTCTTTGAAAAAATTTTTGGAGCAGATAAATGTATTGATTTGATAACTTGTGTATGTGTATGGGGCCAAAAAAAATAATCTTTATAGAAAGATCTTGTAGAAAATTAATTGCAGGTTTTTTAAAACTGCCCTTATATTCTCCGTGTCGGCATTCTTTGCTGAGATATTGGTAACCAAAGTCTCTTTTTTTTTCAATCAAAGCCAGATATTCTTCCTTAGAAAAATTTTAGACCGTCGAAAAAAGACGAAATTCAAGTTAAATTAACAAGTTATCAAATCAATACATTTATCTGGCTCAAAAAAAAAAAAAATTGCAAAAAAAATTACACTTCAAAAAAATTAAAATTTTTTGCTCGTGCTGTTTCTTATGATTGTGGAATAACGGTACCTTCAAAAAATCACTTGCTAAAATTTTTCAACACAAAAAATATAAAGCTTTAGAATGCTTTTTGTTTCATCTCAATACGATCACTTTCCACAGAGATACAGCTCTTCAAAAAACACTATAAATTGTTCTCTTAATTGTTTTGATTAGTGTATTTGTAATTATTATTTTTAAGACCTTATGATTTAATTTTTTATTCTGCATCGAAATTAAAAGGAACTTTTTTCTAAATACATTTTAGAAGTTTGAAGAGGCCATCAGTCAAATCGATAATGAAATTTCCGTTAAGAAAGAAGATCGGGAAGGTTATTCCAAGGATTTCGATACAATAAGAAATTATCTTTTGGACATAATGAAACAGACGGACCCGGTGTTCGATAAGATTTACGCTGGACCCAGTCTTTTTGGTAAGTTATAAAAAAAAAGCAACATTCGAAAAATTTATTTTGTCTGCATCAAGATTTCTGGTCCGTCTCGCGAAAATAGTTTATTGGTATGTTTGAAAATTTAGTCTACGTTTGTTTTGTTTTTATGAAAAAAAAAAAGAATCCATTGCTTATGTTTTAAGAGAGGGCTTAATTAAAAAATGTTTGCTTTGAAGATGTTAAATTTAAAAAAATGGTAAAAAACCATTGCATATTTATAGATGTTCAGTATTCGGACCGTTCATTCGATAACTAGTGTTTTCATTTCCGTTTTCAGAAACAACAACCGTATTCGCCTTTTTCCCTTAATATCCTTTTCTGTTGCCGGTATAGTTGTTTCAGATCCAATTGGGCTTTTCCAGAATCTGACTCTGTCTTTTGTCTTTCTAATTTAGACTGTTTTTTAATCAAAAAAATGCTCTAGATGGGGGGAAAACAACAATACATACAAATATAAATACACACCGATACTGTTCGCGCCTTTAATTATGTGTTTGTTTTCCCCCCATCTAGAGTTTTTGACGTTTGGTGGAAGTTCTGGATTAATTTTTTTTGTTTTTCAATTTGCATAAATTGAATAAAGCTCTCCCATAAAATCTTTACTGAACATTTTTGGTGGAAAAAGTATAGATGTTCTTACATCAAAATGAAAATATTTGGCGTTTATGAATTTACCCCTAGTATTCAAAAGAAACATTATGTACTGTACAACATCCTAGATTTATTTTGTAATATGAATTACTTTTTCTCTCGTTCTTAGGCAGCTATTTGGAAAACCTAAAAACCGATGTTCCAGATGAATTTGATGTACATTTCTTGCTGAAACTTCCGTTTTACGAATATATTAAAGTTAAAAAGGATAACCTACGTCCGGGCTTCGTTAAACTATTGCTATCAACGCCATTGAAACTAATGGCGGCTGATGAAAACTTGCATTTTGTTTATAAACAATTTGATAAATTTGTAAACCCATCAAATTATCTGATACGTTGTGAAATACAGCATTGGCTTGAAAGAATAATAAAAAAAGCATTGAAAACCTACGGCACTGCATTGCCTAATGCTGCTGGGACGGAAATATATGAATTGATGTATTTTAAAAGAGGCACAGCGCATACGATAAAGGCATTCTCTAAAAGTCGGGAAATTTCGATTGATTTCGTACCCGCTTTCAAGTTCAATGCTGACTGTGATTGGCTGGCTGAAAGGCCATTTCCAAAAAATGTGAAGGAAAAGCTTTGGTTTGCGGTGCCAAAACCAAGCGTCGGTCCTAAAAAAGGGCGTAAATTAACCTTTTCTATTTGTGTCCCTCAAACAGAGAAAAGCTTGCTTACCGGCAAATATAACTTAAAGCCAACTTTAAGACTTTTAAAAAGCATGCGGGACCGTACAAATGAAGGGTATTTTTTAAAAAGTTATTTCATCAAGAGCATATATTTGCATGAGAACGACAAACAAGATTACGGATTTTGGATGCAGGCACCAGGAACACTTTTGTTGCATGTATGGTTAAAAAGACTTATTTTTGGAAATTTTAACCGCCATATTATTCACTCGATACATCCAGATTTATCCAGATGAATTTACATTGAATTTGTATGATTTACATCCGGATTTAAATTTTTAATCTAGATGTATTGAGTGAATAATATGGCGGTAAGAAAATATTTATTTTGATTTCAGATACTTGACCGTCTATTATTTTGCTTGGATAACAAATCTATAGACTTCTATTGGTGTCCATCTATGAACTTGTTGTCAAGTCTTGAGGAAGAGCAACTTTTAAGATTGAAAGAAAATTTCCAAGACGCAAGAAATAAATTGGTGGTATTTTCACGACAGGACACAATTAACTATGGAAAAATAAGGCGTCTTTTTGGTAGGTTTAATTCTTTTTACATTAATTTTTTCTGTGTTGTCGAAATTTTACATTTATGAATTTGAGCATATATATTTTTTTTTTTTTTAATTTTTAACAGATTTTATAAAAATATGTAGTTTAGTTTTTATTTTAAACTACAAATTTTTATAAAAAAAAAAAAATGTAGTTTAGTTAATTCCTTGTAGTAGCCCGTGGCGTAATGGTTAGTGCGTTGGACTGTCATGCCAGAGGTCTAGGGTTCAATACCAGCCGCTTCCACCTTAAGTTTTTTTTCGGAGCTACTACCTCTTGCGAGGAAGTAACAAATCCTCCAAGAGTATCTCTTGTCATAGAAAAGTGCCGCTCACCTTAGCCGTTCAGATTCGGCAATAAACTATAGGTCCCCTCCATTCCTGCAGACACGCACACGGGAATGGTTGAGAGTTGTAAAAAAATAAACAGTCTGAAAACAACAATTTGACGCCCGATGATTTTTGAATGAATCTAGAAGTTAAACAAAAATGGAAAAAAATATAAAATGTCATAATATGCATAAATATATTAAATTAGCAGGCCCGTGCTCGCCTTGCCTCGTATGTTTAAATAACTTTAAAATATTTTTGTATTTGATTTTTGATACTTTTATATGTCAAACAATTTATTACTTTTTTATATTTATATATTATATATATTTTACATAACTATTTTTTGGTAAACTGTTTAATTTTAAAACTTTATATTACAGAGTTTTTTTTAAGTACTTCAGATCTCGATTCATATTCTGCAGTGTAGAGATGCGTCATTAATTATTTTGTTTTGGGGAAAATAGTGCTTTAGATGCACTTTTTGTTTAATTAATAACTATGCAACAATAATGCATTTCTGTTACCCTTCATACCAAGTAAATGTAGTGGTATTGAAGAAATAAAAATGTTGTTAAACCGAGTTCTAAGTCTCTAGACCCCCTAATTTGAGGGTGCAAATTTATCAAAGTTCTATCTCAAACTAAGATCTAAATCAAAGTTCTAACACGTTAGAACTCGGTTAAGAAATGAGTTAGAACTCAATTAAGTTTTAATTTTTCGGTAAACCGAAGGAGTTAGAACTTTGTTAAGAAATTGGTCGTAAGACTTCTTATTGGGCTCTTAGGAGGTCTAATTTTTATTTTTTTATAAACCAGTTGCAACGATTCGAAAGTTACTTTCTTATTATTTATTTTATTACTGTCAAAAATCTTTCTAGTCTTATTATTTGTTTCTGCCTTCTAAAATTCATTTATAAAACATTTGTTTTTTTTTTCAGGTTACGCAATTAAACCACTTAAAAAAGAATTGGTGTAATATGAAAACACGTTTTGTACCCCGTTTATTTTTGTAAATCCTGAAATATGTATTATTTGTATTTTTCTTTTGCCTGCTTAATAAAGTGATCTTTTTTTTTTTTAAACATATTTATGTATTTTTTTTATGTAACACAATCGCTATGCAGGCTGTAACTGACTAAGCGTTAAGACCTTAGATCAAAAATAAATAAATAAATAAATTTGATGGCACAACAGCTCATGAAGAACTAGGGCCTAGTGACTTACAACTCTCAACCATTCCTGTGTGCGTGTCTGCAGGAATGGAGGGGACCTACAGTTTATTGCCGAATCCGAACGGCTAACGAGCGGCACTTTTCTGTGACAGGAGATACTCTTGGAGGATTTGTCAATTCCTCGCAAGAGGCAGTAGCCGTTTTTTCTTTTAAATAAATAGGTGGCGAGGCTTGGGATCGAACCTTAGACCTCCGGCATGACAGTCCATCGCACTAACCATCACGCCACGGCTACTACCTTAGACCTTAGATCACAATTTATAAAAAAAAGTAGATCGATAATCAACGGTTAAACTTTATAACCTCGTAAGTCGTTTTTGCAAGTTTTTCAGAAATCGAAAAAAACCTCTTCAAACCATTAAAAAAAATGAAAGAAATAAAAAAATTGTTGATTTGAGTTATTAAATAAACAATTCATTATATTTAATAACATTTATGTCGAAATAATTGTGTCGTTATTAATTTATAGACACTTACGAGGTACTGCATTAAAATATTCAATACTTACGAGGTATTGCATCAGTTCGAATCATCAGGCTTTTTCAAGGCTAAATTTTTTATTGGATTTATAATACGAGTTTTTGAATTTTGTCATTCCTGAAAAAAGTTCAGAATAATATTGTTGATCTGAAAATGCCAAAAGATGGCTCTGAATTTCCTGATTTGTTTGCATTAATAATATTTTTTTCGAATTTTTCGACTTATGAAGTTTAACCGTCGTAATGGACTTTAAAGAGAGTTTAAGGTTTTTTTTTGACATCCATATGTATTTGGTTTTTACTTTTGTGTCGTGATTTTTCTTCGAATTTTTTGAAATTTAATCATACATGGAACTGAAATTGTAAATACACAAACAGACATACTTAATATCCACTGCGCTAATTTTAATAAAATACTTGATAGTTAATGGGGGTAATCGCGAACAGAAATTTCCCAGGGAATGTTTCCCTCGTTCAAACATTGGGAACGTGAATGATGTCAAAAAGTTTCCCTCGGAATTTATTGCTATCGGGAATAAATTTTCCAGGGGAATTTGGCTGAATTTGCATTGGATTTTTGTTCGAGGGAAATTTATTCCATGGGAGATTCACGATAGCAGAAAAATGTTCTTTTGCCGAAAACAGATGTGCAGCTTTTTCCAATGAAGCGAAAATAAATTTACACAGGTTCTTATGAGAGCTGACATATTCCAGGCTCTGCATGCAGCCTTCTCTGCACGATATCTCTATTTCTAATTTCGCTGCATGGGGAAAAAGCTGCACGTCTGTTTTCGGCTTAGGAATAAAATATTCCGTGGGAAACAAAATTCCCCGGGAGATTCCCGATAGGGCCCAATATCTTAACTCTTTTAAAATTTGCGAAATCCTCTTTTAAACCAAGTAACCTAAAGTTTTGTACTTATTTCAAGAAAAAAAAGCTCTTTTTCCAAATAATGAAATCCCAAACCTTGGATTTATTGGAAAAAATCAGTCAAATTTTCATTGTACACACATAACTTTTTTATTTAAAAATAAGATTTATTTTTCAAATTTCAGGTAAAGTAAAATATATTACAACTTCAATGAACAACATAATATAAACTTATAATTAATCTTTTAAAGATATTATTTATTACAATTATCATCAATAAAGACTCATCTAATCTAATAGTTATATAATTTTATAAAAAAATTTATCACAACCTTTACATAGATCTTTAATACTTACATACATGATTTTAGTAGAATTGAACTCTTAGCTTTATAAAGTGTTTTTTAAACCAATATGTAAAGATGAAGAGATGAAGTGTTTTTTTTTTTTTTAAACCAATATGTAAAGATGAAGACTCATACAACCATTATTTCAATATTGATTCGCTATGTCCCTTTACGGATTAGGAAGAAGCTTTCCTAAATTTTTCATACAATTTATCTAACACCTCAGTCTGGGAATTTTCGTGGACTAAGTTCATGAGATATTTCGATTTTCTTCCACTTTTATCAAAGCAACTTTCATGCAATTTTTTAAATATAGAACAAATGTGAGTTCCCGCTCCATAAAGTATTTTACACAAATTTTTCGGCTCAAAGATATCACGAACAGCTAAAAAATGTTTAAGACGATTTTTCTTACTGAAACAAGACTTATGGAAATCTCTTAAAATCAAAGCTGCATTGTTTCCCGTCATCGAAAGTATACCAGCCAAATCGTTTGCAGTGAAACCAGCAGCGTTAAAATCGTCTAATAACTGTGCCCTTTTTCCATGTCCATTAAAGCAAATGTTATGGAAATCTTTAAGAGCTGTACATGAATTTCCTTCTGATCCATGTAATATATTACATAACTGACTAACCGTAAATCCATCGACATCATTTAAGAAATTCTTTAAATAGACTTTTGTTTTTTCAACAAAACAAAATTTGTGGAATTTTTCCAATCCATCAGCTGTTCCACTTAATATGCTGCACAAGTCAACAGGTCGAAATCCACTTTGATGGAAATCATTGAGTAGTTTGGTTTTATTTCCTTGATCATCGAAACAAATTTTGTGCAAATGTTTAAGAACTGGGGCAGCACGAATTCCTGTTCTACACAGAATGCAAGATAAATTGCTTGGCTTGAAGTCATGTCTTAAGAAATCCTTCAAAAGTTGTGTTCGTTTGCCTTTTTCATTAAAGCACACATTATGTAGTTCTTCGAAAGCTTCTTTAGCTTTAGCTCCTGTTCCGCTTAAAATGCCAGACAAATTGTGCATTGTAAAAGCTTGTTTGCCACTTAGTTCACTTAAAAAGTTCTTTAAATGTTTGCTTTTATTGCCATATTCATCGAAAAAAGCATTATAAAGGTCTTTTAAAGCTTTCGGAGCATTTGAAGCAGCTCCACTCAGAATACTTGATACATTTGTCAGGTTGATTCCATCGTTTTCGAGAGTTTTTAAATATCCTGTCTTACTGCCGTCCTTGTTAAAGAAGATCTCGTACAACTCTGTGAAAGCTTTATTGGCATTAGAACCGGATCCATGTAAAATACTAGCTACATTAGCCAAGTGCACTTCTTCTTTTTCTAAATTTTGCAGATATTGCGTCTTGTTGCCTTTTTCATCAAACCAAAGGCCATATAAGTCTTTAAAAGCCTTTGAAGCGTTCACACCAGATTTTGATAAAATACTGGAAACATTCGAAAGGGAAACGGAATTCTTTTCGAGAGTTTTCAGATATTTGGTTTTATTACCTTGCTCATCAAACCAAAGGTCATATAAACTTTTGAATGCTTTTGCGGTATTAGAACCAGCTCCATTTAATATACTTGACATATTACCAAGGTTGATTCCTTCCCTTTGCAAAGTAATAAGATATTTTGATTTATTTCCCTCCTCGTCGAACCAAAGGCCATAAAGATCTTGAAAGGCTTTCGCCGTACCTGCACCTACACCGTGCAAAATACTGGAAACATTTGTGAGATTTATTCCTTCGTTTTCTAAAGCTTCCAAGTATTTCGCTTTGTTTCCATTTTCATCGAACCAAAGATCGTACAATTCCTTAAAGGCTTTTGCAGCATTCAAACCAGCTCTATGCAAGATACTCGACACATTTGTTAAATTGATTCCCTTCTCTTCGAGGTTAGTCAAATATTTAGTTTTATTTGCTTCTGCATCGAACCAAAGATCATACAAGTCTTTAAAAGCTTTTTTAGCATTCACTCCTGCTCCACCTAAAATACTCGACATTGTAGCTAGATTAATTCCTTCGTTTTCCAGAGTTTCTAAGTATTTTGTTTTACTGCCATTCTCATCGAACCAAAGCTCATAAAGATCTTGAAAAGCTTTTGCGGCGTAGTTTTTAGCTCGACTTAGAATTCCCGAAACATTGCTCACATTGATTCCTCCTGTTTCTATAGTTTTTAAATATTTTGTTTTGCTTCCATCGACTTCATCGAACCACAAACAATATAGATCTTTAAAAGATTTAGCTGCATTTGGCCCAGCTCCGCTTAAAATACTTGACAGAGTCGCAAGGTTAACTCCTTCCTTTTCAAGTGTTGTTAGATACTTGGTTTTGTTTCCGTCCTCATCGAACCACAAATCGTACAAATCTATAAAAGACCTCTTAGCACTGTATCCCGATTTACTTAAAATACTTGACATATTCGATATATTAAGACCTTCCTTCTCTAGAGTTCTCAAATATTTCGTTTTCTCTCCTTCGGGATCAAACCATAAGTCATATAATTCTTTATAAGCTTTTGCTGAATTTGCACCTGCACCACTTAAAATACTCGATACATTTGGCAGGTTTATTTTATTTTCTTGTAAAGTTTTCAAATACTTTGTCTTCTCTCCATTCTTATCAAACCAGAGATTATGTAAATCATCAAATGCTTTAGGGGCACTATTTCTCGATTTATCGAGAATACTTGACATACTTGATAGATTTACACCGTTTCTTTTGATAATTTCAATTTGATTGCCTTCGTTAAGTAAATGTAAAAATTGAATATATGCAGGTGTTCCTTCTTTGCCAACAACACTTTTAGCAAATTTAATCGATTCAGGATTATAATTTTGCTTTTCAGTTCGCGACCTTTTTGATGATGATTCACAAATTGCATCTGCAGCTGGCCGTTTTTTACGCTTTGGAACACAAGCACGTTTTGCTTTTGTTTTATTTAGACTGCATTCTTTTAGTGGATGTGGTTTAGTATTGGCCTTTTCGATCATCTTTGGATCTTGTTTTCTTTTCTTCATTGTTTGACTATTTTAAACAAAACAAAGTGTTTAACTTTACTTCTTTTCAATTTTTTCTGATGAAGTGTCTGTAAATTAAATAAAAAGAAAAGATCAATTGAAGGGCTTATTTAAATGACATGATAAGCCACATTTTTTTCAAAAACTTCGTTTTTTTAGCCACATTATGTTGGTAAATAGTAAATCTGCGTACACTTTTAAAATTATGGCTATTTCGTAAGCGATTTCGCTAGTATTCACTAGAGTGATTTATTGCATTAAGACCTTTTGATAAGCAACACATTCAACGAGGTTCTAGTTTTAAAAGTGCTAAATAAAAAAAATGAGTTCAATTGAAGAAACTTTTTGAAAATGGCATATCATACATACATACATACTGCAATAAGCCTTCAATTGTAGGTAGTTATGAAAATATTTTTTTTTGAGACCCCGTCTTACGATTCTTATTTTTTTGGGTATACCTACATGAAATTTGAACTCAAATGAAAAATGGTCCCAAAAAATTATATGAAAAGCAAAAAAAAAAATTGATAAAACATTTTGAATTAGGGTGATTTTTCTTTGCTCTGGGGCCTCTTTGTTTTAAATTTTAGGGTTAAATTTTGTTTTGAAAAAATAGCCCAGCCCCAGAATTTTATCTTACAATTAAAATAAGAAAAACGACCAAAAAAATTGAGCTGGCCAATCACGATCGAACCAAATGGCTCGGTGCCAATTGGACTGGTGGATTTATAACCTGCTGAAAGTCCAAATGACACGACCGAATCCATTTACATGATGCAATTTGGCTCGGCCGAGCCATTTGGCACTATCGTGTATGAGTATGACCAAAAAATTATTTTAAATCAAAGCAGCCAAAAATTTTTTTCATGCATCATAAGTGCCCCACACACGATGTTTATTGACAATATTCATTGAAAAAGTAATTTTTAGCTGAATATTGATCCTTCGTAGGCTCTTCAATGTCATTGTCAATGAACATTGACCAGGACCAAGACCACAATGATGAGAACCAAAATAAATTTGGTTGTCAATATTTTGATGTTTTATGGCAGTATCAAAGTTTTTTCTTAATGGTGATGCTGCGTTGTTAACTTGAAGGCAAAAAAACTATAATAAATAAAAGTAAATAAGAGTAATGTGTAATTTACGTCTTAAATGTCCCGAATTCCGAAGGACTTTTTTGAATTATTGTCAATAACCATTGATACGTGTGGTGGCAATCTTTCATCAATTTATTTTCATTGACAAAAAATATCGACAAAAATTATTGTCAATGAACTATTGATCGTGTGTGGGGCCGTATAGACTTTTCGGGTCCATTTTGGAACTTGCTACATTGTCATAATTTTGTCGTTTGAGTTTTGGCCATTTATTGAAGAAATAATAATGTACATAGAACAAGTTGAAATTTTTATGAAGTAAATTTTAACAACCGCGAAATCTTACAATGTTTGGGTACTTATACATAATACACTACAAAAACATCCAAATAAAAAGTTGCTGCCAAGCAAGATTACCTCCTCGAAGCAACAGGTGTTCTACTGAAAACGGAAAATTAAGCTTTTTCTTAAAAAAAAACAAAAAAACATGTACATTATAGACACTTTAATAAATCAGTTTATTTTTTTTTTAATTTAAATCTGTTTTAAATGTTGGAATTAATAATAATAGATAAAACACAATGTCAATCAACGTGGTAGCTATCTAAATCTGGGCTTCTGTAAATAAAAAAATAGTTTTTTTTCCAACAGAAGCCGAATTCCAGGTCGAAATAGGTCTTTTTTATATTTTATTTTAAGCAAAATAAAATCTAAAGCCATTTTGAATAAATTATTGTTGAAATCAAACAAAAAATAATTTTTTTATTGATGGCAAATAATTTGGGACCAATAACAACTGTAATTGAAAATAAATATTGAGTTTTTTGCTTCTACGGGATAGCAAGTTCCTTACCTTCTTTTTTGCAAGTTTTGTTTCAAAGATTCTTAACACAAGAAATCATTCTTCATTGATAAATAAAATGTAATTTTATCTAGCTTTTCGATTTTAAGGAATGCATAAATAGAGGAATACATCTTAAAATAATAATAATACAAACAAAAATTAAATAAAGCCATAAATGGTGACAAAGATTACGTCGAAGGAAAATTTGTTTAAACAAATAAGAGCGCTTACTTGAAATATTTGTATCCGTTTGATAATGCCGGTAGAAATAACTTACTTTAATAGTTTATATTTTAATGTAATACCCAAAACTTCATTAAACAAAATAAACTGTGGCACGTTCAAATGCAAAATTGAAAGAAGAAACAGAAAACAAACCTGCCAAACGAAAGAAATGTCAATTTAAAGTGATGCCAGGTTGTTTTAAATATAATGAATGGCCGCGTTCAAATATATATCCTAAGTGCCCTTTCACACGAAGATACTAGCTGCTGATGATTTTTGTTTTCGTTTTTTTTTTTAAATCTCCCAAACCAACGCGATTAATCGCCGCGACAATAGAAAACAACCACGTGTTGTTATTGTTGTTTTCTTTTGTCGCGGCGATTAATCGCGTTGATTTGGGGAGCCTTAAATCTCCTAAACAATCTCTTGTACCTTTCACACGAAGATACAAAATCGGAGGAGACTTGCTGTATTTTCCTTTTAAACTATGTTGTGTTCCTTTTAAACGTAGTGTGAAGAGAAACGTCAAAAAAATCTCCTGAATTTGTTGACCGGGGAGATTTCGTTTACCCCTCTTTCTTCCTGCCCTTCCCGACACTGAACTGATTGTTGCTGGCAACTCAGTTGCCTTGTGTGAAAGGGGACTAAGCCATAAAATTGCAATGAAGGCTCTCCCAAACAACACGTGTTGTTATAATTGTTTTTTGTCGTTGCTCCGAATGGTTCGCGTTGGTTTGGGAGAGCCTTAAGACATACTCGAACAATAAGGAAAAACGGAAATAAGCAAATTTTTTCTTTTCTATAAAAGACCTCTTAGCACTGTATCCCGATTTACTTAAAATACTTGACATATTCGATATATTAAGACCTTCCTTCTCTAGAGTTCTCAAATATTTCGTTTTCTCTCCTTCGGGATCAAACCATAAGTCATATAATTCTTTATAAGCTTTTGCTGAATTTGCACCTGCACCACTTAAAATACTCGATACATTTGGCAGGTTTATTTTATTTTCTTGTAAAGTTTTCAAATACTTTGTCTTCTCTCCATTCTTATCAAACCAGAGATTATGTAAATCATCAAATGCTTTAGGGGCACTATTTCTCGATTTATCGAGAATACTTGACATACTTGATAGATTTACACCGTTTCTTTTGATAATTTCAATTTGATTGCCTTCGTTAAGTAAATGTAAAAATTGAATATATGCAGGTGTTCCTTCTTTGCCAACAACACTTTTAGCAAATTTAATCGATTCAGGATTATAATTTTGCTTTTCAGTTCGCGACCTTTTTGATGATGATTCACAAATTGCATCTGCAGCTGGCCGTTTTTTACGCTTTGGAACACAAGCACGTTTTGCTTTTGTTTTATTTAGACTGCATTCTTTTAGTGGATGTGGTTTAGTATTGGCCTTTTCGATCATCTTTGGATCTTGTTTTCTTTTCTTCATTGTTTGACTATTTTAAACAAAACAAAGTGTTTAACTTTACTTCTTTTCAATTTTTTCTGATGAAGTGTCTGTAAATTAAATAAAAAGAAAAGATCAATTGAAGGGCTTATTTAAATGACATGATAAGCCACATTTTTTTCAAAAACTTCGTTTTTTTAGCCACATTATGTTGGTAAATAGTAAATCTGCGTACACTTTTAAAATTATGGCTATTTCGTAAGCGATTTCGCTAGTATTCACTAGAGTGATTTATTGCATTAAGACCTTTTGATAAGCAACACATTCAACGAGGTTCTAGTTTTAAAAGTGCTAAATAAAAAAAATGAGTTCAATTGAAGAAACTTTTTGAAAATGGCATATCATACATACATACATACTGCAATAAGCCTTCAATTGTAGGTAGTTATGAAAATATTTTTTTTTGAGACCCCGTCTTACGATTCTTATTTTTTTGGGTATACCTACATGAAATTTGAACTCAAATGAAAAATGGTCCCAAAAAATTATATGAAAAGCAAAAAAAAAAATTGATAAAACATTTTGAATTAGGGTGATTTTTCTTTGCTCTGGGGCCTCTTTGTTTTAAATTTTAGGGTTAAATTTTGTTTTGAAAAAATAGCCCAGCCCCAGAATTTTATCTTACAATTAAAATAAGAAAAACGACCAAAAAAATTGAGCTGGCCAATCACGATCGAACCAAATGGCTCGGTGCCAATTGGACTGGTGGATTTATAACCTGCTGAAAGTCCAAATGACACGACCGAATCCATTTACATGATGCAATTTGGCTCGGCCGAGCCATTTGGCACTATCGTGTATGAGTATGACCAAAAAATTATTTTAAATCAAAGCAGCCAAAAATTTTTTTCATGCATCATAAGTGCCCCACACACGATGTTTATTGACAATATTCATTGAAAAAGTAATTTTTAGCTGAATATTGATCCTTCGTAGGCTCTTCAATGTCATTGTCAATGAACATTGACCAGGACCAAGACCACAATGATGAGAACCAAAATAAATTTGGTTGTCAATATTTTGATGTTTTATGGCAGTATCAAAGTTTTTTCTTAATGGTGATGCTGCGTTGTTAACTTGAAGGCAAAAAAACTATAATAAATAAAAGTAAATAAGAGTAATGTGTAATTTACGTCTTAAATGTCCCGAATTCCGAAGGACTTTTTTGAATTATTGTCAATAACCATTGATACGTGTGGTGGCAATCTTTCATCAATTTATTTTCATTGACAAAAAATATCGACAAAAATTATTGTCAATGAACTATTGATCGTGTGTGGGGCCGTATAGACTTTTCGGGTCCATTTTGGAACTTGCTACATTGTCATAATTTTGTCGTTTGAGTTTTGGCCATTTATTGAAGAAATAATAATGTACATAGAACAAGTTGAAATTTTTATGAAGTAAATTTTAACAACCGCGAAATCTTACAATGTTTGGGTACTTATACATAATACACTACAAAAACATCCAAATAAAAAGTTGCTGCCAAGCAAGATTACCTCCTCGAAGCAACAGGTGTTCTACTGAAAACGGAAAATTAAGCTTTTTCTTAAAAAAAAACAAAAAAACATGTACATTATAGACACTTTAATAAATCAGTTTATTTTTTTTTTAATTTAAATCTGTTTTAAATGTTGGAATTAATAATAATAGATAAAACACAATGTCAATCAACGTGGTAGCTATCTAAATCTGGGCTTCTGTAAATAAAAAAATAGTTTTTTTTCCAACAGAAGCCGAATTCCAGGTCGAAATAGGTCTTTTTTATATTTTATTTTAAGCAAAATAAAATCTAAAGCCATTTTGAATAAATTATTGTTGAAATCAAACAAAAAATAATTTTTTTATTGATGGCAAATAATTTGGGACCAATAACAACTGTAATTGAAAATAAATATTGAGTTTTTTGCTTCTACGGGATAGCAAGTTCCTTACCTTCTTTTTTGCAAGTTTTGTTTCAAAGATTCTTAACACAAGAAATCATTCTTCATTGATAAATAAAATGTAATTTTATCTAGCTTTTCGATTTTAAGGAATGCATAAATAGAGGAATACATCTTAAAATAATAATAATACAAACAAAAATTAAATAAAGCCATAAATGGTGACAAAGATTACGTCGAAGGAAAATTTGTTTAAACAAATAAGAGCGCTTACTTGAAATATTTGTATCCGTTTGATAATGCCGGTAGAAATAACTTACTTTAATAGTTTATATTTTAATGTAATACCCAAAACTTCATTTTTAAACAAAATAAACTGTGGCACGTTCAAATGCCAAACGAAAGAAATGTCAATTTAAAGTGATGCCAGGTTGTTTTAAATATAATGAATGGCCGCGTTCAAATATATATCCTAAGTGCCCTTTCACACGAAGATACTAGCTGCTGATGATTTTTGTTTTCGTTTTTTTTTTTAAATCTCCCAAACCAACGCGATTAATCGCCGCGACAATAGAAAACAACCACGTGTTGTTATTGTTGTTTTCTTTTGTCGCGGCGATTAATCGCGTTGATTTGGGGAGCCTTAAATCTCCTAAACAATCTCTTGTACCTTTCACACGAAGATACAAAATCGGAGGAGACTTGCTGTATTTTCCTTTTAAACTATGTTGTGTTCCTTTTAAACGTAGTGTGAAGAGAAACGTCAAAAAAATCTCCTGAATTTGTTGACCGGGGAGATTTCGTTTACCCCTCTTTCTTCCTGCCCTTCCCGACACTGAACTGATTGTTGCTGGCAACTCAGTTGCCTTGTGTGAAAGGGGACTAAGCCATAAAATTGCAATGAAGGCTCTCCCAAACAACACGTGTTGTTATAATTGTTTTTTGTCGTTGCTCCGAATGGTTCGCGTTGGTTTGGGAGAGCCTTAAGACATACTCGAACAATAAGGAAAAACGGAAATAAGCAAATTTTTTCAACCCCAGCCATTTTGTCTACTACGGCCATCGAGATATGTATGATTCCGGCTAACTTTTACTTTTGTGCAAAAGTAAAATACCAATACATACAAAAAAGCAGCGTACCTACTAGGCTTTATTACAAAAAATGAATTCAGTTCGGGAAAAATAGTAGAATTCTCCATTAATCTTCTACAGTTATACCTACATTTCGAACAGCGTACTGGACAACGAAAAGCAGACCAAAAATGTTCGATTATGATTTCATTGTATTTTGTTTGGTCATTGAAAATTTTAACTATGCCGCCTCAACGACTACAACCAGAATCTTTCTACAGGGTACTTATACAGTCAGAGTCGGATAACTGAAAAAAGTTTCAATTAAATGGTTCTCGGATAGACGGAACAAATATTTTAGTAGGTGATCCTTTATTTGAAAAATAAAAAAGAAATGCGTTCCGTATAGTTTTTGTTTTTTTTTTTTTTTTTAGCCGTTTTTTTTGCAAGCCCGAAGTAAATTGGATGAAAAAAACGATGTCGGGGCTCAACAGTTTAAGTTTATCTAAGCACGGACAATTTTCGGTGCTTAACTTTTTTTTATGTATAAATAAAAAAATAAATTTGATGGCACAACAGCTCATGAAGAACTAAGGCCTAGTGACTTACAACTCTCAACCATTCCTGTGTGCATGTCTGCAGGAATGGAGGGGACCTACAGTTTATTGCCGAATCCGAACGGCTAACGAGCGGCACTTTTCTGTGACAGGAGATACTCTTGGAGGATTTGTCAATTCCTCGCAAGAGGCAGTAGCCGTTTTTTTCTTTTAAATAAATAGGTGGCGAGGCTGGGGATCGAACCTTAGACCTCCGGCATGACAGTCCATCGCACTAACCATCACGCCACGGCTACTACAACTTTTTTTTTTTTTTTTTTTTTTTTTTTTTTTTTTGTACAACAATTATTACTGTCGGTATAAAAAATGTAGCGTTTTCCACCTATTTGCTTTCTGTTATGTCAATGGTTTATGTATAGGTACTTACATTAATTTTTGAAGCATCATGATGAATCATGGGTGAAAATATAATTCCTTTCATTAATTAAATGAATTGATCTCATTAGGGGCGAATACAAGTGTTTTTTTTTTTCAAAAATAAAATTAACAATCATCTATAAAAGCCTCATGATAACAATTTAAGTTTTCAGTTCTCTCTAGGAATTTCAACAATTCATAATAATGAAGCTCTCAATTAAATTATTTTTTATTTTTGTTGTGTCTGTAGTCGGCTTTTCTACTGCAAATGCTTTACCATTACCCATTAGCCCTGCCAATGGTGATAGTAGCTCGGTCTTCGATAATACTACAGTTGGTACAAAAAATGTTAATAGTGTTATAGCTGGAAAAGTTTTAGGTCGTGTTGACCCTAATATTCATGATGATGTTTTGGACTTAATTCTTAAACGTGATATGATTCAGAGAGGTACCTCTCCTGATATTGTGCGATTTTATTTTTCAAATTTATAAAACTGCGGAAATTGAAAGATTCAAAAAATGTACTAACTATTGTTTTTTTTATTAATAAAAGTTTAATTTTATTGCTAATACTGAATTCGAAACAAGCGTTTAATTTTGCAATGGTCATACTGAAATCTATGTAGGAACCAAAGGACGTCATTTTGGTTAATAGAACTTAAAACATTTCTATGATGTATCAAGGCTCTCAGAAACCGGCGCGAAACATTTGGAGCGAAAGCTAGCATAATGCTGATGCGAAACAAATTAAGTGGTCGCCAAGAAGACAACGAAATGTAACAGCACAATCATGTTAATGAAACAAATGAAGGAGTTTCCAACTTATATCAAAGATGTGTTATTGACCAATTTGGAGTATATATAAGAACAAGATTTTCATCTTATCCACTTTTTGTTTCCAACTTATATTAGTTTTGTTTTTAAAAGAATTTTTTATGGAATCCCACAGAGATAGAGCCTCTGCTGCTGAGTGCTGGGTATTGTTATTTCGCGAATCTAGAGTTTTTTGTTCTTTCAAATTGCACGAAGCGCAGTCACACCTACTTTTAATGGCAATAACTTTGTATAACTGTTATAAATTGCCATTTCTCCATTGACTATAAGTGAAGCTGAAGACTTCTCCAAACACCCTTCGAGTACCTACTGTCCAAAACTGTGAATTTCTGCGAATTTTTTTTTTTTTTTTAATGAACTTCGAAATATTTTCACCGAAAATTCGTAGTTCTGACAGACATAATCATCTTACTGGAGAAAGAAAATAGTGTATGATTTAAATGTGTCATTTTTGAAAGGAATTTTTCTTTTCACATCAGCAATGTACTAAGCTTTAAGGCTAGTGTGTTCGTTGCTAGGGAAATAAAACACGAATAGGGGGGTTCACATGGACTAGCATGTGTGACAACATGGCATGATGGGAAAAATAACTGTAAATGGAACGTTGCGTTCACATGAATAGAACATGTGTGACAACATCACTATGATTGAAATTTTTGAGGCAGACAGATGGAAAATAATGAATTTTTTTTCAGATAATCTGCCATATTTTGTGTAAAGGTGGTATATACATATACAAACAAATCACCCCAACTCATCATATATCATAAAACCCATTTTTTCGCTTTTCTCTTAGCTGTTTACTCTAAGAGAATTTTTTCCGAATGAAAAAATGAACTAGGCTTGACCAACATCTGTTCACATTGGTTGTATGGCTTGACAACAACGGCAAGTTTTCAAAATATTTTGAAAACCAGCAACATGTGTGTCAAGCAGGTTGTTTTTGCGTTCGAATGATCACACATCAGTGGTTGTCATGCCATGCTGTCACACATGCCGGACCATGGGAACCCCCTAATAAAACATAAAATGTCACTTTACCGCTCACACCTCTCATGATCTGGGCAATTATAATTCTGTGCGAAAAAAACGTAGGCTTTTCCAAATAATCTGCTACAATAATCACTTTCACTCGTCGAACTGCGTATACCTGCCGAACTCATAACATATGACATGTCCTATGATGGCTTTTCAGGACACTCGGGAAATACGTCAGTGTCAAATGATAGAAAAAAATACTTTGATAGTTAAATCACTTTGAGGGAAAGCATTGTTGGCGGAAAACTGATTGTATACAAAATTTATTGGCAAGTGTTAAAAGAAGCATTATTGAACGACGAACGATAGTAAAAAGAATGTATCGCTAATGCGAATAATCAAATGTTTTCCCTCAAAGTGTCATTGGAACATTTAGAAAGAGATAGCTTGGTGAAAAGCTCTTTAGAAAAGGGCCGTGGTTTTGTGTAATTAAACTATCACAAGAGAATAAAGACTCATATGATTTTTTAAGGATTTTATAAATAAATCTTCGTATTAATAAGTATTAGCCGCGTTTTATTATCTACGGATCTGGATCAGGATCATTTTTTAACACGTAATACAAAAACAATTCGGAATCCTGCTCTCTGTCTGGATCTTTTTCAAAGATCCAAAAAGTATTTCATGCTCTGGCAGGTAGATGGCTTTTATTATAAGGTAGTGTTAATTGCAGTGTAAATAAAAAAGAAAGGAAATAATTGAAAATTAACAAATTTTGAGTAGAAAAGAGATGTGTATATAATACTGCTGTCATTTATGATCCGTATTGTTTTATTTTCAAGGGATGATCCTGATCCAGATCCGTAGATAATAAAATGCGGCTATTGTCTGACTTTAGACAGCCGTCCAAGATTTGAAAAAACCTTTCTAACTGTTGATAAAATGATCTAACTTTTTATCTTACTTTAGACAAACTAATCGATTTATCTAAACCTTGACAAATTTAATATTTTTTTTATTAAATAAAGCATATTTCCGACCGTTTCGAAATACTTAGACATATAGTTTAAACAGTCAAAAATCTAATAAATACGACCAAAAGTTCCTTAAAACCAATAAATGTATTAAGTTTTTCGGAAACATAGATTTTTACGAAAATCATTATTTCCAGTCACTGGTGTGACTTTTAAATCTTCGTTTTAATATTCTCAATTAAAATAAATATATATAAATACCTGTATATATGTATATGCTCTTCTACCTAAATTTATTTAAGATTTTACATAAAAAGGACTCTTAAATCAAGTCGTATTTATATATTTACTTTTTGCTTAATTTGTTTTCATTCCAAGAAGTTCATAAAAGATTTTATTGCAATAACTGACTTGCACCTCATCCCTAAACTACTTAGGATTGATAATGATTTTCATACCTCTTAGCTAACAGGTAATAGGATTAGATCAATGGGTACATAAACCAAATGCAAGCGTAGATCATCCTTCAGAAAACAAAGAACCATGACGTATTGAAGAGGTTAGGTATATACAAAAATAAATACGTTAAATTAAAATTAAATATTTTTCTTGAAGCATTATAAAATGGTTCCAGAATATGCAGAATTTGTGGTTATTCATATGATTTATGCGTAAGTAGTATATTTCAAAAAAAAAAAAAAAATAAGTTTTAATTTTTTTAATGTTTTTTTCTTTTTCAGAAGTACAAGGGACAAACCATTAATGATGACCCGCAGGCGTGATCGGCCAAGTAGTACCTTGTCACAAGTCAAAGATTGGGTAAGTTAAGGAATAATCAATATACAAATAGATCACCGTTTTGTAACTTCAAATTTCCATCTTAGTATAGACGAACTTTTGCAAAAGAAGTGAATGCTCTCAACCAGACCGATTGTCCAATAGGATTAAGCATTCGAGAGTGGAGAATATTTTCCGGCGACAAGAATCTATTTACGGTAGACGATTTACTTTTCGAACAAATTTTTATTATTCTCGGAGTCGATGCATGGCACTGGATATTTTTTAAGAAAGATAGAACTCATATTAGATTGGAAGGTAGCGCGACGATTCCTTTCTCATATTGTGGATGCTGCATTTTTAATCAATATCCACGTATCCTGGAAGCTATACAATCTACAAGAAAGAAGAAAGGCTAAATGAATGAATTATACGTTTATTATATATATATATACCTATATTTAAATTAAGTAATATTTTTCAAGGCATAAATAATTGTCTGTTTTAAGTTAAAAAAAAATTCAATAAAGTTGAAGAATTATTTTGCATATACATTATTTTACTTCTCAATAAAAAAAAAAAAAGAGTATACTTATGTCGTTTTCCGTTGGTCACTCCTAGCACTCTTTTTTCACTCCATCCACACTCCCAACACTCTAAAAACCTTCCATTGGCTATTCGGAGTGATGATTTAGGAGTGTTTTTTCACTCCGGATTTCATTAAAGAGTGCTAGGAGTGCACTCTGAAAACACACATATTTTTAAAAGTATGTGTTGGATTAATTGTTAAAATAGTAAATGCTTTTTCTTGAGATGTTCCGGAATTGAAATTATTGAAGAATTCATTTTAGTTTTAACTTCTACATAGATACACATATTACGGAAGAGAGTTTTTCATATTCCATTGGAATCAAAAAAGAGTGAAACACTCTGAAAATCCAATCGAAAACGACATTAATGTATCATCTATCTACATGACGAAAGAAAAAGGTTGATAAATAGGCTAAGGACAGTAAAGTTTAAAGGCTCAAAAACCTATTTACGAAGCTATAAAGGCCAATACTAACATATACTTACATATGTATAAGACGTCACGAAAAATTTGTTCAAAAACTTTCGAAATAAATTTTGCTTATAAAGACCCCTCAAGAGGTATCAGCAGTTTCTAAGTGTAAACTGTAAATTATAACACAAATAGTAATCGATACTTACCGCCATATTATTCACTCAATACATCTAGATTAAAAATTTAAATCCGGATGTAAATTATACAAATTCAATGTAAATTCATCTGGGTTTAAATTTAAATCTGGATGTATCGAGTGAATAATATGGCGGTTATTATAAGTTTTTCTAACTATGATTAATAGCCGAATTCATAAAGTCCTAAACCATTTAACAGGCTTTTAAGACTTAAAATGACGTTTGTGTTTAGTCTATTCGAAATGCGTGCATAAACTTGGATTCTGTAGTATTTTATTGCCAAACAAAAACTAAATTCTGAGAAAACAGATGTCACAAAAGAAAACGTCAAAAAAAATACACAAATTTTTAAAAATTTTTAAAAATCCTGCCTGACTTGTCCATCTCTTTCTTACCATTAAGTGAGAACGAGAAAAAGTACATATACGTCAAAAAAAAATCCAAGCAGTAAGTCCAATGTGAACACCGTCAATAGGTTTAAGCAATCCCTTTGAGGCAGGAATTATGACGTTACTTTGAAACATAAATATAAGAGATGTGAAATTGTAAATGAAAAACACCAAAGTTTGTACTAATATTTTGATAAAGTTTATTTTTTAATTATAAAACGATTTCTTTAGAACATACGTACCTAAATTCAGAGCTTGCAAAGTCAAAGACCCAAAATTTCATCAAGAAGTTAATTCAATACCCGAAAATCCGAAGCCAATTAAAGTCTCATTTTAGTCAAAATATATGATATAGTAAAAAAAAAGATTTTAAAATTGTTTAATGTTTTAAGTTTTAAACCAACTAAACTTGCCGTCAAGCTGATGTTTTAGGTAGGTTGATTTACTATATTTTATCAAAGTAACTATATTATGTAATGGATCAATAATGTAATGGTTAGTAATGATATATTTAACGAAGAATTGTTAAAATAGTCAAAAGTACCTACTAGAAAACTACATTTTATGTTGTTCGACTTTTTATTTGTTTAAAATAATTTTTTACAAAATTTTCAAAATTTTTAAATGCAATATTGTTTGAACTATTCAAAGGTACCAGATCACAAAATTATAACAAAATAGATTGACCCATTCAGAACATACATACACCTACGCGAATAACTTGAAAATAAAACTAGTCTTTTTCACAAGGAGAATTTTTTCTAAAAACCTAAAACACCTTTAAGAAAACTTAAAAAAACCACATATCCTAGAATAAAATTTTGAATTTCCTCAGTATGTTCTCACTGAACGAAATTGCGCAATTTTGGATTATTTTTCCGAAATCATCTTCAAAATTGCACAATTTCCCATAAAATGACGCAATTTCAAAATTATCTCAAATCACCTCAATTTCAATGAAATTGCGAACAAAATTGCGTTTTATAACAGTTATAACAATTATTTTACAATAAAGTGAACGAACAGAACTACAAAGAATAAAAAAAAATAGTAAGGCGTCAGTTATAGCTTTCATTGAAAATCATCATGAAAAATTTTGTCTTTCCATTTTGAGGCACTTATAGAAACAAAGTTTATGGCATTTTGGTATCAAAATGAAGGGAATTATTCAGTTTTTTTGTCAAAAAAATAATTAATTTATTTTAAAATTTTCTTTTAAACCAATTTCATTATTTCAATGATTATGGTTTCCAATGTAAGCTGTCAGACGAGATTGTTTCATTTTCAGTGTGAGCACTTTGCGTAATTTTGAAATTGAGTTCTCGAAATTGTGCAATTTCAGGCGCAGTGCGAACATACTATTAGCGAATCACATAAAAATGTACTGCATAAAATTTGAAGCAAATCAATTGGCTTACGTGTTTAGGCTCTAGCTCAAATTATAGTGAACGCACTGGCGGAAAACGTTTTTTCGGACATCATCGTACTGTCAATTTTGATTAAAACCTCGAATCTTTTTTACACGAAACCATACTAACTGCCCTATCTATGTATATACATAGCAATTAAAATGTGGCTTATGAATCAAAATTATTTATTTTAATATAATAGAACAGATTGCTCTGAAACAAATTAAACAATAAAAAGCTAAGTACGCAATTGATATTAATTTTATTGTTAGATAGATACTCTTATAGTTATAACACTTTATGAATCATAATTTAATTTTAAATTCTTTAATCATTGATTGAAAATAGAAATTAGATACGGATTGTTTTCAGTCGAATCCTAATGAATAAGAGGATGATTCTAGTTTTATAGATGAGCTAAATAAAATCGAATTTATCTATTAATGAAATACATATGTGCCTATATCAATAATAATTGAACCTTAATTTGTTATGCTGGATGTTGAGGTGTTTTTCCGAGAGTTTTCCTTTTAAAACAAAAATCGTTAATTTATATGGAACTCCTGTTGAACATTTTGAAATTTGCACATAAGAAGCTTAATTAAGAAGGCATTTTAATGAATATGAAAACGCAATAATATCCTAAGTTGCTCTCCAGTACCTCCTCCGAGATTCGAAATTATAATGACTACTCTAAAATAACGGGAAAATCCTACCTTAATAAACCAATTTTTGTCTATCCCTAACGTTATCATAGTAATTTTACGTTTTTAGAAATTAAGTATCATTTTTGTCTACATATAAGAGAGGGCATAGTCTTCACAGCTAGGCTTACTAATTTTAAAATTATACCATGTTATTTTAATTACCTGTTAATACAAATATAAAAATGATACTAATGTTTTTTTTTCGTCACCCTCATTAGAAGATCTGTTTTAATTTGATTTTTTTTTACTCATATACCTGAATAGAAAACATTTTTTTAGTATAAAAGGTAAAAGATCTTTCCCGGCTAACAGCATAGTATCTTTTTTCTCCTCACTTTTTGAAAAAAAAAAAAACAGACAAATTTGCCAATTAAAAATGTTATCATTCGAATTGTCGTTTCCGATCCTAGTTGTTTTGGTGATAATTGCTATAATTGTTGGAACGCCGCCGATGGCTGATGCGCGTTCCTCGCGTGTTGCTCGTAGTCCAGGTGGCGGTGTAAGTGGTAGATGGGTATTTCCTTGGTCTCGTTCACCTAAATAGATCGAATTCTATCTAAACAAACAACTTGAACAATTTGCTGATATAAAACTTTAATATGTTACAAATTTAAGAGGAAGTGGAATATAATTTCATATTAATTATTTTTTGCACTCAGTTACCTATAAATATTTAAGTTAATTTTTTATTGCTTAAGATTTTATTTTGTAAATAATAAATTTTAAGTTTTAAAAAAGCGATTTCTTTTAAATAAAATTTCAGGATTTATTTAAAAAAAAAAAAACTGTTTTCTTAGGTTTCAATTTTAGCTAACAAGGGGGGTGGAATCGGCTAAGGTTATTTGTGATAAGTGATAGTCATTACCAAAATATTCTGTCTGTGTGAGGTGATTGTCACATGCGACAATCACATTTTTGTGACAAATATTTTGCTATCATTTTCATGTAAAACTTTATAATTTTTTTTGCATCTTCAAGTCAAAGGTTTTTGTAAAAATTTAAATTCAATGAAATAACTATTTCATTTTATTTCTCAAAGGTTTAAGCATTTATTAGTAATAATTATAGTATGTTCTCACTTAAATTGAGAAATTGTGCAATTTTGAAGTTGATTTCGGAAAAATAATCCAAGATTGCGCAATTTCGTTCAGTGAGAACATACTTTTAAAGTGATATCAAATTTCAACAAATTTTTTGTGATCACAAATTCACTGACACAACTTTCTCGGTCTTTTATTGGATCTTTGTCAAACTGAGTGTCTCACGCACACCTACAAAAATTCTTTGTGTCTACAGGCATTTTTCCCTGTTACTGTTTTTTGTTTGTTTTGTCTTTTTGTAGTGCAATAAAATATGTTTATAAATTGCATTTATATAATTAATGAAAATAAAAGTATCTTAAAATGAAGAAAAAAAAGCTTTGTTTGTTTGTTGTAGGTAGACTCGGTTGGAGAAACTTGGAATGAAAAAAAGCTTTTTTGTAGGTAATGTAGAACTTAAGTGGGGATACTTTTTTTGCGTCGTTTTGGATCCGTTTTGGTTTCGGTTTTCGCTGAGTATGGTGAACTCACTCTCCACAATACAAGTGGGTCAGTGGTGATTCTAATTTCCATACTAATTTAAGCCGACAGACGCAGTTTTGCGGATCCGTATTTGAATCCGTACGCGGAGTCCTCCATACGTTTTTGACTACGTGTGCGGATCCAAAACGGACTATTTTCCTTAAAGGGCAATCACATGTGACTGTCATAAATGTGTTGATCACAAACCACTTTATGCGATTCCACCCAAGGTTTTGTTTTAAGTTATTGAAAGACTTAATGTAATAGCACTCACATGACAATTCGTACGTTAATTTGTCAACTCTCATAAACAAATAAAGTTACCGGAAACGCAACTCCATATAAAAACGGTGTTAACAAGCTGGTTACTGTACCTATAGATATAATTTGGTTACTAGCACGAGTTACTAGCTTTTTTCTGAGCTGTGAATTTTTTTTCTAAATACTAACAGCCATATTATTGACATTCTTTAAAGCTAGTTTTACGGTAAAACTAGTTCTATAGGTGTTTCGAGTTTTAAGTTTTTCACTAATTTTTATTACTTAGAAATCTTAATCAAAATATTCATACATATTATGACATCTAAATGAAATCAATATTTGTTTTTGAAAAACTAAAAACCCGAAATCCCTATAGAACTATTTTTTCAGTAAAACTAGATTATGGCCGTAAGAAATTTTTCTAGCAGAAATTTAGCAGATAGGTACTCTCTCGAAAATATTCTCTTCTGTAAAAAAGTGTTCTATTTCTAATGAATTTGGAAATTTTCATTCCTTTGTTCGATAAGAATAGAATACTCCCAAAATTAAAACGAAAAAGACATCAGTGTAAAGCTAGCTACACACCACACAATGTTTTTGCGTTCGTGGTCGTGAATCATCAATAAAATTGGAACGAACCGTGAATATCGGTAGAACCAGCCAAGTTATACAATGATGTTTCACTAGTGCTTAATTCTCTCACGATGAACGATGATGACAAAAGCATGTAAAAAGCTTATAATAAAAGCTAGTATTGCATCGAAAACAACGAAATTTGTGTTCTCTTGTCGAGAACAAGGAAAACTCAAAAGAGCTACAGATTTTTCTAACGATGATCCAAATCGCCTCACTTATCATGCTAACCTTCGATGTTCGTGGTGAAAATGCATGAACATGAACAAGATCATCGTGATGAGTTGTGTAGCCAGCACAAATTGGTTTTACTTAATATGCATGTCGTTTGTCCAACAAATTAATTAAAACTTGAAACGTTACAAGTTGGAAAAAACTTAGGAAGGTGCATGTTGCTTTTCCCTATCGATCTGTCCTTGATCAATATGTCCATTATAGGCAATTTTATGTTTAAAAAAAAAAGAAATACGTTGTATGCAAAAAAAATTATAATTAATTTAATTACTTATTTTTCAAAGAGGCCTAAACCCCTTTCAAAGCAAACAGCTCAAACATTGTATTGTTTGCGCACATTATTTTTTTTTTAATAAAATGCAAAAAAGCTAAATTTCGGAATGCGTTTCTTAAAAGAATACACTAAATAATATTTGAACAAGTGTCAATAATTAGCCAAATTGTTTTTTTTTCTCAGCCTCATTAGCACACATTGAATAACTGTTTAAATTGAAAATATTGTTTTCGTTGTTATAAATAGAAAAAATTCTTTCAAGTATAAAAGCTTAGAGATCTTTCTAGGCTAATATCAGTAACCTAATTTACCTCACCAAGTTTATACTTATTCGAATAAAAAAGAAAAATTTCGCAATTTAAAAAATGATATTAATCAAATTGTCGTTTTTGGTTGTAGTTGTTTTGATGGTGATTGCTATCAATGCTGCAAGACCAACAACTGATGCTGATATTGAGGTGCGTTCTCCACGTGTTGCTCGAAGTCCAGCTGGTGGTATAACTCGTAGCGTATGGTTCTGGCCATGGTTTAATGGAACGAGTGGAAAAAATTCTGTCAACAACACAACTTGAAAAATTCAGTGGTTTAAAAATCAAATGAGTTTAGAACTTTGTATATAAGGATTGGAAATAAATTGTATGTACACCATTTGTACATTACTTGAAATATTTTTTTTTTTAATTCAGTAGGCCTATTAATACCTACATACTATGCAATTAAGTTTTATCAAATTAGATGGTATTTAGTAAATAATCAAAAAACTAATAATTTATTAAATAAAAATGATATAATTTTTTGTTACGCACAAACAGCTTTATTTTGAACATACCTACTTGTATGTCAACCAGCTAACACACAAACTTTAAAAAGCTACCACATGTTTGCAGTACTTACCGTTATACCCTTTATGATATCTTTCAATAGAAATTAATTCAAGGCCAGTGTGTGTTTAATAGTTCATCTTATCCTCGTTGGAATATATCCAAAGAATTGTTGTCTTCTTAAAATTGAAAAGGAAGAAAAGAGAAATACAGAAGAAACGCTGGGCTAGTAAAAATATTAACTGGTTATAATCTGCATTGGGGTGGAGTTAATACCGTGTCTTTGGTAGCACGATACAACTAGAACATCATAAACTTTTAAGTGATTGGACTTGGTCCAAGAGTGAAGAATACAGTTTTTCAATACAAAATGAAACAAACCCATTGAGTAGCCGGTAACAAAACTCCATATAATAACCGTGCTATTGAACTAGAATTGTTATGCATAAACTACATTACTGATGTGACGTATATGATAGAGGATTTTTTTACATGTTTCTTTATAAGGGTTTTGTGATCGAAGTTCAAAAACGTCAAGAAATGCATAATTTGAACTTCGAGATTAAAATAATCGCATATGCTAGATCTGTTTGCAATAGCTTGAGATTTCTTACAAATATTTTACAAGTTCTCATTATTTAACTTTAATAAGTTGAATATAGAGGCACAATAAATGACACATGCTTAATTCTGTCAGACTGTTGTATTACATATCCATCCCATTTTAACTATTAACCCACGTACTTAGAATTTGGTTATATTTTCACTTCCCAAATTCCCTGTTGCCTCTTTGAAACCATCGAAGTTTTTATCTCTAACGCACTGCAAAAATAAAAAAAAATAATCCTGCCGATTATGGAATCCGCAGGGATTCTTTTCTCTTCTTCGATTTGAGCCTACTACGCTGCTGATACGAAACGAAATTTTTAGTTGGACTCCAACATGACAACGAAATGCTTACTAAAACCACAACGAAAAATTACCCATTGAAAGTGCCACATTTACAAAAACAAAAACAAGCGCATAAAAATCACAGAAAGCCGTGTTGATGAAAGAAAAAACAAATACAAACACGAATAGAGACCAACAGTCGTATTAACTAGATTTTTAACTGTTTAAACTTTGTCTTAGTATTTCGAAGCAGTCGGAAATATGTATGCTTTAAAGCCTAGTACGCAGATCGCGCTAAAATTTATCTTCCATACAAAATTCCTCCAAAGATAAATTTTAGCGAGGACATTTAGCTAGGCAGTACGCAGTTCACGCGCTAAATTTAAAAAGTCTCCACTTAATTTAGCAAGCGAAATAATGCTCAACGCATTCTTTCACAGATAAATTTTGACATTTGTGCTCTTAGCAAACGATTGTAGAGATAAAATTTAGTTTAGCTTGAACTACGTACCTGGCTTTATTTAATAAAAAAAATGCTACATTTGTCAAGGTTTAGACAATCGATTACGTTGTCTAAAGTAAAATAAAAAGTTAGATCACTTTAGCAAAATTTAGAAAGGTTTTTTATAAACTTGGACGGCTGTCTAAAGTTAGACAGTGTTTATTAATACGACCACAACCACAAATGTCACTTTTCCGCGGTACGCTGTTCGATGGGCGAAATCGATAATTGTAGCAGAGTGTTTGGAGAGATCTCCCCTCTTTTTTCGCACAGTATTAATTGCCTGTACCATTAATTGTGTGCGAAAAAAGATACATTTGGTCTCTATTCGTGTTTGTATTTGTTGTTTCGTTCATCACCAGATGGCTTTTTATGACATGGAAAGAAAAGATAACTATACAGGGTGTTCGTTATAAGGTGCACCAAAAAGCTAGAGCGAGTAGGTTGGGTTAATACAAGACAAAAATCATATGGGAGGGGGGGTCTATTTCTCCCGTTTAGGCGGGAGGGGCAATTTTCTAAAAAATCGACTTAAAATAGAAAATAAATTATTAAAAAGCTTAAAATGTCATGCTATACTTTTTTTTAAAGTCAGAAGCTGGTTATTTTATTATTATTTCAAATTATTTAAGAGAACAGTTTTTGAAAAATTTATTTTCAAACTCAAAATTTTGAAAAAATAATGAAAAAAATTGCGTACCTAAGTAATGTTTTTGTTTTTAATATTCGATGTTCCTATAAAATTCCAGTTAAACACTAAAAACCGGAATTCTAAATGTTTTTTAGTTTTTTAGAGAACATTGAAAATATCGATATCAACTTTACTACTTAATTAGTAGAAACAGAATCTTTGCAGCAACAAAATAACCGATGGAAGTTAAATTCAAGGAAAACTTGCTTATGTTATTTTCAATTTTCTCAAAAACTGGAATAGATTTTGACGTCTGGTTTTTAATGTTTGGCTGAGAATTGATGGGAGCATTGAATATAAAAAACGAAAATATTACTTAATAACATAAAATTTTGAAAAAAAATGAGTTTGAACACAACTTTTTGTTTTTTTTTGAAAATTAATTTTTAAAAAACTATTCACTAAAATAACTTATTTTAAAAAGAAAATAAAGGACGAGGTTTCTGGTCTTACAAAAAGGTATAACATGCCATTGTAGTAGTGACCGTTGTTTTTTAATAATTTTTTTCTGTCTTAATTAATTTTTTTTTTTTTTTTGAAAATTGCCCCTCCTGCCTAAACGGGGGGAAATAGACCCCCCCTACCATACGATTTTTTTCTTGTTTTAACCGAACCTACTCGTTTTAGCTTTTTTGTGCACCTTATACCGAACACCCTGTATACTGTGAATCACTGCGGATCCACTAATTGTGGATTCTATACTCGACATGATTGATACGAGAGTGGTTAAAAGTTCGGGAAATCTGAGCTCTAGACAAAGCTTTTGGAGACATATATAGTCCATATCATCAAACTCGTAATAAATTTATCTTTGTGCTGATCCTGTTTTTAATTAAAATACTAATGAGGGTAAAATAGAAAAAAAAACCGAAAATCATCAAAAACTGTCAAAAAACAACTTATAAGTAGAAAATAAAGCAAATACTGGTCAGCTTATTTTTTATCTGCTATTTAAATAAATATACATACACATATAATTTATTTCAATAAAACATCACCCTGATTTAGGGTTATTTTTCCTCCAATTTTTCATTTTTTTTTTCAAATGTTTGAATCTGGAGTTTGATTTTTAAGAATTTTCGTTTATACATAATTGTTTATATACTAAATTGACTTAGCAATAAACCGTAGCGTCCCCTACATTCCTGACGCGGACATGCACGCAGAAATGGTTGAAAGTTGTAAGTCACTATAGGCTTTGGTTTGTTGTGCGTGTTGCACGAAAATTTATATTTACTTGCTCCATAAGGCAACTGCATTTTGATCTGGAGCCTCAACGTGTGGACCAATTTGCTTCAAATTTAGAAAGAAAATTCAAATTTTTTATTTGGATAATCTAGATTAGGTAGCTGATGTCATGAAAATAGGTATTTCTGTTTTTCAAATTTTCTCAAAAATTGCTCTAACGATTTTGATTTTCTTCCTTCTCATTCCTGAATTATGAGATTCGCTCATAATTTTGTACTTATTTCAAAATTGGCCCATCTCATTTTATTCAAAAAAAGTTGTTGCTAGTTGATTCAAGTGCAGCTATCAAACAAAAGAACTTTCACTGAACGGACTGATCACATGCCCTTGGATAGATTTTGGTCAAATATAAAGAATATTAAGATAGAAAACCTGGCCTATAAAGCTCGATCTCTTAAGATTACATACGAATATTTCTGCATACTGATAACTGATTGCAAAAGTGCAGGTACAAGTATGTACATAAAATAAGAAAAAAGCTTACCATCCATCAATGTGAATCGAAATAGAAAATACGATAATTTGGAATCAAATTTGAATTATCAAGTTACTGCTGCATTTTTATCTGATATAAATGTAGTTCTTATGGCTACTTTTTAGTGTATATCATTTATCATAAATAACCAAATTAATAAATTTTAATCATTTTACAATTTACTTAAAGAAATTTGATTAATTATAAACCCTTTCTAGTTTAATCCGGCGTAGAATTATTGCATGCTTAGTTCACGAATGTACGTTGTCAAATTTCCTTTTGTAGGAATAAATGTGACATCCGACTCGTTACAAGGTTTCAAACCTCCGGAACCACAAACTGCATAGGGTTTTGCTGTACATAATACGACTGCAAGTGTAGCCACCAGAACGATAATCAATAGTTTGAATAATGGAAACATTTTCCACATAGAGTTTTGTATTAATGGAAAGTTATGAAAAACAAAAACAGAACTAACATGTTCACTAAAAATGTTCAACCTTTTATACAAAAAATATTAAATAAAAAAAAAAAACAAATCTTATCAAAGTGACACACTTGTGCAAATAAAAGGATTACTTGTTTGATCAAGTTTGTGCAAACAAACAAAAACAACTAAACAGCCTTTTGAATATAGCAATAGCATATATGTATGTATGTCTACTTATACCTAAGAATGAAGTTCATTTACCTAAATATGTACAAACTATTTTCTTAATTTTGGTTCTCGGTTATAAAATAAAATAAAATTAAATTAAATTTACATAAGATAAAATATTTAACACACGATTTAAACAAAATAAATTTGTTTTGATGAAAAGATCCATTGCCAATTTATTTTGGTTTTTTGGTTGGGCTAGGCTGAACTTTTTGACTGGCTCGGTATATGCCCACTTCTATTCAGACCTTTGATAAAAATAAAAATAAAATTTTTAAAATGGAATTAAATAAAACACAAAATATTTTTTTTGTTGTGTATACGCCCTATAGTGACCCAATTATACAGAATGAATCACATACGGTTGGAAAATAGGAAATGCATGTTAGGTCTTTAAGAAAAATTTATTTTAAGAGGGCTCAATTCAATTTTGGTAATCATTTTAATCTTTCGCTTAATATTAATATTTCATCTAATATAATTTGTTCAAACGTTTTCAATTTTTGTTTCTTTTATACGGTTTAAAGTGTTACCCTTTGTTCTCTCGAAACCAGGATTATACTTTTCAGAAGGTTTTTGATGCCCTATTGAATAAAAAGAAATTGAGAAATTTTGTGGCCCTTTACAATTAAAGTGGGGCCACTTTGAGGGATTAACCATATCTAAATAGAAATATACCAACGAGAACGAGGCATTAATTTTTTTATATTTCAAATTTCAAGTACATACATAGATATTAAGCATGTTCAAGAAAATGATATCTACATACCTATGTAGTTTCAGTGCAAAACTAGATCTGTAGGGGTTTGGAGTTTTTATTTTTTTCAAAAATATTTATTACTGACGGTGCTCTGCTCACATTGGCCTCACTTCAGGTGACTCATTAGGTCTGTTCTTTTATTCCCCAAAACTGACAATTTAAAAAATTGTTCACAAATCTACCCAAATCCTGATCTGTCAAAAGAAGTAAACAACAGAAAAAAAAATACAAAATGGCTGTTGTTTACTTTTTGTTTTATTTTTAGTTCGGTAGATTTAAAATTTATTTTGTTTTTTTTTTTAATGTTATACTGCGTTTTTACTAGAGCCAATGAGTTGATTTCGTTCAAAATTTACAAATTCAAATTTCCAAATGAGGTAATTTCAACCAAATTACGGAAATTACTTAAAACTTTTATGAACACACCCAAATGGGATCCATTCAAAGTAAAACCCATTTAAAATGACAGAATTCAATGTAAAAAGCAACAACAACAAGCTATTGACAATCTGGACCGTCAAACAAAACTAGGAAATTTCAAATGTGAACACTTTTGTTTTTTGTAAATTGCTAAATTATCTCATTTCAGCTTTAATGAAAACGCAGTGTTGCTTAGTAATAAGGCTTTTCAATAAAGTGTTGCCGTAATTTGAAAAGGTTTCTTTAGTGAAAGTTCATAAACTATATAACAGTTACGAAAAAATTCAAATGTTGTCGCTTTGTTTATATTTTTGTTATATATGCTCTTGTTTACTTTTTTTACGTTTAACACAATTTTTGTTCAAAAAGCGTTCTTTTACTTTTGGACGATTTAAATCTCTTGTAGAGAAATTTATACCCACTCCTCTAAATTTCACAGACATTACAAATTTAGTACAGACAGTAAACGAACAGACCTATTTTGACATCTCTTTTATTTCACTTCTATCTCTTTGTAAAAGAGAGATAGCCCAGTGAGGACTTTTCGAAACAAATTAAAAAATTCTGCCTCACTTGACTATCTCTTTTCGTCATGAGGATGGAGTGAGATAAAATAAAGAGACGTCAAAATGAGTCGCCTGAATTAAGGCAAATGTGAACACCGTCCTTGAAACATGTTTTGATTTATGGGGTTTTCCTTTGGTTTCAGATTTTTGCCTAAAATTAAATTTTTTTCGTAGCGAATGGAATACGATTTCAGATTTAATTTTTTTTTCTGTCATGGTATAAGTGTATATTCGTGTCTGTTAAACTTGTGCTGTCAAACTGGTAGCTAAAAATTGTAATGGTGTATAGTGATGTAAGTAAAAAGAGCAGTAGATCTGCCGCAAAATTGATTTTTTTCCGAAAAAATCAATTTTTTTTGCCCATTGGAAGGCGAAAATTGTCGTAATCGGTGTTTTGACAGATCTGTATCAAAATATGAATGAATATTTTGATTTAAATGTCAAAGTATTTTTTATTGTTTGAATAATAAAAATTTATAAAAATCTTAAACTTCGAAGCCCCTATAGAACTAGTTTTGCCGTAAAACTATAGTTATGATTATGAAGGAAATCAATAATTTTGCTTTTGCTTTAAATTTTCAACCAAAGTTTAACTCCACTTGCACCACAAGCTCCCAAAAAGTACATAATATTCAATACATACAAAAGTAGATTTTACTTTTTTAACTATAATCTATAAAGAAACTAATCTTTATTGCTAACACGTTTTAGTTAATTCAAATAAATTTGTCAACACTGTCTACATTAAATTATATTTTATCACTAAACATTAAGCTTGTTTATTTTTTTAATAAATGAATTTGGTGGCGCGACAGCTCGTGTGGAACCAAGGCCTAGTGAATATGACTTAAAACTCCTGTGTGCGTGTTATCTACAGAAATGGAGGGGACCTACTCACAGTTTTCTGTCGAATACGAACGGCTAAGGTGAGAAGCACTTACTTATTCATGACAAGAGTTACATATAGTTACTTCCTCGTAAGAGGCAAATTGGCATGAAAAGAAAACAATTTCATAATAATTCACTTTGTCTTATCTGAAATAAAACACAGCTTAAGTCCTTATTATTTTGGAATTCAAGAATAAATTGGCCTAATTGATCTTTGGTAAAGCAAAATAAGGCCAGAGAATGTATCCCATTACAACGCAAAGTCTGCAAAATTGGATACTATTGTGTAACAAAATTAACAAATTTTAATAGGTCAGTCCCACGAAGAAAAAATCTCTGAGCGCTCAGAGATTTTTTTTCGTGGGACAAAAAATCTTACCTGAGCACTGAGATATTTTGCTGAGATATGTGAGATGAAAATTTTTTGGATTCATTTCTCAGTTATATTTCTCAGCCAAAACAGCTGTTCTTTTGACAATCAAATTTAAATTTTTTTGTGGTACGCAAGTGCAAAAGTGGTAAATAAATACAAAATAAAGACGGAATGTTAATAAAAACTAAAATAAATTGAACTTGTTATTATTTCACATTCATTTCAATAAGTTTTCTGCTTCAAAAATTAAATATTTTAAGCAAAAGTTGAAAGTGATTTTTCAGAATTTCAGTACGAGAATTATAACACCTGAGTTTTTTACAATTGAGCGGAGAATGTTGTCCCACGAAATGATTTCGCCTCCGTCAAATTGACATTGAGCGCTCAGTGAGATCTTAGTTGGTAGGACACGCCTAATAATTTTACGTTTAGAAAAAAAGAAGAGTTTATTCATAAATTACAAAGCCTTTTCAGTTTTATGTGGCCTAGAATCACAGTACACAAATATAAGGTATTATCTTGCGCAGGTTGTCAGAATTGAAACTGTCAGAAATTAAAAAAATGGTTGCTCGAGTGCTCCAAAAACTTCACACCGCAATATTAAAAACAACAACAATTACCGAAATTTGAGTAAATGGGCACTGGATCCACCATTTTTTATCGATTTTGATAGATGCGCAGAACAGAACAAAAATGAAATCTCTAATGATATTACCTTTAATATATGTACCGTGGCCTAGAATCAGATTGTTGTTATAAATGTGCGATGGCACATTTCCTTCTGTGTTATTAAAATCGTCACAACTTGGTAAATTTCTGACACCACACACTTTGTTTGTAGTAGCTCGGGTTCTGGGTTCAATACCAGTCGCTTCCACCTTAAGCCTCTTGCGAAGAAGTGACAAATCCTCCAATAGTATAACTTGTCATAGGAAAGTGCCGATCACCTTAGCAATCCGCTAACTGTAGGTCTCCGCCGTTTCTGCAGATACGCACACAGCATTAGTTGAGAGTTGTAGGTCACTAGGCCCTAGTTCTTCATGAGCCGTTGTGCCACCAAATTTATTTTTTATTTTTACAAACCTAGTTTGAATGTTGGAATCATTTTCCCGATAGAGTTATGTATTCTTGGATAAAAATGATACACGAAATAGTTTTGTTTGATGATAATAACCCGATCCATTGCCAATCTATTTTTTTTTTTGCTATTTTGCTCGTGTGTGCCTCCTGCCTAGTATAAAATAACTTAATTTTTCTATATTATAAATAAGAATGATAAAGTTATAAAGTCGTGCATACGCCCCAGTGACTCAATTATGACGCAGAGTGAATTAGAGAAGTAAGCGTTTGACTATAACTAAACATTATTTTCTATCTCTCACCAACTGCGAATTGACTTTGGACATACATATTCATTTTTCTTGTCTCAATAATACGGCCAACAGTTTGAGAAATTAGGGAAATATCGGTGCTAAGCGAGAGAACAGACTTTTAAAATTTTATACTCAATAGCGTGAGCTATTTGAGCAATTTTGTGACTCTTAAGATTTAAATTTTGACACTTTGAGACCTTAAGATCCTTTTTTTGATAAATTCATTTCAAATTCGTATTCTAAAAATAATCACTCTAATCACTTTCATTCTTCTCTAAACAGATGATCCAGAGCTAATTTGACAGATCTAAAAGATTTTTTTTTTTAAAACAAAAGTTCTTATTATTTATTACTTTTTTATTTATTTTTATAAATTTTAATAATTTTTACATTTTATTATACTAAAAAGACAAGTTCATATAAAAATTACAAAGCATTTCCAGTTTCAAATGGCCTACAACACATTTCCTTTTGTTTTATTGAATTCGTCACAGCTTGGTAAATTTCCGTAACCACATGCTATTGGTTTTCCTGTACATAATACGACTACAAGGGTTGCCACCAGAGCAATTATCAATAGTTTGAATGATGAAAACATTTTCCAGATTGAGTTTTGTATTTTTGGATAAATATGAAAGACAAAAAGAACTAACTTTTTCACTAAAAATGTTGACCCTTTTATACAAAAAAAAATTGAAAAAAAAAAAACAAACGAATAACACTTGTGCAAACATTACTTGTTTTTAGCAAGACAACTGATAAACCAGCCTTTTCAATTTAGCATAATTCTACTTGTATGAAGGTGATTTATTTGAAAATAAATTAAAAATTATTATCTTACTGAAAGGAATGGTTATACACTTGTCAAAAAAATTAAGGGAACAAAAAAAAATCACTTTTTTTTTAGTGTTTTTTGAAAAGCTGTATCTCTGTGAAAAGTGGTCGTATTGAGATAAAACAAAAAGCATTCTAAAGCTTTATATTTTTTGTATTGAAAAATTTTAGCAAATGAATTTTTTAAGGTACCGTTATTGCGCAATCATAAGAAGAAGCACGAGCCAAAAATTTAATTTTTTTTTTTTTTTGAACATTGGCATTTTCTTTGAAAATTTTTTTTGAGTCAAATCAATGCTTTTTTTCGATAACTTGTTGATTCAGTTTTAAGGTCGTCTTTTTTCGTCATTCTACAAAAAAAAAAGTTGACAAAAAACTGTTCCTTTCTTCCCATTTTAATGAAAATTTCACAATGCTTATGAAGCACCCAATTAGTTTCTTAAATTGTTTTTTACGACTTTGATCCTTCGGTACTGGAAAACGGTTCAATGGATTAATTTGAAATTTTACAGAAATATTAAGTCCTGCAGTCAATATTTGTAAAGCAGTAAAAGATTTACAAAAAGTCTTTAAACAGTTCTTTTTTTTGACCTTTTCTTAATTAAACGGTGAAAATTAATTTCCATTTTTAAAACAACCCTTAAATTTTCCGTGTCGTCATTACTTGCGAAGATATTGGTAGTCAAAGTCAAAAGTCTGTTTTTTCATTCAAAGACAGATATTCTTTTGAAAAAAAATTGTAGAATGACGAAAAAAGACGACCTTAAAATTGAATAAACAAGTTATCGAAAAAAGCATTGATTTGACTCAAAAAAAATTTTCAAAGAAAATGCCAATGTTCAAAAAAAAAAAAAAAAATTAAAATTTTTGGCTAGTGCTTCTTCTTATGATTGCGCAATAACGATACCTTAAAAAATTTATTTGCTGAAATTTCTCAATACAAAAAATATAAAGCTTTAGAATGCTTTTTGTTTTATCTCAATACGACCACTTTTCACAGAGATACAGCTTTTCAAAAAACACTAAAAAAAAGTGATATTTTTTTTGTTCCCTTAATTTTTTTGACAAGTGTACAATAAAATTAAATTAAATTTATGTTTTATTAAATATTAACCCGATTTAAACGAAAAAGTTTTGTTTTGAGGAGAACAAAACTATCAATTGCCAATCTATTTTTCTTTTGCTATTGGCTCGGCTGAGCTATTTGTCTTACTCGTGCAGTATACCTAGTTTAAAATAAATTATATTCTTTATTCTTATATATGTATTATAAATAGGAATTATAAAGTAGTCGAATAAAAAACAATTCTTTCTGTTGCGCATACACCCCAGTATTTCAATTATTCAGTGTGAATCAGAAAAGTGCGCGTTCTTAGAGCCAAACATTATTTTTTATCCCTCCAATTACAAACGACGAATTGAATATGTACATTATGCATACGTTTTCATTTTTGCTGTCACAATCATACGACCTTATAGCTCATAGTTTGAAAAAAAAAACTAGCGAGAAAACATATTTTTAAAATTTTATGCTCAAACATCTCGAAACCCCGAGTTAATTGAGAAATTTTGTAGCTCCTTACATTTTAAATTTGAGATCTTGGAGTCTTGGAGATCCTTTTTTGATAGATTTATTCCTACATGGCATTTCAAAAGCCCACGAATGATTTCAAATTTTTAGTCTAAAAATATATCTGAGCTCAAGGTCAATTCATTAAAAATTCTAATCACTTTCACCCTCTAAATGAATGTCAACAGATTTTCCAGAGCTGATTCAAGAAGAGAGAGAAGCTAAGAGATTGGTTTTAAGAACAAAGTTCTTATGGCTACTTTTTAGTGTATAACAATTAATATAACCAAATTTACAAATTTTAATAATTTTTAAATTTTATTATTATAAATTATAAAGCCTTTACAGATTTAAGATGCTCATTTCAATTGGCCCATATACTTTTGGGTAATTTTTAAAACTGTCACACTTTATGAAACCATTATCACAAACTATTGGTTTTCCTGTACATAATACGACTGCAAGGGTTGCCACCAGAGCGAATACCAATAGATTGAATGATGAAAACATTTTCCAGATAGAGTTTTGTATTCTTGGATAAAAATGAAAAACACAAAAATAACTGACATGTGCACATAAAATGTTGAACCTTTTATACAAAAAATATTGCAAACAAATAACATTTTTGTTAAAGTACCTCACTTGTGCAAATAAGAATATATTGTTTGAGCAAGTTTCAACAAACAAAAACAACTGATAAGCAGCCTGTTTTATTTAGAATACATGTCTTCTTGTTAGTATCCAGTTTATCTTAGGCCCCGTTTTGCAGTGCGAGATTAAAATTAAACCCGAGTTAACTCACTGAACAGATGCTTATGATGTTTTGCCATCTGAGTTTATTAAGTCCATCCTCATGATCCTCTCTACTGAAAAACTGCTTCTTGAGTAAATTGTTAATATATTTTTATCCAGAGTTAAGTAACTCTGGTTAACCTCACCATGAAAAACTGGGCCTTAAGTCCCCTTTCGCACAAGGCAACTGAGTTTCTACCAACAATCATGGGAGAGAAGGGCAGGAAGAAAGAGGGGTAAACAAAATCTCCGCAGTCAACAAATTCAGGAGATTTTTTGACGTTCCTTGCGTGTGTTGCTTGCGTGTGAAAAGTACAAGAGATTGTTGAGGAGATTTAAAGAAAACGTCAAAAAAATCTCCGACAAATAGTATCTTCGTGTGAGAGGGGACTAAGACTCAAATTATTATATTTATATATTTATTATAATAGAATTGTTATGAGAAAAATGAAATATTATGTGCATAAATAAAATTAAGAGCCCCGAGTAACAAAGACCAATAGTTTTGTTGGGTGGGGGCGCTAGTGCGCACATATTGCATGCACTGATGAACCGATTAATAAATAGTCGGCCTGGCAGTGAGTATGCTTTAGTTTGAAGGCAATCGTGTTCGTGTGGCAAGCACATTAAACTTATTGATCGGCAGTACCGAATTATTGTAGTGTGCACTTTCATAATTTTTCATACCGATCAAATTATCGACCAAATACAAACAGTTGTATTAATTAGATTTCCTTAGAACACTCTTGGACAGTTGTTCAGCTAGCCACTGTCTAAATAGTTGGACAACTCATTATTAATAATCACATTCCAGCAGCTGTCTAAATACGACCTCATTATTGCCCGTTACATACCTGGAATAATTCATTCTCGAGTGAATTAATGAATTTAGCCGACTTTTTGGCTACGTTCAAAATACATTTCTTTCATTTCAACATAACTTTTCGAATAGGTTTGGACAACCAATTTCGGTGTCTAAGTTGGACACCCGATGGAAATGTTTATTAATAGGATTTTTAAGTTGGACAGCTGTCTAAAGTTAAACATACTTGGGAATGGGTTAAGATCTTATTTGGAATTGTATTTGCTACTTTCGCAGAAATCCTTACTGTATATTATGCGTGAGTTAAGCTTTTGGGAATTAAGTAAAGCAGACGAAAACTAAAAATTTAACTAAAATTTCTCGAAAATACAGAAAGAATTAATGGAAATATTTAAAATTGATTCTTGAGGAAAGTTCTAGCCAAAGAATTGATTTTTTTTTTCAAATTTTAGATTCAAATATATTTAGAAAACATGAGCCGATTGGAAAATGTTGTATGGCCTTTCCTATCTTTTAAAGCTTTGAAAACTTCGTGGACGCTTTAGATCATTTTTTGACAAAATTTATTGTATTAGCTCACAAAGTATTTCAAACTTATGTTTGAGCTCAACGTTATTTCAACTCTTAGGCCGTGTGTGAATTGGATTAAATTTGATCCCAAAATTAAATTTTGACACTATTGAGGTGAATATAAGACGTCAAAATTTAACATGGTTCGGGGGCACGTTAAATTTATGCTGCTAGATTAAATTTTGACGTTTACCAGCACCCACGAAAGGTTTTGTTTGTTTTCATGTGCATAAAAAGAACATATTCAATGAAGATGCATTAAAATATAATTAAATGATTTCACTCTAAAAATATTAAGAAAAAGTTCAATGCCAATTTGTGTAATCTTGTTTCTAGAGCCACAATGAAGACTACTGGATCCTGCTTGCAGAGAAATAGAAGCTAGAAGTAGAATATTGTTTGTTCTTTTGGATACAATTTCTTTTGCGCTTCGAGTTTGAATTGACGCAAAATAGAACCCCGGATCTGCTGGTTAAAACGAAATTCTTAGAAAAACACATCGTTCTGGTCATTACAACTCAAAGATGAATGGATTGGTCCCCTTCATTCATCTGAAGAACAACATTTGCTAATTGCAGCAATGATAACAAGCATTAAATAAAGTTGCCAGCTCATCGTGACCACCACAAGCGACCCGAGTTTTTTGCGTCTTGTATTTTTGATCTGCAGCTGCTTGCAACAGAATACGAACCATAAGCGTTCTTTATAACAGGCCCAGGGTAAGAGCACTCTCTTTGAACTCATTAGAATCGGCGTTCAATTTTTTAACTCGCACAGAGTTAAATTACATTTTTTTGTGATAAATTTACAAAAAAATGTGTTCTACTTTTTTCAAAAACTCGCGGACGGAAGAAAAATATTAGAATTAAAAAAATCCCATTTAATTGAATTCACACAGCAAAAAGATGAAATTGTGTTCACCACTGATGAATCGTCAAAATTTAATGTGGAATCAAATTTTTAAACGAATTCGCACACGGCCTAACATTAAAATTTCTAAAGTAGATGAAAAATTTTTAAATTTTGAAAACAATATCCTCACACTAAGCCATCCTACTAAAATTATGGAAGGATTTCTTTATTTTATAAGATAAATAAATAAATATACATAGGTACACTTTAATTAATTTCACCCACTTCTAAAATAATGTCAACAGGATATTTCTGTTCAGGGTTTAGTTCAACAGTCTACGACACCCAAAAAATATTAAGGCATTCAAGACTTTTTATAAAAAATATGGCAAAAAGAGATGATGCCTGTGTGCGAAAAAATTGTGTTTGGTCTGTGAAATAAATCTGAAATGACATATCAAACACAATTTCCGTACGCTTTTTTAGACACATGCACTTCTACTGCAATTTTTGAATGTTGGTAAGCCTTTAGTAGAAAATTTCTCTTAAATAAAAATGCTAGGTTCGAATATAATCTACATATTATGTATGTTCACACAAAAAGGGCTCTGAATCTTTAGGGAAGGATCGACTGAGAAACCGTCTAAATAAAGGATGAACATTTAATCGACTGATCATTTAATCTTACGTGATCTGGGCTTAGTAGGTACTTTATACAGTAAATACAAAATATCAAAAGAAAAAGACACAATTGTTTTTGGAATGCTCTTAACTTATTTTTTTTTATTTTTTGAATTTTGACATAATAAAATAGATCACTGCCGCTCTTCATTTTTATCAGGAATATCTTTCAGTCTTATACATTCTTTGACTGTCTCTATAATCCTTGGCACATGCGAATAAACACAGCAACCACAGTATGAACAAGTAAGAGGAGCTGATCCTTGCTTCCTAATGTGCTCTGGTTCTCTTCTAAAGAAAATCCAATAATATGTCGTCAATCCCATGAATACATAAACTTGTTCATATAATATGCCGTCCACTATAAATAGGCTTTCATCTCCAGTATAGATTTTATATTCTCGATAACGCTCCTTAGTTCCCGGCCTTAATACGGATCGCTCCTTAACAAGGTTCTTAAAATACTATACAGAAAAAAATATAATTAAGTATATTAAGAATTTTGTTTTATACTATTTTTTTTTAAATTAAAGCTATAATTAAATTTACACTGAATATTGTATCAATTTACTATTTGAAAAAAAAAAAAATACTAACCCAATCGGCTACAACCGCCACTGATCCACTTGGCTCACTCCTTTGTCTTGTCATCACAAGCCTTCGACGTTTAGCACGTCTAGAATTTAAAAAAATTAAAGATTTAATATGTAAAAATGAATACTTTTGTATATAGAGACTAAAAAATACATACAAAATAAATAATACTTACACAAAAATTAATTGAATTATAACAAATTCTACAAACATATTGTAAAATTAAACTTTAAACCACTTGGAATGTTTCTCGAATAAAGCAATCTGTTCAACATCTGTTGACTTTATGACATCTGGTAAAAATATTCTCAAGATTTTATAAACATTTTTTCTACCTGAATTAAATTGCATTTAGGTACATCCAACATCCACATAACAGGTGGAGAGAAAAAAGAAACCTTTTTCTCGTCCTTAATGACCTATTTCATAATTTTGTATATTTTCTCGATAAAACTAATATCAAGGTCAAAATGATTCAAAATCAATTATACACTGCTGATCACTTTAATAGGTACATTAATTGTTACATTATATTCTTTAAAATTCAACATAAAACAATAACAGACATTTTTTGGAAATGCTATGTGGCAATTAGTACTTTATGTTGAACTTAAGTATTTTTGATTTATTTTTGTAAATGGGAATTCAAAATCTAGTTCAATATTTAACCCGTGGTTCAGGAAATTTAATTCACCGATTTTGGCGGATTAACTGAGGTTCAACGATGGTTCAAGGTTTAAGTATGTAATAATAGATAAGTAGTACATGCTTGGACCATCGCTAAACCTCAGTTAAACCGCCGAAATCGGTGAATTAAAAATCTTGAACCATGGTCCATGGATCAATATTTAACTCACGATCTTACGACTGGCACTCAGTTAAACAAATTTTATTTGTATGTACATATGTACGCAGTTTAAAAAATAATTATTTTAAAATCAAATTTTGGAAAAAAAAATTAAAAAAGTTTATATTGATTTAACTCCTCTGTCCCGATTAAGACTTTTTTGACGTTTCTCTTCACACTACGTTTGTGTGCGTTCAACCAAGGTAGTTTAAAAGGAAAATACAAGCAGTCTCCTCCAACTTTGTATCTTCGTGTGAAAGGTACAAGAGATTGTTAAGGAGATTTAAAGAAAACGTCAAAAAATCTCCAGCAACTAGTATCTTCGTGTGAAAGGGGAATAAGGTTCCATTGCTGCGTTCAACCAAGCGATTTTTACTGAACGCAGCACGCACCATTTGATCGCAGTATGCCACGATATTTGAATTTTTTTGTGAAAATATTAACAAAACTCAAATAAACAATAATTTAGAACATTATAAAGCAGATTAATAAAATTTAAAAAATCCAAATTTTGTACAATTTTTTGCACAAAGAATACAAAACATAAAAAGCATATAATTTACGGATAAAATTGCTGTCCGGGTCGATTTATTGAGCCAGATTTATCTGCTACTGATTTTTTTTTCACTTTTTGTATGTTCTTTTGACCGTCACAAAATGTATCGCAATATCGTGCTGATGTGAGCTGGTTTTTGATCGCACCTTGATCGCGCGATAAAGGCTATCGTGATCGCCACCACTTAGGTTTGCGCATAGCATAAATAAATCCAAAGTTCAAATTACAAATATTCATTAACATAATAGAAATCCAAAATATAAAAATGCCAGGAAAAAAGTAGTTCTCGTAATTTATTTTTCTAAAATTCTAGAAGACATGAAACCACATGAAACTAATGTCGAATTCCTTTTAACAAAAAATTCTATTTGTTTAGAGGAAAAAATCGATTTTTCTGGACAAAGTCCTTCCATTGAAAGAAAAAAAATCTTGCACGACTTGCATAAGTATTTGCGAACAGAAAGTAAAGTGGTTGTCAAACAAAACAACACGTTGTTGTTATTGTTTTCTATTGACGCGTTGGTTTGGGAGAGCCTTTAAGCAAATTCACAGAGTAGAAGACGAATAGGAAAAAAAAAACGAAGAAGAAAGGAAAATAACTGCAATTTTTTCAACTTCAGCTATTTTGTCAACAGGATATTTCTGTTCAGGGTTTAGTTCAACAGGCTAAGACACCCAAAAAATATTAAGGCATTCAAGACTTTTTATAAAAAGTATGGCAAAAAGTGAAAAAGTGACACACATATAAAAATGTGCTTAGAGATGATGCCTGTGTGCGAAAAAATTGTTTTTGGTCTGTGAAATAAATCTGAAATGACATATCAAACACAATTTCCGTACGCTTTTTTAGACACATGCACTTCATACGTCCCTCGCTGATTCCAATGTGCATAAAATTGCATCGTTTAGAAACATTCAGAGCAAGCGGTTTCCTAATAAAAGCACAGATGGCACTAGAAACAGTAAGAAGACACAATATTAATCGAGCGCTTAGCCGATAGCTGATGAACTAAAATGAACGCCACGTGCAGTCAGCTGTCATCTGTCACCATTTATGACATTTCGCCAGTAAGTAAAACAAAAGTTGTTTTTCAGTGATAAAATTCAAACATTCGAATGGAAATAAATGGAAATAAAAGTAACAAAATGAGTTCCGACGATACAGATTCGAGTGGTAGTGATTACGAAGTCGAACAATTTGTCCGTCCTGATAAAATCCGGAAGCAAGTAAACGGCGACGGTGCTGATTTGCTCGGAAACTTCGACGACGCAAAGAGGAAAGAAATTTTCGACGGAACCTACGACGAAACAAAAAATGCAAATCCCAGCGATAATGAAAATGAAGATGAAGAAGTGAAGGATTTCAGTGGAGGATCTGGGGATGAGGTTCAAGCCAATGGGACTTCTAACAAAGATGATGATCACGATGAAGATGAAGATGATGAGGACATGGAAGAAGATGACGATGAAGAAACCTCAGACATCCCAACCACAAAACTAACAACCGAACAATTGGCATCGCTAATGCGAGGAGCCAGCAAAGCCAATCGATTCGTATTATATGTGACAAATCTCAACTTTGACACAGTAAAAGAAGATTTGGAAGACTACTTCACCCAAGCCGGCGAGGTGAAAAGTGTTCGCATACCCAAGAAACGCCGAGGGGGCTTTGCATTCGTTGAAATGGCCAATGTTGATAGTTTTCAAAGAGCTTTCGCACTCCACAATACTGATTTACAAGGACGCAAGATTAAAGTTCAGATCTCTGAAGCGGGCAAGAAGAAATCGGCCAACAAAAAGAACATCATGAAGCAAAAGAATCGAAAGCTGGCCGAGATGAGAAGTGAACAGAAATTCTTCACAAAGAGTGGCAAGTACTACGATAAGACTTTAAAGAAAGAAAAAGCAAAAGAGATGTTGTCCCGAAAGAAGTGGCGGAGAAAACCTGGTCCAAGGCCAACATAGTGTTGGAAAATATTGAATAATTATTTGTTAATTTTTTTTTTAAATAAAGTATTTTATTTTTTGTTCCTAACGAAAGAACTTGGTATTTATTTAAAGATATGAAGACTTAATGAAAAAAATCAACCGTTCTTTGGTTCTTTGAAAAAAAAAAAAAAACTGAAGGGTGTTTTTTTTAGGGGTATATTTTTTTGTTTGACTGATTCTTTTTTTTTAGTAATGAAATTGAATTAATATGGACAAGCCTTGTGTGAGACAGACGGTGCAACATGCCACAATCATTAAAGGTAGTAATCAATGGATTTGTTAAACGTTTACCCCACAAAGTAAGATCCATGTATGCAGTATGTTCGAAATAAAATTTAAATACATACTAATGTTATAAAATTGGATTAATAAAATGGCTTATGTTACCGTTTGTATTATTTTTATTCATTTTAAAGTTCAATAGTTCTAAAAAAAGACATCTATTACTTACTAACTCAGAAGACTGGGAGCTTCTTAAATGCCTAGCAATATCTTAGCTTTTGTGATGGGATACACCACAGCCTAGCTTTTGTGATAGGATATAACACTGAATATTGAATTTAATGTTCACATGGGTTTTTAAAAAGGAAAATAATGTAGGTAAATAAGCTTGATATTTCAAAAGCATTCGGAAGCTTGCCATCAAGCACACTTCGCGAAAACACGTGAATTTGTTTTAAGTAAATCTCTTTAATTCAAATGACGTATTGAATGGTTTAAAATTCACGAAACTAAAGCTTGTGTGTACTCAGCCGAAAGTACTCTAAGCAACTTACATACTGCCCACTGGACACAGTCACAGTAAACAGAAAATCGCCTATATCTAACATTGAAAGAAAATTCACAACCATTCAGAATTCAATTGCCCTTAGCTTGAATACTGAATTTAAATTTGGATGCAAATTAAACTCTTTTTATTCTTTCTAACTTTACTATAGGATTCAAATGGTGGAAGGAAATGGAAGAAAGTGTTGATTTGCTGTCTGAAATTAAGTTCCAACTCCAACGTCCAACATAATCCATTTGGTATAGATTTGGTATCTACTATTCTCTTTGTGGGACTTGTTCTCTTTATATCTGTGTTCTGTGAACGGTATAATGCATGCGTTCTCTTGGTCAATATAAATAAATATCAAATAAATGAAAAATAAAATGCACTTGATGAGTCGGAGTTACTTTTCTCATGGACCGAGTACCTTTATAGAAGTAAAAATGCAAAACTATAGGAAATTAACTAAAAATATTTAAGGATATCTACTTACCTAAGTTAGTAGGTAAATATGTATGTACATAGTAAAATATTGATAAGCAGGCGATAGTTTAGCTAACTTATAAATCTGGATCTGGAAAAAATTCGTTGGCTTGTAATTGTATAGAAAATTGAATGCTATTAAAAAAGATTTTGACTGTAATTGAAACAAAATTTAGGACACGTAAGAAAATAAATTTAAGGGGAATGAAGTCTAATTCTTCCCTTTTTTAGGTAGTTGATTTTCTTTAAAATCTAGGTACTCAAAATAGAACCCAAGTTATTAAAAAAAAAAACAATGGCAACATCTGCAATATTGTGCTATAATGTTTTCTCTGAGTCAGGAACCTATTAAACTTTTATCATTAATCTCGCACTGAAAATTGGTCTTAGTTTCAATTGATAGACAAAACTCTACTTCTACCATAACTACAAAAAAAAAAAAAACTTGTTTTCATAATGAGGAGGTGTAAGCCAAACCATAAAAAATTTCGAAAATGTGATTTCATAACCTTTTTGGAGTCATGTTACTTCTCCTAATATTGTCTTAAGTGTTTCATCGATTTACATTCTAATACGTACTAAAAACCCATATTTGTATGTCTTCTAATTTCTATTTATGTAAATAAAAATCATAAAAAAATAAAGAAAAAAAAAATTGTTTATATAATTTCTTAATTTTCCAAAAAAAAAAAACAAACATTTGTATGTATGTTTAAGTTTATCCACCTTAATGCTTATAGATAGGATCAAATTTTGTATTTGCTTTTATCAGAGGTTAGGTAAATAGGAAATAGGAGTTTGGAAACACTCTAAACTTTGAAGATGAAATTTTATGTCTGTTCCCATTTTAAAACTTTTGCAAATCCAAATCTTACCGTTACTAAATGCATTTCTTTTTTAAATTTGATTTCGAAAAAAAAATAAAACTCTCCTCTATTATCATTTCATCAAAATTACCATAATTCAGAACTCTTCTCTTTGTTAAGTATATTTGACTGCGTAATGTAGTGTCGTGTAGTGTATTATAGGTATTATAGGTATTATAGGATAAGAAAAGGGATCATGGAAGATGGAACTACCATTTCTAGTAAACTACTTAAAAATACAGAGATATGAATTTACCTTCCAATTCCAATCCAGAAGTAAAACGCATCGGTCTTTTTTGTATGTCAAGAATAGACGACAAAATGCCAAAGAAAGGAAATAATTAGTTAGAGTAGAGGTTGAAATTTGGCATGGACGTTGGTAATGGGATTCTTTAAGAACTGAGAGAGTTCCTTATCGATCCGATGACCGCTAGGTCAGTTATAAGGGGTCCAAGGGTCTAAAAATTAGTTTTTTACAAATATCTCAAAAACGGTTTGCTCTAGAGAAAAATGTTGATTTTCAATCTTGTAGCTGAGGCGGTTTCCTATAAAAATACTATCTTCGGTTTTTTTGTAACCGTTAAAAAGTAGTAGTAGTAGCCGTGGCGTGATGGTTAGTGCGATGGACTGTCATGCCGGAGGTCTAAGGTTCGATCCCCAGCCTCGCCACCTATTTATTTAAAAGAAAAAACGGCTACTGCCTCTTGCGAGGAATTGACAAATCCTCCAAGAGTATCTCCTGTCACAGAAAAGTGCCGCTCGTTAGCCGTTCGGATTCGGCAATAAACTGTAGGTCCCCTCCATTCCTGCAGACACGCACACAGGAATGGTTGAGAGTTATAAGTCACTAGGCCCTAGTTCTTCATGAGCTGTTGTGCCATCAAATTTATTTTATTTATTTAACCGTTAAAAAGATACAGCAAATCAAAAAGTCAAAAAATCTCTAAAAAAGGGGCAAAAAGTCATGAAAGTGGAAGTTTTTGGCAAATATCTCAAAACTGGGTTGTCATAGAAAATTTTATTCCTCTATCTTGTATCTCATGTAATTTTCAACAAAAATGCATTTTCACTTTTTTTCTAGAATTACCCGTTAAAAAGTTACAACAAATGGAAAAGTCAAAAAATCTTTAAAAAAGGGGGCAAAAAGTCATGAAAATGGGAGTTTTTGGCAAATATCTCAAAAACAGTTTGTGCTAGAGAAAAATGTTTGTGTCGTTGAGTCCGTTAGCCACGTTTTTAACCGTCTCAAAGTGGAAAACGAACGTTCTGTCTGATTCTGCATAGGTACGACATTCTCATTATGTATCGAATGAGATCGGGCCGAGGTCCGTAGCATTATTTGTTCTCGAGATATTCCAGAAATGAGCCATTTTACAACTTTTTTTTTGTTTTAATTACTATAATAAGAAAATCGCTAAATCAGTTTTTTTGAAAACCCTTTCTGCACGTTATAGCCTTATTATTATCTGTAAAATAAAATTAATTTGAAGTCGATATCTCTATATTCGCTCACGAGCGTACGAACGTTCATGTACACACTACATAGTAAAAACGATGGATGATTTGGATTCCAGAATCCAGAGACCTCAAAACGTGGAGAAATGTCAAAATTTTCGATTCGACAAACCCAATTACAATAACTGATCGCCCAGTGGGAAAAGTTAGTAATGATACAAATCCCGAATGAAAAACGGAAGCAAAGCTTAAATAGTTTCTGATAAAGTTATTTCGGTTCCATATCCTTTCACATTTTTCTCCATATCTAAATAGTTAAATATGTAAATCTATTTTTTTTGAAAACAATGCGTGTTAAAATAACCTCTTTCACCGATATTGTCTAAACGTTTACCACAGTTGTTTTCTGATAATTTAATTTTCAATTTTAATTTAAATTTTCAAATATTCTTAAATGACAAAAATCGACTTTTATCGAATCGACTTAGGCAATGGTATGTTTTAGGCAGTGTCGGATTTAGGGGGCCCGGGACAAAGAAAAAAGTTGACGCTCCGGATCCAATACATAATTATTTAACTGTCCTTAAGTAATCTTCCAATTCTCTATTTGTTATAAAAGCTTCAAGAATAATAAATTTGTTTGTTCTAAAAGTAACTTCTCTTTTCTTACATATTTTGCCACATAATACATTCCTTTCTGGCACTCAGCATCAGCATAATCACCAAGCTTCAAGTAAAGCCAAACGAAATCGACAAGAACAAATTCTTTCGCAAAAAATTTTCACGTGTATAGGTTATGTACCTCTATGCTATGATTGTTGGTGATGCTGATGATATCAGACTAAACAAAGTCTCACGAAAAGGTGCGTTTTCGTCGTTCTCGTCAGTTAAAATTTTAGTTGAACTTTGTTTTTTTATTTTTTTTTTATTCTTGAAGGGCACATCTCTCTTCTTTTAATATTATACCCGATAACCGAGAGTTGAGCTTGCTGGCCAGACGCGACAACGATGTATAGAATTCACTTCTCGATCACAGTTCACAGCATTTCGCATTTAAAGTTGCAATGCAACACAACTAACAACAGCATTTTGCGCGAAACCGCGAACCAGTTCTTTGTAATTTGAACGAGAAGTATCTTTGTATCTTTTTTTGTTTGGCCATATGTTTGTATAAAATCACATACCTAACCTACCTATATTTATAGGTACATATATATGCATATGTAGGGAATCTTTTTGCTTTGACTTCTTTTGCTTCATCACTTAAAGATAAATGACCTGTCTTGTGTTGTAAAAAAAATAAAAGTACCGCAGTAAACTTGGTGGGCAGCTTAGCGGCCTGACCGTTGCTTTGGGGCGTGCATATGTGGTGGGGGGCGGCAGTTGTGAAGACGAGACAGAGATTGAGGCAAAGCAATGTTGGCTTTTAAATGAAGAAGAATTATATTTATTGAGTCTGCTAAACGAACGTTTTTATCCTGATAGTGGGAAGACATAATATAAAATTAAAAGCGCAGATGAAAGTTCTGATTGATTTTGTCAACGAATGAAAAACAAAAATTGCGCCTTAATTTATGATAAAATCAATTTGTGATAGGTACCTAATTATTAATTAAAATTAACAAATTTGGCCTGAATTAGGGTTAACAACATTTTGTGATATCTATGTACAATGTACAAGTACCTACATACATATGTATAGGTACATATATCTAAAATTATGTCACATTTATAAACCTATTTGAAGTTTACATTTTAATTCTATTTAAATTCTTTTTAATTTTTTTAAATTTTTGTTTAATGGTTTAGATTTCTGATGATGATCACCGTCAACTCAAGATACATATCTTTTTTTAACAAATTCAATTTGTATCTGATGAACATAGGTACCTATGCTTTAGGACCACCATTTTTGATTTTTGTAAAAAAAATGGGCGCGTTCAGCTGGCAATCCAAAGCTATACGGATAGGTTTGTGTTGTTGTAATCCCTTGTTAAAAAACTTCTTATTCAGCTGACGCAATAACAACTCAAGCTCAGTGACGTGACGTGGTGCTTTTAGTAGGCTGTTCGCTATGTTTTTTCTGCACTAAAAATATCCATTCGGGGAGAGTACCTACGTTAGCTTTGGCACCAACATTTGATAACGTTTTTTTTGTAGAGTGGTCAAAAACAAGCATTTTTTATTATGGGAGGGGGGTCTACCTAGCCCCGTTTAGGAGGTATGGCCTAATAAAAATGACTTAAAATGAAAAAAAAAATATTATAAAATAACGGCAACACTTACTATACAGTAAGTGTACCGGTTTTGAGAGTCAGAAATTAGTTCTTTAATCTTAAATTAAAGTTAAATTATTTATGTCAATAGTTTTAAAAAAAATCGCATAAAAACTTAAAATTTTCATTAAAAAAAAAAATGAAAAAAAAAAATGTAGACCAATTTTTCCAAAATTGTGAAATGAAGTGCTAAATTAACTTTTTGTGGTCTTTTGTGGTCAATGCGTAGGTATATTAATTTTCAATCGTTTTTTGAGAAAATTGAAAATACATTTTATTTGAAATTTTTAAGATTTTTTATAAATGAGTTTTTGTAAAATTGTGACATTAGTAAAATGCATAATTCATTGAGGTATTTTCGATACCACTTTCATAAGGAAGTGACAATTATTTTTGAGGTAAGAATTTTTTTTATAAGTCAAGTCAATCGATTTTTTCAATGAAATTTAAGAAATCGTTGAAAATCGTAATTTTTTGCTGCGCTCTTAAAATTACCGCCATAAAACCATAAACTTATTTGTTCAACATAGTTATATGCACAATATTGTAGCACATAATTTTTGAAAATTTTGAAATTTTTCATCACATTTACCGATAAATTTTGCGTTTACGGCGCCTCAATTATATTTTTTTATATGAACCGTTATGTACATCAGGAAATGGGTTGATTTCTTACGTTTCTTTAGGTAATTTTATTTAAATTCGTTGGAGCGTTTTTCTTAAAAAATAATTTTTTGTATATAAAATTTCTTGATATTTAAAAAAAAAATATGGTATGCCATTTTTAAGAATATAAAAATATTCAGCTCGAACCATAATTTCAATAATATTCATCAACCCGTTTTCAAAAAAAATGATTTTTTTAAAAAAAATTTGAACTTTTTTTTTAAAAATACAAAAAATTTTTTTTGAAAATATTTGTATTCCCACTTGATAGAACCTCCTAAGTAAAAATTTTGATCAAAATCGGTTAAGCGGTTAATGAGAAATTCGAAAATAAATAAAAAACGGTTCTATGGCAGGTACCGTTAAGACAGGTTTTTGGTAAATTTTTTTTCCACCGAAATATAGACCATACCATTATGCTAGTACACATACAAAATTTAAATAAAATCATTAGAGCCGTTTTTGAGATAAATAACTTTTTTTAAAACGATTGTATGGCAAGTACCGTTATTTTTTGAGCTAAACAAAAAATCTCGATTTCCCCTCTAGGAATAGTGGTAAATCTGTACGTGGAAGTGTCAAAATTTAATAGAAAGTTGAAATAGAAACATGAAATTACCTACACTTTTTCGGGAAAAAGAAAGAAAACAAATTCCCGTAACTTCAGCAGTTGTAGTAAAAAGGAAACCGAAAAAAATAGAAATAACATAGAAATAAACTTATTGCTCTTATTTTTTGACTTCCTCATAGTTAAGCTGGTGCTGAAAGTATATTTCTTTTTCCGGTCACTGGCCAATCGGAGAATATGCGGCGAAGCTGGGCGTTCCTCACAATACTCCACTGTCGTAACTGTAGGGACCAGCAGGAAAAGGAAACCGTCATTCAATTCCTCTGCAAATGTCCCGCTTTGGCCAAAAAGAGATCACAATCATTATGGAAAAAGCATTTTTCAATGACCTCGGCGAACTTTTTGAACTGAAGATCAGAGACCTGATCTCTATTCTTAATGCAACGAAATGGCTCTGAGACAAGCTAGGTCGCGTCGTCGGTACGGTCTTCTAAATTTTTTTTTAGCCAGTCTCCTGAGACCACGAGGAAGTGGCTATAGATTACTGCGAAGCCCATAAATTGACTACCATGGCATTTTGTCTAGCAAGTTACACTTAAAAATCGTTTTCTTTACAGGTCACGCGAGTTATGGTATCAAGATGGCGCACTTCAGCGCTAATTGGGTCTCTGAGCTAGGTTTCACTGGGGCCGCCATTTCTACTTACCTATACCTCTGATGGGAATAGAAGCTTTCAAGGGCTTTAATTATAAATTTTAACAACCCGCATTTTATTAGTGACCTTAAACATGACCTTGAATGACCTTTCACTTTTCGAAAAAAAAGGAACTTTTTTTCAGTATTGTCTCGTTACTTTTGTGACCAAGGTACAATATGTTACTTGTTGCATAAATAATATCATTTGGTTCTACATATTTATTTAGGTTTTTGAATAAAAAAAAGTTTATAAGGTGAAGTTTAGAGAGATTTTACAATTATATACGTATACAAAGCTACACAACCATATAAAATCCACTTCGAAATGACCTTTAAAATGAATGTGAACTAAGCATATCTACTTATTACCTACTTTGTTTCAAACAAAAAAAAACCATTATATGTAGGTACTTTTCGCAAAAAAAAAAAAAAAATTATAGCCCTTCAGCAATAACTCTTTATAACTTGAAGTGTTTGTATTTAAATGCAAAGAACAACCTTTTGTAATATGAGATGGAAATTCATACCCAAAATTTATGTAAAACGTTTATTAAAGGGTTAAATTTTTTGTTCGCATTTCTTTTTGCATTTATATATACATATACCTAACAGAGGAAGCTCGGGTGTTAAAATAAATTTGCCAGGGGTTGAAATATTTTTTTTTTTTAAAGAAAACTGAAAAAGCACACCTCAATCCTTAAAATGGAACTTAATTTCCAATTCAATTCTTAATCTTAAGTTTCTTTTGAAGGTACCATTTTTTTTCCTCAATTTTAAATACCTATAGATGTGAAAAATCAATAGACAAACTGAAACGGTTTTCAGAATATATTTCGTCCTCGCCGTATACATATAAGTAAATGAGAAGGAACTCCAAAACAAAACACCAACAAACAAATAAAAAAAAAACATACAGAAACCAACAAAGTTCAGTCAGGAGCACAGGAGCAATATACTATATCATTTGGCTGCTCCCCCCGACTATACCCGTCCTCATACTTATTCTCGTGTTCGGATATAATGGGGAGCATAAAAGCGAATGGAACACAACAAAAGGACAAATCACAATGTGGACCAACCCAAATTTAAATATACGATTCCAATAGCAATAGAGTGCGCGCAGGAGGTAGTTAGAGTTGTATTAGGTACATCGTCGTAAGAGAAAACACACTCCCGCGAGACACTGTGCTGCCAGGCGGAATTAGCGCAACTATAGGTGAGGTCCTTTACAATAACAATACCTAAAATGCTGGGTCCTTGATGCCACCACCACGCTGCACACTAACTGCGAACTTACTCATTTGCAGCGTGTTTAGAATTTATGCGGAGACTATCTAACAGTGCGACACATCGAGACAACAACTGTAGCAACTGCGGTTTTGGTAGGTCTAGAGGCAACCGTGTGCCGAAGCGTTTTTTTTTTTTTTTTTTTGGTTAGAACTTAGCTTCGAGAGCTGAACACAATCTATTGATGGCCTTTGCTTTGGGTCTTTGCGGTAAGGTTGCATTTAGGGGCGAATCGGGTTGAGGTTATGAAATTCCCGGAGAATGGTTGCCACAATTTTTTGGGGAACGCTCGATTTATATAGATATGCCTATGTGTATTTTCAATAAACTATTCTGTCTGTCTGTCCATCAGTGAAACTGATAATCGAACACAATCGCAATGAAAAATATAGTCTATCAGAGCAAAGGGGATAACAAGGCATATATATTGTGGTTCGATGATATCAAACACACCGATGCACAACAAATCATTTTCAGAGAAAAGTAATTTTACATCGATTTTGCTCTGGAAGAGTGGAATGTACTTACTACCTGATGTAGGTACCTACCACCACGCCATAGAAAATTTCCAAATGATTGTTTATTCCCTGATATATAGAAGGACAGGTTCTGCAATGGTATACATGAAAATTATTATATTATGTACATGAAATGGATTGCTTTGAGCTTGTTGCTTAAAAATGTGAAGCAAAAAAAAAAAACTAAAAATTTAATGATGTACAAAAATGTCACTCTACATCACTTAAAGAGAAAATCCAAAGTTTAAAAATCATAATAATGTACATAATACTTACATACATGTAAATATGTTTGTATGAATGTATATTTATGGTACCTAAGCCTCAAATATTAAAAACAAAATAACTAGCCCAGTGAAAGAAGGCCAACATATGGTAGTTAACTGTAAAGTAAAGTTATTATTGGCCACAGTTTAATTCTTTTATAACTTCATCATAACCTTTTCTGGCGCACTTTAACATATAAACAAAGCTATGTATGTCTGTGCTAATTTAAATAAAAAATCTCTACAAACTTTGGCGTATAGGTACATACATACATAACATACATTTTTTACGACTTTCATGTCGTAGATACATTATGTGCTATGAAATTTGAAAATGGGACAAAATTAAGGATTTTTATTTGAAAATTAAATGTGTGTTTTTTATTTGGAGATGTGGAGAGTTTTTCGTAAAAAAGTGGAATTGAAGATTTTGATCAAACTGTATACATTACGATATTAGGGAAGACGATTTTCTTCAAACTTGGTAGGTACCTAGTGCTTTTTGGACATAATCCCGACACAGCTTATTTATTTCGTTAGGATATTTCTGGTCCCAGTACCAGTACCCATACCATATGGAGAATTCTCTGCTAACTGAAATACTTTATGTCCAGTGCTTTATTTGTTATTTAATGTAGAATTATCTATTATATTTTTGGTTTAAATTGGGTAAATTAGAAATAATATAATTAAAAAAAATGCTGTCCTTGCCATCACGTGGCATGTAAAAGTATAATTAAAGATTTCAGAACCTTGGCATGTGTTTTCCTTGTTTTTTAAATTGAACTAGTATCAGCTACTTTAGTATCGTAAAAACCAAAAAAGAAATTAAATAGTCTAGTAAATAGAAGAAAAAGGCAATGAAATAATTTGTCGTATTTTTTCTTTTATTAAAAAAATGAATTACTTTTAAGGAACAAATTTTTTCTTGAAGTTTTCTCACTTAGTTATTGCTCTGTTTAACTTTATATTTGCCAAAAAATTATGACATTATTCAAAAGCTATGTAAATTCACGATTTTTTCTATTCAACGTTGGCTAATTCTAAGTAAATTTAACACCGCAAATCAAATTTTATGCCTTGAAGTTCAAAAAAATATCGCACGTTTTGCGATACATCGCGCAATCTGGCAAACCTATATACCACATATCATAATACCTAATTGTTGCCCAGCGATAAAATACCACGGTTAACTGGCTTGCGTGATGTGTACATCTATCCGTCAAAGATTTTGTATGCGAGGATGTGTCGCTGCGGAGATTTGGTCTTGCGACGATTTTGCTTGCGAGCATGTGTCGTGCGGAAACTTTTTTTGCGAGGAATAGTCGGGAATACTTACCTAAAATGTTTCATTCTTTCTTGAGCGCTCTCTTTTGTGAAAAACTGTGAATTTAGTACTTTTTTACAAAAAAAAATCGCTTTTGTAACGCACCTCCTTAATTTTGTTTTCATTACCTATTCAAATAAAAAAAAATTCGTTCTTGTTTAGAGCAAAGCATTCAATACCATAAATATGTTTGACAATATTTCTCTTGTGAGTAATTTTTGCGCTATAGTAGTCATCATCCCCCAAAATTTAAGACCTTTTAAAGATAAAAATCTATAATCTAAAAAAATTTAAATTTAAATAACCGTTAACTGCCCAAAACAGCTTCATATTCACGTAATTTTTGATTTGTGCACATATGTGGGACAAAACCTTTCTAACGATATATCACTCATGCATTTCCGTATAGTATTAAAGGTGTACCGTAAGTTTTTTCCCAAGCGTATTAATATATATAGATATATTATTTTTTATTTAAATAGGATAAACATTGAATAAAAGTGTTATTCTCATGGAAGTTTGAGTGCAATTGTTGTTTAATTAAATTTTAATTATCAAGTCAAATTCTTTACTCTTGAAGTAATCATAATTTTTTGTTTTCCGCGCCGATTTTATGTCATTTTTTAATTTGAATTTTTTTTTGTAGCATTTCCATTAAATTAGTATCCATTAAAAAGGAATTTAAAATTTAATGGAGAATGAAAAAATTGTGGCTAAGAAGAGAATGTCTAAAAAATAATTAGAATTCTGAAAAAAGAAATATCTATCATTTCTTGAGATTACAAATACAAAATATGTACTTTTTCACGTACTCTTCGCACGGCTAGAGCAAAAGAACCTATTTAGTCAATTGAAATTAAAATGTCCCTTAAATTTCCCATGCTTACCGGTGAAACTGAAATAATTTAAAAAGATTTTATTCAGGGTGATTGGCATAAGAAAAAGAAATAATATTTGTGAGAGAGGGGGCCTATTCCTCTCCGTTTAGCGGGGAGGGGCAATTTTATAAAAAAATTAATTAAAACAAAAAAAATATTAAAAAACAGCGGTAACATTAACAATGTCATGCTATAACTTTTTTTTTAATCCAAGAATCTCTCATTTTATTTTATTTTTAAATAAAGTTGTTTTATTTAACAGTTTTTGGAAAATTAATTTTCAAACTCAAAGTTTTGAAAAAAAAAATGAAAAAAACTTATGTTCGAACTGATTTTGTTAAAAATTTTACGTTATTTAGTAGAATTTTTGTGTTTGATATTTACTGATGCTAAAAATTTTTAGTCAAACACTGAAAACCAGATGTCAAAATAATTTTCAGATTTTAAGAAAATTGAAAAGAACAAAAGTAATAGTTTTCGTTAAATTCGAATTCAATTTCAATCCCTTATTTTAATGTTCTAAATATCCGTTTTCTACTAAAAAAGCAAATATTGTTATTTTCAATTTTCTTTAAATCTAGAAGACATTTTGTTATCCGATTTTTAGTGCTTGACTGAAATTTAATAGATACGTTCATTGGATACTAAACACAAAAATTTTATATAATAACGTAAAATTTTGAATAAAATCAGAACACAATTTTTCATTTTTTTTTTTTTTCAAAATTTTGAGTAAAAAAATGAGTTTTTACTTAACTAGCTGACCCGGCGAACTTCGGTCCACCTATAATTGATTAAATTAGAAATGTTCTTTTCCAAAGTCGAGCAAGCTCCAATGGTTATCACGACTTTCCGAGTTTTCTGGCCTAATTTTCCAACTTTTATCTCCATAGGCTGTTTATATGATTCAATATAAATCCAACAAAGAAAATCTCCAAACAAATTGGATGATGTTCAGCCGAGTTAAATGCGTACGAACAAAAAACTATATTCAGAAATTTTGAAATTTCAAAATGCTTTCACGATTTCCTGACTTTGTTGTTCGAATTTTCTAATTTACGGTCAAATTTTCCAATTTTCGGCTCCGTTGTGTATCAATTTTTTCCATAAAATTGTATTAAAAAAAAATATTCAAAATTATTTTTTAAATCTCGATAATTTTTAAAATGGGTAGATGATTTATTTCCAAATAGATTTTTTAACTTCAGTTTCTAAATTCTATTGGCTTGGGTGCTTGAAAATGTTTACCTAATTTTATAGATAAAAATAAGCTTAATAAAACCTGTTAAACGTGTACTTCTCTTCTCCTCAACTTTAATTAAATATAGCGGCAACCCTGTAAGGAATTGATGGTCGAAAATTTAAATTTAATCTTCCTTTATGGTACCCCAATTGAATATTTAAAAAAACCTAAATATTCTGGACAACAAATAAAAACTACCAAAAAAAAAGTTAAGTATACGCCACAGTGACCAAATGCTCCAAAATAACAATGTTGTCAATTCAGTAATATTGTTATTGAAAATTGAGTGTTACAGAGATTCAAAGACAGTTTTGTTACTTGAATTGAGCTGAGACAAACATGAAGCGAGATTCTTAAGATTATTTTGGAAATTTAGTCTATTTTAGTAATTGGATTCCTAATTTGTGTCATTCACTGTTAAAGTAACTTATAGATGACTCAAATCTGATATAGATATGCATAAATTCGTTGAATTTTACTTGATCTAGATTATAATAAGCTGGGTAAATCAATTTGCTTTAAATTTAGTTTAGACAGTTTATTTTTAAATTCCAGAAGTCAGACCAAGGAATTACAGGGCCCATGTCCTTTTTCGTGTCGAATATTGCTCTAGGTAATACCTACCTACATTTTTTCAGATATATGTACATATACCTATGTGTCTATCTTTCTGATTTCGACCTGTACGAATGAAGGTAGGTACCAACATATTTGTATATCAATATAATGTAACTTCATTTCTGCATATAAAGGGATACCAAGTAAAAATCTCGTCAAATTTCTTTTAGTAAATCTATACAAATTATTGGACTTTTCTAATCATTGGAATTACACTATGAAACTTATTTCGTTTGATAAAACTTTTCACAGTTCATATTTTTTCCTTGAATTTCGAATGAAATGGGTGACATTAATATTGAATGCTGTCTACCTTTATAGTTACCACATCCGTCACCTTCAGGAGCATAGCAAACCGGAGAATCACCTCGCATATTATTTTGTGTTGTGTGTGTTGCACTCCATTCATACGACAACGACGACATAGGTACATATACTCGTATTACTCCTTCCTTTGTAAAACTTACCAAAGTACATTAAATGGAGGAGAGAACACAAAATGACGCCACTCTTTGGCATATGTATTTTATCAGCTCCACCGCTCCACGTCTATATCCAGATCCATACCACTCAACAGAGCCCATCCAGCCAAGCAGCTAAAACGTATACCTAGATAGTGACAGTTTGATTTCGATATTTCTCTTGGAGTGGATGGCCAGGCCAGGCTATCATGGCATATGGAATGGAGCTAAAGGTATAAAGCCTTCCGTGTTCTTTGGGAAAGAGAAACATTGCCAGTGCATTGCCAGCTAAAGTGCCGATACTGAAATAAAGCGAGTCACATTCAACAAACCAAGTGACTGAACGAAACGAGAGCGTCGTCGCCGCTGTTTCGTATAAACGAAGGAAGCTCCACTCCACTCGCCATTCCACTCCACCTCCACGTCTACATACCACGGTGGAATGACAACGGATCTCTTATTTCGTTCGGATTTTGTAATTATAATAATTGTTTGATTCGAACCGATCGAATAGTGTGCGAATTTTCTTGAGTTTTTAATTCACTTTTCGTCATCATCTTTTTTATTTATTTGTTGTTCTTCCTTAAGTCGTTGTTATTATTTTATATTATTATATTATTTTCTGTATTTGCGCTCTTAGACGTGTCCAAGTGGAAGTTAAAGTCGTTGTGTCTTGTGACTTGTGTTGTGTGTCACAATCATATAGTCTTCGTCTCCGTCTCAATTCGAATCTCTGATGGTGTTGTTGGTCTATGGTCGGTCTCCCTCTGCTGCATCGTTTCAAATTATGTATCATAGCCAGCAGCAGCAGCATAAAATAGCGCCGCCGATACGAGATACAAGAGACCCAGAGTCAAAAGAAGCCAGAAGTACCTAAGTAGTTGAAGTTGAAAACTTGTTATCGCGAGAGAGCCAACTCCTTCGATTCGATATAATCGCGTACTCGCCGTACTAAGGTACACAAAATAATACCTACCTAAGTTTCTGCCAAGCAGTAATTGGACATTTTTGGAAAATAAACTGAAATTTCAATTTATAATTATATATTCGCCGTGAAAATAACTTCGAGATAAATTAATTTGGTAGTTGAATCGATTTAATCCGACAGATACTTTGGTTTCGATGAAATTTAGAGGATTTGAGTTTTGTGCGTTCTTTTATTTTCGCAAATGTGGTTGAATGTCTTTGGTGGTGGATTTGGATTTTTGAAAAATCAATATACCCAGTGCTTCGCTCTATTTTCGGTGTACTTTTTGTTGTTGGTTTATTATTTCGTTGTTATATAGATTCATTCGCCGAGTGTATTTCTTAGTATATTTAGATAGTTCCGGTTGTTGAGTTGGGTTGAGTGTTGTACCTACATTTTTATATCCATTTCGATTCGAATACGAGTTTTAGATTTGATTCAATTTTTGTATGTTTCTTTGTGTCGTATCGCGAATCGGTTTCCATCGTTGGGCTGAGTAGGTATAATGTGGTGTTTCTGTATTTCTGTTTCGCTCTGTACGCCACTTTAGCAATTAAGTACTAGAGTCTAGTAGTGAAATGGTATATATGAATAGTTGGGCCGGAAAAACATGAAATAAAAGTGAAAAAGTTGATTTTCCACTTAATTTTTTTTTTTTTTGTATAATATAAATTTAATTTATTGGATTACACCTATGCCTGGGCCTGCATGTGGTAAAGTGGTTGAGAGTGTCACACGAATGTGTCGGGGTGGTTTTTAGAGATTAACAAAAATAAAAAGAAAAAAAATAAAGAAAAACGATACAACGCAAAAAATTTTAAAGATAAATAAGAATAACTAAAATATCTTTGGAGTAGTGGCGGTGGCCTGATCAAGGTAGGTGTAAAGGATTTTAAGTAATAATATCTATTTTGTTATTGTATGTAATTCTAATTAACATAAATGTATTATGACTTACTGAATTACTATAGCCCCGTCACTTTTGTATGAGTGTTGAATAATAATTATTTTATGTCATAATTTATGTGAATAAGTCAACGAGGGTAATAAAATATTTAAAACATTTTATTTTATTTATTACATTTTGATGACAATTTCAAAATTTTTATGAACCACCCAATTTGTTCCCTTAATTGGTTTTTACGACTTTGATCATTCGGTACATGAAAACGGTTCAATGGATTTATTTGAAATATTGGTGGTCTATAGTTCTTTAAAATGTCTTACCAAATTAGATCCTACAGTCAAAATTTATAAAGCAGTAAAAGATTTACAAAAAGTCTTTAAAAAGTCGTTTTTTTTACCTTTTCTGAATGTAACGATGAGGAGCCAAAAAAAATAATCTTTATAAAGTTTTGAAAGAATCTTTTAGAAAATTAATTCCAGTTTTTAAAACTATCCTTAAATTTCCAGTGTCGTCATTCCTTGTGAAGATATCGGTAGTCAAAGTCAAAAGTCTGTTTTTTCATTCCAAGCCAGATATTATTTTGAAAAAATTTGTACAATGACAAAAAAAGATGGCCTTAAAGCTGAATAAACAAGTTATTGAAACAAAACATTAAATTGGCTCAAAAAAAATTTTCAAAGAAAATGACAATGTTCAAAAAAAAGAAAAAAATTTAAAATTTTTAGGTCGTGCTGCTTCTTATGATTGCGCAATAACGGTACCTTAAAAAATCATTTGCGAAAATTTCTCAATACAAAAAGGATTAAGCTTCAGAATGCTTTTTGTTTCATCTCAATACGACCACTTTTCACAGAGATACAGCTCTTCGAAAAACACTAAAAAAAAAGTGATTTTTTTTGTTCCCTTAATTGGTTTGACAAGTGTATGTAGGTATGAATGTTTATTTTTCTATAGTGAAACTTTTTACTATTTGAGGTCACTCAAAAATAGGGCAAGTAAAGTTTTGTTAAACAAAAGGGTATGAGAGAGGTTTAACAAAAAAGGTTCTGGTCATTATATGTATGGGTATGATTAGTTTTAATAAATTAAGTAGGTATAGGGAATCACAAACAAGGTACCTACCTACATTCTTGTGCAAATTAATTGGGACAAACAAGTTTTTTTTTAATGAATTTTGTTCTTTGGTAGTAAGCTTTAGTTTTGGCGATAATTTTTTAAATATTAAGTAAGAACCTACTTAATAAATTATTTTAATAAAATATTTCTGTTGACTGTTTAAAGGTAGGTGGCATTTTTTCTAACTTTTTAAGAAAATGGTGTAGCTTTAGAAATCAGAGTAGCAAAGAGGTTTTTACAGATTTTAGGCAAAAAAAAGGCTAAGGTGGACCAAAATTGATAAGAATTGGGTTTTTAGAGGACTTGAAAAAGTAGTTTTCTCAGACGAGAGCCTTTTCGAGGTCCTCTGGAGTCCAATTCTTATCAATGTTGGTCCTTCTTAGTCTTTTTTTTTTTTTGCCTAAAATCCTGTTTTTTTTAATGGCCTTCTAGCCTTGCGACCCACTTCAAGAAGAAGCCGTCAAACTGTAGACAAATTCATCCGAACTTCAGCTGACTCCATGTCCCTCTGAAGCTTGCCAATAATAATTGTCTTTCCAGGGTTTATGACTCTGTTTCCGACCATCATTCTATTGCCATTAGCTGTAGTCAGTCGCATCTCGCATATCCCTTTTTGCGCGTTTCAAGTGATCATGTTTGTCCGTTGAACGCAATTATTCTACCAACATTTAATTTTGCTACTCCAATAGCAATCAAAATCTCCCTTATAGTTTTTCCTGTTCCTCCATATAAGGCGATGACTTTTTCACTCTTTTCAACGGAATTATCCATGTTTTGTTTAAGCAACGAAATCTTGATGCAGAACATGATTTTTAAGGCTACACAATTTTGTAAAAAACCTAGAAAAAGTGCCAGCAAACTTACAAAGTCAACAGAAATATTGCATAAAACTAATTCATAAGCACTTACCAAAGGATTTAAAGAATTAACGCCAAATTAAAGCCTATACTACCTAAGTGATAAATTCATTTAAAAATTGCTAAACGAACATGAATGAATGAATGAATTGGGGTTTATAATTGCACTGCGACCTTTAGATCTATTGTGCCCCCATTTAGAGTCAGATGAGCTTGCTCATTCGCAGCTCTTCCTCCAAATTTATTTCTTTGAGGAACTTTAGTATTTGGAGTATTTTCAGGGAGGGTAATTCGCTCACTTCTATCTGGTGGCGGCCCAGATATTTGTATCTCTGATGCATAAGTGCTTCACAACTGCCTAAAATGTGGTCCGGTGTCTCATCTTGGTTGTTGCAGAATCTGCATGTGGCACTGCTCACCAAGCCAAGGATTTTGAGATGTCTCCTTAGCTTACAGTGGCCAGTGAGGATGCCCGTAGCTATTCTTAATCCTTAAAACGAACATTGGTTAGCTGGTTAATTTTCTGGTAATTAGTTGGGGTCTTTGCTAAATTCGTATAAATTAAGGAAACAAAAAACAGCATAAAACAAAAGCATTGCATGCAAAAATCAAAATTATAAAAAAAAAGGCTGAGTGTGGCTCAGACTGATAATTTCCCATTAGTTCCCTTTGAAACTCGGCACCCGATGTTACTTTTTATAGGAAAATTTCAAATCACAAATCTTCGAAAACTTTATCAGTTGTGCAATCAAGGGAAGACCAAAGTTGGGTTGTTGTTGTTTGCTTCTTAATATAGGTATGCGACACGAAAAATTTCAATAATTTTTAGCAGAATCTTTTGCATTTTTTTTTGGCCCAGATTTTTTTTCAATTTCAATTAAATCTTTTTACAGACCTTATCAATAACTAATTATGGCATCGCGTGTAGCCTAAGATTATCCCGGAGTTAATATCAATGGTAGTTCTCGGGATGCAGAAAAACATTTTTCAACAATTTTTAGTGATTTCTTGTAGTTTTTTTTTTCCTAACTGTAATAAGAAAACCATTAATTGAATGTTTCTGAAAACCCATTTTTATTTTCTGTTACATAAAATTTATTCGAAGTCGATATCTCTATTCCTTCTCGAGATATCGTCTCTGTGCGAAAAAAAATCTTACGAACGTACGTACTTAAACTACACAGACATCTCTCTAAAAACGATGGATATGGATTCTAAAGTCCTCAAACGTCAAAATTTTCGATTTGAAAAATCGGACCAATTACAGTTACTTCAAAAACTAGCAAAACAATATAGAAAATTCGAAGTTGTAACAATTGTTTTATTACTAAAATCATCTAACATCACTTTCCGATCGGTTTTTTTTTTTTTTTAAATCTTACAGTCCAGAAAAACTTTGTCATCAACCAAAAATATCTACTCTCCAGCCAGTTTGGTCCCTAGCTAGTTGTCTTTAGTTACGCACACTTAGGCTAATGTCACACGAGCGTCTTTTTCTGCGCGTCTAGTTGGAAGTACGCCCTAAGAACCAAGAAAACTTAAAGGAATGGACACAAGAGCGTTAACTTATTGGTTTCGTCCGCGCGTCCAACTTTGTCGATTGTTTGAGTTTCATGCCTCGCAGATTGTAAAACGGCATGAGGGGTACTGTCGTAAATTAGTATGGTCACACGAGCGTCCAAATGAACGCGCTTCCAGATAATTTTAAGATGACTTTTTTTGTGTTTTTTATTTTTATCTTTTTGATGGGTCAATGTATTGCTGAAATTTTTAGAGAATAGAAATAATTTATCCAAAATTAGATAAAAAAAAAATTCTAAATTAAAAAGTTGATATAATATTTTAGCAAAATATTATTAAAAAGTATTCTAAATTTAAAAGTTAATAAAAATTTTCAGAATTTTGAAAAACAATATTCTACACTGTTACTGGCCCAACACCGTCTACAAAAATGTCATAAATTTTATAGGGCTCATCACAACAGGAAAGGCGGTAGGCAGGCACGTAACCAGAAGGGAGGGGAAGGGGGCTTGAGGGGCTGAAGCCCTTACCGAAATGTTTTTAATATAAGGAAATCCTTATTTCTCTTATAACATAAGACCAAATTCCGAAGATGTTTTCAGAAATGTTTTTCAACCCGCATCGCAAGATGAAAAGAACTTATTTTAAATTTCTTTTTGTAAAAGCAAGCAACACGTTATAAACCAGAAATGCAATCTACTGAGGATTTTTTATATAAGGAAAAGATGCTCTGTAACTTTTCCTAAGCATTAAGACTTTAATATTCATCATCAGATTAATAGAACCCAAGATATTACCATTTTACACCTTATCAGTGTTTTTATTGGAAACTTTTTTCTTTGATTTTTGCGTTGTTCTATAAAATATCTAAAAAATGGCAATAAGGTTCGCTTAAGAAGCTGAGGTATATCTTGGTTTCCATTTATCTAGTGATGAATATTAAAGTCTTTAAGGTTTGGGAAAATGACAGACCATTTTTTCGCTGTAAATCTTTATTATATGTAATACAAAAATTCCTCGTTAAATAATAAATTCAATATAACTTTTAATGGTCTTTTCCGAATGAAACGCCAATTTTTGGTTATGAGATATAAACCACGTTAAACAGGTTGCATAATAACGCATCGTCTTGCCTTAAACTTTTCTCGACATCAAAGAGTTCGATGGTGTTCTTACCGACTTGCAGCGAGATTTATCCATGGTAATCCTGCACAAGTGGAGTTTGGCAGAGATGCCGAGATGCGACATGGCTCTGTATAGTTCTTTTCTATCTACGACGCTATCATAAACGACTTTGAAATCGATAAAGAAAGAGATGCAGTGTGTTTAGCTTTGAAACTCTTGGGTTTTTTCCAAAATCTGTTGCAGTGTGAACATTTGATCGACACGGTTGATTTGCCGGGCCTAAAACCACATTGATAGGGGCCAGATTGTTGACAAACGGTTTTGGGCGATCACACAGTATAGATGACAGGATTTTGTATGCGACGTTAATGAGACTTATACCTCTGTAATTGGCGGGCGCAGGTCAGAGCACCTCCTTTCTTGATTCTGAGCACACTACCTCCAATTAATATTTTCGTAGGTAGGTACATAACATAAGTAGCGGTATAGGTACGTTTCTGGGAAAAAATCCTCTGTTTCCTAATTTGGTTTGTCTGTCATTTAGGTAAAGTCTGAAGTCACTTCAACTGCAAACAAATTTTCTAATCATAAGAAATTCTCAAAACCAAAAGAAATGTGGCAATCCCAAGATTTTCTTCAGCCTTGCGACATTTTACATAGGTACATACCTACCGAAACTATAAATTAAAAAAAAAAAAAGGAACAAAATTCACCCGAAGCGAACACAGGGCGCAATGCAACTTTACCCATTTAACCGAACGAACCACCATGTATCTCCAACTGACATATTCACCGCACCACATTTATCCTAAAGAGAGCGGCGGCGGCGATTGTTGGATTTTTCTTTTGTTTCCAATAAAATTGTTTGTATCTGTATCTTTTGTTTGAATGTGTTTGTGTTATGTGCACAAATTGAGAATTGAGATTCTCTTCGCATTTTATTTGTGTGTAAATGTCGTCGCGTCCGCCGTACGTCGTTGTTGTTCGTTTGTTTTCCGTCCACAATATCCCGATGACGACCGACGGCGACGAGTTGAATCCCGCCCCCCGCTACTAGTAGTTAAGCAGTGTAGTACCCGTGGGCACAATCTCAATCTGTATGTTAACATTTACGTTTGTGTCGTGCCTTGCTCATTTAATATACAAATGTATGTTTGTATAATATACATATATGGTTTTGTGTCCGTCGCCGACCGTTTGCCGCAGAGAAGAGTAGCTAGTACCTACCAGGGCAGATATACTTCCAATCCAAATTCAATTCCAAGTTCCAACTTCCATTTAATCGACCTCTTCCCTGTTTTCAGTTTAAAACGTTATCTCGCAATGGTTAGGAGTGAACATTTCGGGATTATTACACCACACGGTCAGGTGTTTTAAATGGAACAATAAAACCCAATGACCAAAAAAAAAAAAAAATAAATAAAAAAACGCTTATTCTTAAATGAGATTTATAACCAAAATACCTATCATTATAATTATAAGTATCTAATCCATGTGACTAATAGAAATGTACCTATCTGAAAAAAAAAAAGTTGTATCTTTTTGTAAATACCTAAAGTCTAAAGTGATTTCAATTGGAAGTAAGTCCAATAAAACTAATCGAATCCATTAAACGTTAATTAAATACCTACCTAGCTATAGATACAATTTACTGCTCTCATAACGCCCCGCGAAATAGTGGAAAATAAAAATTCAATTTATCTATACAATAATTCGAATTCGCAAGTTGAAATTCGTTTACTGGTAACGCTGCCGGATATAGTGTATTTTTTTTTGTATGTTTTCTTAAAATTGTATGTATCTTATTCTTTTTGTGTTAATTTTATGAGAAATTAAAAAAAAAATAAACATATCTACAAGACGAGTTGAGTTCATGTAGAGGTACAGTGGAAATTATTTATATGAGACAGATACAAAGCGAAAAGTGGCAGCGGTTGGTATAGTTTGTAGATGTGAAGACGGTGTGGAAAAGTAGCGCTAGGTATGAATGTGCCTACGTACTTACTTATATAAATATTACAGAGAAAGATACAATAAAATAAAACGTATCATAGATTATTGTGTGTGATTGTTTGTTCAACGGTCCGTCATAACCATCGTCGTCGGTTGGTCGGTCAATTGGTTCGCCTTGAGCGCATTTTGGTGGATGCGTCGTCGTCTTCGTCTTCTCTACTTGGACGTCGTTGTTGCCGCCATCGTGGTTTGGTTGTCTTGTCAGTTAGGAAGTCAGTCATTCAATCATCTGTAAGTCGGTGACACGCAATGTATATTACATATATACATACATACATATATCTAGATACATTTATTAAAAAAAAAATTATAATTAGCCACACATCACCTCGAAAGTATATCAAAGTGGATTAAATAATTTAAAATGCAAATAATAGGATTACCTCTGCATTTTTAGAAAAATAAAGTTGGTAAGTTCATACAAAATATGTACCCATCATAAACATTATTATGTATTTCCAAACGTATGTACCTATATAGGTTGAAACTATTTACCTATATCTATCTCGGTTGGTCTAGGTAGGTTATACCTTTTATTACTTCGAAAGTAGGTAGGTACCTACCTAGAAATTCTTTTTTTATTTTTCGGAAAAGAGTGGTGGGAACTTGTAAAGTACACCTTTGCATCTTTTACTGTAGATTAAGTAAGTAGATTATGTTTTTTTTACATAAATTCGATTATGTTTGTCGTCAACTACTTTTTGTGTTTCTGCTGTTATGAGCAGTGGGCTGCATGTTGCTATACCCTTTACACATTTTTAGCAATATTGTTGGTCAGTGCTGTCGTTTCGAAAGAAAATATAATGGTAGGTAGTTATAAATCCTTTTATGGAGTTTGAGTGAATAAAATTAAATGAGGTAATTTGTGATGAGAGACAATCACCATATTCGGTCCAAAAATCACTAAAACTTTCAAAAAAGATGAGATTGTCAGATGAGCTTTATATATTTTAATTTATGAGAATTCAACTGAACTTCAAAAAATGCGAACTGATAGTGATATGTTTCTGAAATGCATCTGAAAAAGGCAACACTGGCGGTTCGAGATAGCCAACAACTTAAACTCATCATAAACGTAAATATGCCAATCCTCTAAAGCAGCGTTTCCCAAACTTTTGACATTTTCGTAGGCCTAAGTACCCCCCGTTATAGAAATATGTAAATTTATTTTTTACTTTTCTAGTTTATAAATGAAATTAAAAATTAGTATTTTAAGGTATAAAAGATGAAATGTTATTTTTTATAATGTGAACGCTTTGAATGTTCGAAGGTTTTAAGCTTAAATCTTAGATTTCGGCCATTTTCAAAAAAGTCAAATTTATGATGCAGAAGTTGCAATCGTCCTGCTTGCAAACAAACCTTTTGATAAACTTCAAATAATTTTTCTTGCAAGTTGTGCGTTCTTTTATGTACTGTGGTTAACTATAGTTAACTTCGGTCGTTCCTTTAATACAGAAAAGTTACTTTGAGTAACTTTATGACGTCATAAAATCGTTCCTAAATTCTAAAGTAAAAGTGTCAAAAAGTAACTTTTTGTAACTTTTTCCAACTCATCTCCTCGATATGAATTGAAATAGTTGATCTGTCAAACTCAGCTGAAATGCAATGGTGGATGTTTTGTTTACTTTTTGCCCATTTGATTTGGAATTGTTTTCAATATTTAAAATATGTTTTATCAATTTAATCGATTTTTTGTTGTCGAATTTGATTTTTGGAATAGTTTTCTTTTATTTTCTGATGCATTTTCTTTCTGTCGGCATTTTCTTTTTTATATTTGGTTAATTTTTCATCAAAAAATTCTGTGCCATAAGCAATGAAGAAAATTGCACATGTTATTTTGAATTCCTAATAATTATTTTTGCAATAAATTAAATGCAATCACATTTTTTCTTGGTTATTCATCCCAAATATACAATTCAATTTTATTTTTAACCCCTTTCGTTTGACAGATTAACTATTGTTAACTCTGGTCGTTCCTAAATGAAAAAGTTACCAAGAGTAACTTTCTTAACTATGGCACATCAACTTTTATTTTTGACACATTAACTATAGTTAACCACAGTAACATTAAAAAACGCACCTAAGCGCATTTGACGTTTTCCAAAAAAAAAGCTAAAACAAACCATATGTATGTAATTAATTCGGTAAAAAATTATCGCAAACTTGGTTTTTTTTTCCTACTGATTTTGCGCTCTGAGCGCTCAGAGATTTTTTTTAATGGGACAAAAAATCTCACCTGAGCGCTGAGATATTTTGCGGAGATAAGTGAGACGAAAATTTTTTGGATTCATTTCTCAGTTTTCTTTCTCAGCCAAAACAGCTGTTCTTTTGACAATCAAATTGAAATTTTTTTGTGATGCGCAAGTGCAAAAGTGGTAAATAAATACAAAATAAAGACAGAATGTTAATAAAAACTAAAATAAATTGAACTTTTTATTATTTCTCATTCATTTCAATAAGTTTTCTGCTTCAAAAATTAAATATTTTAAGCAAAAGTTGAAAGTGATTTTTCAGAATTTCAGTACGAGAAATATAACACCTGAGTTTTTTACAATTGAGCGGAGAATGTTGTCCCACGAAATAATTTCGCCTCCGTCGAATTGACATTGAGCGCTCAGTGAGATTTTATTTTGTAGGACACGCCTAGTTTGCTGCTAACACCTACATATCTGACATGAAGTAAAGAAGAAATCATTTTATCTGTCTTTTTCGTCACCTCAACTTTTGTACTCCATAGCTGCACCTCAGTAGTTGATGTTTTCGATCAAGCGACTTAAGCAAACATGCATTAACGAACACACAGTGCTAATGCAGTAAAATTTGTATTTGCATTTTCGAAGGAAAAGACTTGCAATTTGTGGCGCATTCATTTTTGAAATTCGAAAATGGACTTTGCTTTGGTGAGCACACAGCGGTGAAAACTAATTTTGCGCTTATTTCAAAAGCTCAGATAAATTGTATAGAAGAATAAATATAAAGAGCTGAGTGCCCTAGATATGAATATGGGCATCCAAGACCTTTTCCATATGGGGCCGCTATCTGCAAGACGCTTTCAAAGGGTAGTAATTGTGATAATACAAAGCAATATTATGAAAACTAACTAAAAACAATTTTCTTTTTATTTTTTGTTTTACTTTTTTCTAATCAAAAAATGTTACTTGCTTGCTAACTTCACACAGATAAAGGACAAACCTGTGTGTACCCCCGAAAACCGCGTACCCCCAGGGGTACGCGTACCACACTTTGGGAAACACTGCTCTAAAGCAATCCATAAAATATCTTGGAATAAATACATAATGTACACACTTGTGTTGTGTGTATGGGCCGCTTAAGGAAGTGGTACAAGTTCTAAATTACTCATGTACAAACCCTTTTCGTCCTTTAATATCTAATGGATTTCTCACCTGGTTCCATATAACTCCGAAAGTGGAACTAGAGCTCCAGATATTAGAAAGGAAAATAATGCGTAAATGAATTTCAAAAAATCGAAAACCCTCATGAAAGTGGTACAGCATCAAGTCCATGTATGATGATTCGAAAATAACTCCCTTCCTTAAATACCTACTTAAAAGTAATGTCTAAGAAAAGAATACGATGACTTCAACATCATAACAACCTTATTCTTCAGAGCTTATTTGAGGATAATATTAACTTGTCTATCAATAATAGAAATTTCATATCCCCAATCACTCCCAATCAGTATTGTAACTAATACAAAACTGTGAAAAAAATTGTTCTTTTCGTTTCCATTTTGATGGAGATTTAATCATTCGGTACTGGAAAATTTAACATTAACATTGCTGGTCTATAGTTCTTTAAAATGTCTTACCAAATTAAGTCCTGCAGTCAATATTTGTAAAGCAGTAAAAGATTTACAAAAAGTCTTTAAAAAATCGTGTTTTTTTTTACCTTTTCTGAATGTAACAGTCAGGAGCTAAAAAAAAATAATCTTCATAAAGTTTTGAAAAAATCTTGTAGCAAATTAATTCCAGTTTTTAAAACTACCCTTAAATTTTCCGTGTCGTCATTCCTTGCGAAGATATTGGTAGTCAAAGTCAAAAGTCTGTTTTTCCATTCAAAGCAAGATATTCTTCTAAAAAAAAAAATTGTAGAATCATTAAAAAAGACGACTTTAAAGCTGAATAAACAAGTTACCGAAACAAAATATTAAATTGGCTCAAACAAAAAATTCAAAGAAAATGACAATGATAAAAAAAAAAAAATTGGGTCTTGCTGTTTCTTGTGATTGCGCAACAACGGTACCTAAAAAAATTATTTGCTAAAATTTATCAATACAAAAAATATAATGCTTTAGAATGCTTTTTGTTTCATCTCAATACGACCATTTTTCACAGAGATACAGCTCTTCAAAAAACACTAAAATAAAGTTATTTTTTTTGTTCCCTTAATTGTTTTGACAAGTTAAAACTATAAGGATAAGGATAAAATGATTGAATGAATATAAAAATTTTGTTGGCACAAAGGGGGCCTAGAATATGTACATACAAACATTGACAATATATTTCAAATTATGCTAGCATCCTGGGTCCTGTGTTCTTGTTTAAGAAGACGGGATGGACTCGGTGGAATGCATAGTTCGCCTTTGTTAACACCGCCCCAGAGTGTGGATTGAATCTCAGCAGCTCGTTGAAGTTGACTCCGAGGTATTTGGCGTTCTTCTTGGCATGAATCATTGATCGATCTGGATACTTCAGGATCAGGTTTCTGCACGTTGCCGCCTATCGACAGTTAATGTTGTTGGTGACGGGAACAAAAATTCCGATTTGGAGATGTTGATTCGGATTTCCCATTTCTGGTGGTATTCGTAGAGTCTGCTGGTGTGGGCTTCAACTCTTCGGGCTGCTATATATTACTGCCGATATTGACGATGCATTGATGCATATGTTGGCACAGGTTGGTCAGATGTCAGGGTCCGAGCTTCGATTCCTGGACGACTCCAACCTTGATGTTTCTCACCGTTGACTTGCAACTGTCAATTTTCATCAAGAATTTCCTGGAAGAAAGAAAAAAATAACAGTTTCGTTAATGATTGTGGAACGTCAGTGAGTCGGAGCTGTCCAATGCTTTCTCGCCATGCAGAAAGCATCAAACTGTGGCTCGGTGGCTATTAAGTGCTGCGGTGGTGACGTCGGACTGAAGCTTCAGCAGTGGATGAAGTGTTAAGTGTACCTCACGGAAAATAAACTGCATGTCGGGGTGAGATCTCATTTTCCCGAACATGTCTAATTTATATTTTTTTTTGTGGTTGTACCTACCCAACTACGGTTTTCTGAAACACATATACATACGTGAGAAAATAGGTGTTGTTGCTTAGTTTGGATTAACACTGAAACGATTTTCCCAGCTCTAAATAGAACAATCGTGTTAAATTTAAAGGAACATGCCTCGAACCCCACATCATTGTCAAAACCAAATAAAAATCGGCACTGGATGGGCAATTCCAATCGAGACTTATGTACCTATTATGTTTTCTTTATAAATCCTTAATTCTTAGGGAGATTCAATTTAAAGGAGTGAATGAAAATTGCGATTTCAGTGGTCCTGACGAATAGCCCGTTCTGGCAACAATCTCTCAGGACAGCAGCACAGAAAATAGCAAAAGCACGGTTTTTAACCGTTTCTTCCCAAGTGAAATGTCTACGTATTCCCATTAACAATTACAATTAGTGTTTCATCCGTGGAGGGTGTTTTCTATTTTATCTTTGTACTTTTTGTTGTTGTAAGTAAGTCAAAGTTGACAATAGTAGGTACCTATTTTCTGTAACAGCAGGTAAAATCAACTGATAATTTTTAGAATAATTTCCTGAGTAGCCTAGGTACTTATTAAATAAACATGATTCTAGAATAATTACAAATTCGACAACACTGCTCTGTGTCACTGTGCATGATTTTCATATTCTTCGTGTGCACACACATTCTTTTGCCACCGATCGACCGTCCCTTCTCTCAGCTTTACGTATGAACAAAACGGATAACCAGCTATAGCAATAAAAAAAAAAGTATCTTTAACTGGATATCCATCCAACGACAATTTCATAAGTGCATGAGTGAGATAGCGGCAACGAGTCAAGTATACAATAAATCGAAGATATCGAAGGAGACCAGACCAGAGACAGAAAATATATATGAAATAAAGCAAAAACCCCCGACCCGAGCTAAGCAAGCATTGCCTGTGCGAATTTTTGAATTGAATGTGGACGGACTATTCTGATTCAATAAGACTTAACTAATAATTTATTGCAATATATTTACTTCACTTACTGAGACAGCAACGACAAACGAAGACGACAATTTGTTTCGATGCAAAACTGGACTGTGTTCATTAAATTAGAAACTATAATTGCAATCCTTTTCGATTAGGATGGTTTAAAATCATAAAGAAGGAAGGTATAATCAACTTTAAAAGACTTGCGCCTCCACAAACAGGTATCAGAGAAGAATACTGATATTTCGATACTTTGTACTTTGAGCCCATTTTCCAATTTCCAATTAAATAAATTAGTTTCAATATTCGCTCATAAAAAACATTGCTAAATCTCAATAATTTTAAGGTATTTCCAAGAAATAACCACACCGCTGAATTGCTTGTAAAATTCTACCCTAAAATGTGGTATCATACACCTAAAGTACCTCACTGGCATCAAGATGTTGTATAGAAAACAAATCTTCGAGGTTATGGACATCTCAAAAGGCAAGCTACATAGCGCGCGCAGGGCACACCATACACATAAAACGAATCACACAGAATAAACACAAGAGTGAGAGCGAGAGACAGAGAGAGAGAGAGAGAGGGACAAAGTGAGTGAGCAAGCGAGTTTCGTTCGAACAAAGAAAAAAATAAAGTAAAAGATATTCATTTTTGTCCACCCCCTCTGATGCTCTGCTCCACCTTTTAAGTTTCCCTCCCTCCACCGCCATGGTCTTGGTCTTTTGTTGTTGGCTTGGTGCTGTATACCAACTTTATTTCGGTTCGCGTATCTTTGAGATAAAACTGAAATAAAAAAAAATAAATTACGGCAACAATGTTTAACCGAAGAGGCAAAAGATACAACGCAGTGATGGCAATGTCGAAGACGATATAATATAAATGATGGGAATGCGCGATGGTACGTCTGTCTGCATGCCTTTTGCTTTGGTGAGCTCTGCTTGAGGTGTAACGCTGGATATGTCGACTTTTATTCGATTCGGTTACACACGTTCCACTTTTCGTTCGGTTGACTAAATATATTGATGACGATGCCATGGAGTTGTCATTGCTACAGAGGCTGACTATGTACATAGTCGATGTTGTTGGTGACGATGAATATAAACGCTAAGTGCGGCATACAAAGCCTAGAGGTCATGCAATGGCTATCAACCATCAACCAACATGACCATCAACCAACATGACAACAACAACAACAACTCACTCATCAACCAAATAAATTGCGAGCAAAGAGCGCACATTTTATACATCGATAGATAATCGGATAAAAGCAGCAGCATGATGTATGCAGTTTAGGCTGTTTGATGCAATCAGGGTTACCAGCTGTTTGAATAAGATTAAAGTCAAATTTGAATAAAATATTTTAGCCCCAAGCCCAATCTACAAAAATTAACCCAACTGACAAATTGGCATAATTTCTGTAAAAAAAAAACTGGCAAAATAATGGATTAAAGAATTAAATAATTTAAAAAATTAATTTAGATGGCATCAAAATATGGTGCTCTTTAATCATCTTCAGCGACGAAGCATATTTCGGGACGAGCAGCTAGAAGATGTCTCCAAGACTCCATTATACCCGGAAACATTGACTATTTGTTGCGAAATGCCCTGTACAACTTCAAAAATGAGAAGTACATGCTACCCACATGATCGACGGGTTTTTGCTAAATATTCATATGTACATCGTAGAGGCCATAGGCCCGAAATCATTTTCAATGAATTAATGCCATCAAATTTCTTTTCTCGTTCGAAAAAAAAACAACCATTAGTAAAAGTGCCGGTTATGGAATTTGAAATACTGCATCCGCAGTGATCCGCAGTACATTGTTCTCTTTTTTTTTCTACGATAAATAGGTGAAATGAAAAGAGAGCACTTATGTAAGTGTGCTGTATTGCGGATTGCATAATCGGCATAATTAACTGTCATTTCCCAAAAACAGGTCATCTATTGTTCCGAACGAAACCAAATTTCATAGAAAAACAACTCAAAATTTTGAAAAAAAAATACATCTATGTACCTATGTCATTTTTTTTAGTAGATAGGTATTAGTTAATCTCAAGTAAAAAAAAAAAAAAACAACATTTATGGTGGATTTACACGCATCTTCATCCAGAAAAGTAGGGCGGGATAGATTCATGCCAAAAAACAAAATGTATGAAAGTGAGATAAAAATGTTTGTCTTCGCGGCTAAAATCTTCATCTGCATTCCTATTACCTGCATTCCATGAAGATCTCTGCATTTTGGTCTTCTCTCTTTATTCAACATAATGGAAATTTTATATCATACATATATCCCTTTTTTGCAGAACTCCCATGAAGATCAATGTAAATCGATTTTTTCACGTTATTTTGTTGTTTTTAAATAATGCACACCAATGTGAATCTGTCATAATAGAGAATAATAACGCCAATAAAACTGAAAGCGCCCATTATTTTTTTTATTCCACACGTTACATGAAAAAAAAAGAATGCAATCCAAATGTTCCGAAATGAATAAAGAACCCGCCTGGAAAAACAATCCAGTTTTCAATAAGGCGCTGGCAAGTTTTTCATAGTTACTATAACAAGGTTCTAACAAGGGTTATTATAGACATTCGCTAGGCCCTCTCCAGTTATGAACCCTTTTGCCTCGTCAGTTAAATTCTAAGCCCTAACTATAGTAAAGACTAGATTTGTTCCACATATGTATTTCGTTTTACATGGTTTTCCATTCAACCATTTCAGGTATGGGGGGCCAAAGCTAGAAGCTGTCAGTCGCTCTATATTATATTAATGTAGATAGATATCCATTTCCTCCGTGCCTACTACCCTGGTTATACATTAAATGATTGTTGTCGTGTGCAGTCCAGTCCATGTCAATGGAAGAATGGCTCCTTGCGGAATATCATCGACGTTGTGTACTTGTCCTAGATGATAAAATTCAGCTAGATCCCAATCGATGAGGAGCAACATTTTACTTTGGTGTGTGTGTAAAGTATGTGTGTATGTTCAGTGAGGCTGTTCGAAACAGTTTAGAACAGAAAAGAACAAGTTCAATGAAAAATTTTATGTTCTAAACTGTTCTGGCTTGCTGTTCAGTGAGTCTGTTTGCACTTGCTTTTTAGGTAGAACCCAATCATAATTTAAAATTTACAGGGTTAATTAACACACAAAGATTTACTTTATTAAATAAATGTTCTCAGCGAGGCATTAATAGGGGTCTGTCTTGTTTTTTTCGTCCATGTTTCCCTTGCCGAAAACCTGCCAGGGCCTCGCCTAAACTTGCCAAAAACTTGCCATTTTTCCAGGCGGGAAACAACAAAATGGTTTATCCGGAATATTCCATCGAATAAAGAAACGCAAAACTGGTATTCCAAATATTCTGAACATCCGGAATGAATAAAGAAACACACTCACTCAGTAAATGAGATGTTACAGAACCCAGAATGATCGGGTTCTACTTGATCACGCTTTTGGAGTCAATTGGATTGAAGCTCATTTAAACTCCATTATACATGTTTACAGAAGGTAGAAGTGGTGAGCTTCAAGTGATTTTGAACGCGTCCATATCATAAAATTCAATAAATATTCGTGCGTTTATGAAAAAGAAACCCAAATTTGTAAAAGGAGTCAAATTTCAATGGTTTTTAAAAAAGGGAGTCCTTGAGCCTCAGCGTTTAAAAGGAGTCAAAAAGGACTCTAAAGAGTTCCGAAGGTAACGCTGTTTGGAATCCTAATGGGTCACTCAACTTAATTGGAAAGGCAAATGGGCATCAGCACATCTAACTTACTGGCTGAACAGAATGGTGACGGAGACAGAACTGGAGCCGGAGCTGGAATAGCTGTCAAAATATTGAATACACGCAAATTCAATGTTGCGAACACAACGGAACGTAGCCGTAGACGGAAGAGTTCACCAACTTTTAACTTTTCACGTACGACACTTTTGACGTTTCAATTTGTATGAAGAAAAAAAAACAAACTTTTTGAGTCGGAAAAAAATATTGTGGTTATTTGTATCGCGAAAAAAATTATATGTATATTAAAAGGAAAATTATTGAAAACAAAAAATGTGAATTATCTGAGCTTGTACACAAGAATATTCTTTTGTTTTTCTTCAAAATACTTTCAAAGCTGTACAGCTCCATTGTGGACATGTAAAAAAAATTAACGTACGACACTTTTTGACAGCGCTTCCAGTTCCGTCTGCAGCTCCAGTTCCGTCATTCTATTCTGTTAAGCCAGTTATGAAGTCGTGTATCGTGTTTACTGATTATGGAATAAAAGAGTTCATTTTGAATTATTTTTTCTTTAAAATTTTAATTAAAAAAAAATCGATCAGCATAGCTTAATCGGGAAGAAATTACTGCTTATTGGCAACCCTGCCTGCAATATCTAAGCTTCATGGCGTAATAAAATGCATCTAGAAGTCTATCAAACATGAGACATAGGTATAGTATAGATATAGAAATCCATCCTCTGTTTGATTGTAGAGATGATGGTGTCGCTTATTTTTCTGATATACACAAAATGCAAAATACCTCATTCATTACAGTAACAGTAACACAGCAAAGTATCTAGTAGATAAATACGCTGAATGCGCAATGTATAATTGTGAGAGTTATTTAAACGAATAATTCAGCACATTCTAGAGTTCTGGTTCAGCAACTACTGGCTACACTGCAACTAAAACTGAAAACTGCCTGCTTCATATTATGATCTTCACATATAGTGATGGATTTTACATGTTAATAGGGCAATAAACTTGAAATATATTTACTACTATAATAAGAGTCAAGCAATGAGAACTGAGCACCACACTGTCTTGCTGCTGTCTTTCTGTCTCGATCTCCGATTTGTGAGTTTTTCTTTTTAGAAGAGAGTTTTGGATTTCATTTTGAGACAAATATTTTTAAATCAATTTAGATATAATAAAGCAGCAAAACCAACTTAGATTGGAGTTGTTTGTTTGTATATTGTATTGAAAGGGTAATTATGAATTCATTTCATGACTTGTGTTTGAGAGCACTTTGTTCAATTGAATGAAGTGTATTTATATAGTAGATACTATATTTATCTATATCTACCTATAAATGTTTGCTTAGGAACAAAAAAAAAATGTTGTGGATAGAGACACATATTATATTATGGGTAGGTAAGGTACCTATGTATCCATTGTTTTTAAATAACAGTGCAATGATCTTGTTTGTTTAAAAATGTTTAAAAGAAGAAATGGTGTTATATAATTTGCTTTGTTTTCAACATTTTAATTTTTAATAGCGTAATTAAATACGTGACTTAATAAACGAATTATTTTAAATTGGCGTGTAGTAAATTTTGTATAAGAATATTCTTAAATTAATTTTTTTTAGATAGGTAGGTATCAGTAGCGTGGCGTGGATGATTTCAAATGGTAAGTCGAAGAAAAATTAGTCACCCGAAAACGTATAGGTAACTCAATTATGAATGTCTACCTTAAATTGTCTATATCGCTTTCCACGCCATGATATAAGTTTTGATTTACAAATTTTGTATAGAAAGAGTCATAAAAGTTTAATTTTACAATAAAATAAAAAGGTGTATGAACTGTATTATTAAAGAAAAACTTACATGACCAAAGCAGCGAGACACCTACAAAGTTATTAAAATAAGACGAAAAAAAGCGTGTTATTTTTTCGAATATAAAATTAATTTTTTGCACAGTAAACTACCCCTACCCTGCTCAATGAACTTCATACAACAGTGAGACATACTTAATTCTCTCTTCTACAACTCCGTACCCCACAAGAAACACAAATAGAACTTTTAAAAATTTTCGCTGGATAGAACAAGCTTGTTCTGTTTGCTCTTGCTCCATTTATTTGTATTAAAACTCCCGAAATAAGACGCAGAAAACCGAGTTATTTTTTTGCTTTCTTATGGACAAAAATAACACGGTTTTCTTCGATATATTTAGGGAATTTTCTAGTAATTTAGATTAATGTTGCTCGTTTTTTAATAAACATGATTGAGATTTTCAAATGGTAACTCGATAGGAATCGTGTTAAATGGACGCTACGCCACTGGTAGGTATACAATGTAGATACTGAAACAATTACTTGTACGTAAATATCTCTATGATGGGAACTTCTATAAACAAAAATTGGAAACATGTCAACCTACGAGTGGATTGAAAAAGTTCGACTTAACCCTCTATATAACTCAAGACCTTCGAAATACAAATTTTTGGTGGATTCAGATAGGTTTATGAATAAAAAAATGTACGTATTTTTAAAAAGTTTTAAATTATTTATTATTTATGAATAATTTTACAAAAGGGGGAGTGTAGCTTATAGGCAACAATGAGTTACAACTTCAAGGAAAACTGCGAAATCAGGAGAAACGATATTTTCAGTTAAACGAGAATAATTCAGACGAGATATGGAAGTTCCTGAAACAATTTTTGTTTTTGGCATAGCATACGTCTACGCCGCACTTCTCGCAAATGGTATGAGTGAATCCAGTACACTGGGAACTTGCATCGGATTTTTTTCGGCCCAATGAGGCCAGTGACCGACTTGACCTTGGGCGGACTGCTTGTGGTGATTGGTGTTGGGCAGGTCCTTTTATGTTTTTTGGTTAGGATATCGCGGTCTATAGATCGGCGTGTTGTCAAACCGGTTTTTGAGCCCATACTGCACAGTTCTGCGGAGGCCATGACGGTCTTGTCACGAAGATTTTTATATTTGCTTACCCTTTTGTAGAGTTAAGGCCTGGTCAAACAGAACGCGGGCCGACGGGACGGTCAATACTTCAACATGGAAGGAAAGAACGCGGCGGGCAAATTGTATTTGTAATTTCTTACAAAGACCGCCGGACCGCGCTCTGTTTGACACGGCCTTTAGTCACCGAAAGGTCCAAGTAGTGATAGAACAGTAGGGCATCTGCAATCGTTTGCTCCTCAGTGGAATCTTGTAGATAACCATTAGTCGTCAGTGATTTAAAGAGTTTTCTTGCAAATACCAATTTATTTTCTTTGATAGGTAGGTACACAAGCGGTGTTTTTTTGCAAGCCCGAAGGAAATTGGATGAAAAACAAACGATGTCTGGGCTCTACAGTTTACGTGTTAAATGCAACAACAACTAAGCCCATTAGGGCTTAGCTAAGCACGGACAATTTTCGGTGCTAAGGCCATGTGCGAATTCGTTTAAAATTTTGATTAAATTTTTATCCGAGATTAAATTTTGACATTTTTACGTAGTGTCAAAAATTAATCTTTGGATAAAATTTAACGCGATTTTAACTCAATTCACACACGACCTTAGCTTAAGCTTTAAGCACGGAGAAAAACTGCGTTACCGGCATGACTTCCATATATGTTATCGATAGTTTGTATGAAAACTCCATGTTTTTTCTGTGATGGCGTCGGTAATCCCCGATGTCATTTTTTTCGACCAATTTCCTCCGTGCTTGCAAGAAAACACACCTAGAATGTCATACGCTCCGAAAGAACTTAAAGAGCTTAGTTCAGAGTATCTGGACTTCTAATCCATTCTATCAAGTCTTAAGTTCACATTTGTTTTCTAGACTGGATATAACCCGCCTGGAAAAATGATAATAATAAAGTTTTTGGCAATGGAATAGTCTTTCGAAAGAGTTTTCCCCCTGGGACCTACGAAGATAAAAAGGGAGTTTAAAATCACACTGATAGAGCTGCGCAGATTGTTGACAAAAGGTTTTACGCAATCACGAAGCACTGATAACAAGATTTTATAAGGAGATTTGGCACAGTTCAAAGAGTATATATCTCTTTTCTTGTAAATGGGGCACACAATCATCTCCCGCTGCTTTGAATAGTTCAGCTTAGTTGGCTATCCGCACGAATAAAACCTTAATATAGTTAACCGCACTTCATGTAGGAAATTTTGATCATCGTTGTTCGAGTTGCTGGAGTGTTCTGTCTAACAGCAAAAGTCCGGGCGATCTCTTGCTATTTAACTTCGCGACATCAAATCTTTTCACAGCATCTGCTTGGCGTTGTGGCGTCATGGATATCCGCATACGTACTTAGCCTTCAATTAACTGCCTGCTGAACAGAATAGAATGCTGGAACTGGAGCCGCAGACGGAACTGTAAGAGCTGTCAAAAAGTGTCGTACGTTAATTTTTTTTACATGTCCACAATGGAGCTGTACAGTTTTGAAAGTATTTTGAAGAAAAAGAAAAGAATATTCTTGTGTACAAGCTCAGATAATTCACATTTTTTGTTTCCAATAATTTTCCTTGTAATAAATAATTTTTTTCGCGATACAAATAACCACAATTATTTTCCGACTCAAAAAGTTGTTTTTTTTTTTCTTCATACAATTTGAAACGTCAAAAGTGCCGTACGTGAAAAGTTAAAAGTTGGTGAAGTCTTCTGTCTGCGGCTACGTTCCGTTGCGTTCGCAACATTGAATTTGCGTGTATTCAATATTTTGACAGCTATTCCAGCTCCGGCTCCAGTTCCGTCTCCGTCACCATTTTGTTCAGCCAGTATGTAGTAGTCATGAGTTCAAGTTGCACCCTTGACCCTCGGAACGATAGGGCATCCAGGATACTTGGAAAATATGTGGCGTCTATCGAAAAAAATAGTTTTGTCGTCGTACTTCGGGCACACACAATACGTACTCCTGAGAACCTTGAAGAATGCTTCCTTGGTTAAGTCATCTTTTTCTTCCGTGGGGATGTGGGCAAAAATATTGCTTTTGAATTGAATGTGACTTTGTTGCGGATTGTGACCAGAAGCTCGTCTTATATTTCAAAAGCCAAAGCCCGATTCTTGCCTAAGCCTTTCTCTTATCACAAAACTATAACCCGTGAGAAGCTGACCCTCCTCCTTGGAGCACTCACCAAGGTAGATATCACAGGATTCCACCTTTTCCAGCTTTCTGTATTCCATTGCATTTTCTGGATCGCTGTTACATCAGCCTTTAGCCTCCAGGCTGCACGTGGCCTGTTTAAGGTCCGAACATTCCAAGTGCAGATCCGAAATTTATTATCCTAGTTTCGTTTGGTGGTATTGTCAATATTAAAATCATCCATACCCAAGGCTTGTTGTTTTTTCAGAACTGTCACTTTTCCACGAAAAGGAAGCTACCCCGATGCACAACCTCTTAACCTTGAGGACCCAAACCCTATTATAACTGCAATTGGGTACCGAATAAACCACTTCTTTTAGGCCAAGTAGTTCACGAAGTAGTTCGACTTAACCGGATCTGGAGATGTCACCGTTGAATCTATCTACGGAATTCTTCCGCTACCATCCTTACGAGAGTAGATACGTTAGTGGAAGCACACTCTTGTTGCTATTTAAATTAAATAACGTTTGTAAACCTAACAAATTGTATCTTGATAAGTTTTTCGCTAATGGAACAATCATCATCATGTCCTGTAACCCCGTTCGGGACATAGGGCGCCAACAAATCGTCTCCATCTTTCATGGTCTGCAGATAGATATTTTAGCTGCTTCTGCCAAGACTGTTGATTTCCATGTTGTTCTTGGTCTTCCAACGCACCGTGCACCGTGAGGATTCCATTCAAAGAACTGCTTTGCGATATCATCGTTTGGTTTCCTGAGCGTGTGACCATTCCTTCGCTATTTACGCTTTCTTATGTCTACCTACGTCCAGCCGCTCTTGACGCGTCCTGATCCACAATTCCTGGTTAAGCGAATTTTGAGTATGTGACATAGACAGGGATTTGCAAAAGCCTGCAACTTCCTCGAGATGATTGCCGAGACTTTACAGGCTTCGCAAGCATATAAAAAGCATCAATTTGACATTAGATTCAAAGAATCCCAACTTAGGGCGGAAGGAGATTTTACTAGATTTCCAAATTGGAGACTGAATACCGAAGGCAGTTCGGATCCGTACCGCTATTTACGGAAATAATACTTTCAAGGTACTTAAACTGTTCGACCTCTTCAACTGCCGACTCCTGCAGATAAATACGCTGATGATGGAAACAGCAGTTTTTATTCATACCAGACCAGTTATTGGGAATTCTTCATGAGTCAAGGTCGTTAGTTTGTGTTCCTTTTGCTCAGGGTTGAACACAATGACAAAACAAATCAATCGAAAAACTATTCCTTCTTTAACACGATAGACAAGTTATTGATAAAATTCTCCAAAAGAATGCCCTGCAATTGTAAATTTAAAAATTTATCAAAATAATCGTACTTAACAAATTCGAAACACGATACATATTTCTCGGAAAATAATATAATTTGAGTACCGAATTCAACAAAAACAGATATCTCTTATGTAACATTCAATTCTCTTCGTTTCGTTGGTCTTCCAGTAAACTGCATTGCTCCAATTCATTTCTTTTAGCTTGCAAAAGTTGAACGCAGGAGCAAGTTTTCTCAAAATGATTGTTCCTCTTTTTGTTGGATGGGTGTATAGTTTTTGGGAAATATTTGTAGTAGTGTTAACAAAAATGGTGTTCTTCTTTTGACTGATGGACGGATGAACGGAAAAACGAAGGAAGAAGAACCATCGGCATGCTCCAACAAATGTAAAAAAAAAACATAATTTTAAACAAAACGACAAGAAAACAGTTTTTAAGGCATAAATACCTTTGAATTGCACTGCCAACACTTTATGCTCATAGCTAAGGTTGTGTGCTGTATATTCACTATAGCTGGCGCTGTATAGATGGGGCTTAACTGAGCTCATGCTCAGCTCACCCGACCTGGTGCTAGTGCTGCTGCTGTGGTCCTCTCCTCTTCCTACTTTGGAAACATAAATTACACATAAAACATAGGTACTTTTATGCATGCATCATCTAGAGACCAGGCCCGCAGCAGCTCTACATGTGAGAGGCGGGTGGACGGACAGCCATAAATGGACGGGTAGTGGGTTGAAAGGATAGTATCAGCACCCAGCCCAGCACCAGCAGCAGCAGTGCAGGAACAGGGACAAAGAGTGCAAAGCACCTCATTCGGTGCATACATGGTCTATGAAGGGAAACCAATGATGATGATATTCGTTTGTAAAGATGGGAATGGACATGGGGTGGAGGCATAATATAAAGTACGAGCGTATACATCGGATTTAGTTCGGGGTGCTGCTGGCTGCCTCTACTGATATTACTGCTGCTGCTTGCTGGTGGCGTTTTTGTACCTTTTGTGAGTTTTGTATCTGTAAAGTCGTCGTCGTCATCGTCATTTTGTGTTTTGTGTGTACAGAGTAGAGAGTCACCACCATCGAATTGGAATCGGAACAATAACAGAAAAAAAAAATTATTATGAAGATAATATAAAAGTGGTTTGCTTTAGGAGTACTGCGCGCGTGAGAAAGAGAGAAATGTACACATTTCCAGCTCGGGACAGGATTGCCATTGCTGGCTGGTGATGGTGCTGGTTCTTTGGAACAAAACTGCCGCGGCAATGATGATGATGATAGTGGTGTTCCACACTGCTTCATGTTGCTTGTATTCGGTGCGGTGCGGTAGGTTGACTATGTGCTGTGACTCTGCTGACTCGCTGTGACTGTTTTTTTTTTACTTAATTTTTTTTTTTGGTTGTGCTGTGCGGCAACGGCAACGGCAACAGCTATACAGCAACGACAACGATGACTGCCATAGCGTAGTTTAGTTTAGTTCGATAATTCCACATGAAAGGAAGAAAATTCTATCGAAAAGAGTTCTGGATACAATATCTACTTATAGACTTAACCCCAATTGACACTTCTTCCCTCTCTCCCCCACACACCACCCCCAATGTGAGAACAAAGAAAATCTATAATAATAATTTACAACAATAATAAAATAACTGTGTGTATAATAGTAGGTATTCTCTTTATCGATGAATTATTTCCGGTTTGAGTAGGTATTTGATAAAGTTCATAGTATCTTTTTTGAATAATGACTGATTGATGTATCTTTTGCACTTTCTAATCGATAATAATTAAAAGAAAAATTGTCTCGTAATCTTGTGTGAGTGCAAAACGAATATAAGAAAAAAAGGAAAGAAAAAAAAAACACAACAGAGTCGGAATAAATTAAAGAAAACCAATAAAACGACCTCAAGAGCAAGTGAGAAGGAGCTAGCTAGCTAAAGACAGGGATCACCACTACAACACGGGGTATAGTGTAGTGTTTGCCCCTCTGTGTCACATGCACACTTGAACAGAAATCTTTAGAGTTGTGTACTTCTTCAGATTCAGATTCGAATTCGGATTCGGATTCAGAGACGCGCAATCCAACAAGATACAGTACGTTTGTTTGTTGTTTTTTTTTTCCTGCCTTCTGTCAGTCCATAAAAAAAAATGTACTAATTTTTTTTCGATTGTTTTTTCCTTTATTTGTATCTTTTAGATTCAGATGAATTATTTTATCTTAATTTGAGTTAGAAAAGTTGTTGGGTTAAGTAGAAATCAGCGAAGTAGGTACTACCTACGTGTAATTCATCGAGCAAGACCTATATGATTTTTATTTTCAAAGCAAAATACCTACCTAAACGCCCCGAAGAAGATAAAATTATTATTATAATTTTTTCTCATGAGTCTCGTGTATCTCTGTGTATCTTTCGGATGTTTTTTTTTTTTTTTTTGTATTCTTCCCTGTAAATTGGCTTGGATTTTTAAAATGTGAGTGATTCCGATGGATGGATGTGAAATAATGTTTATAAAATAAAAAAAAAAAAGTTATAAAAATTAATCTGTAAAATGTGCGTCGTCGTCGTCGTCGTCGTTGTCGTTGTCGTGTCGGTCGGTCGGCAGAGTAAGAGTCGATGATGATGGTGGTCACGTCATACATGTATAAAATATTGTATCTGAGTTGTTCATAATGATATTGATGGTGAGAGATATTCAATTGAAATTTTTATGTAATTTTTATTTGGAAAATATTTTTGCGAAATATGGCGACACAAGTTAAAATTGTTTAAAGTGATTTTTTTTTGTAAAAGAATATTTAAATTCACGCATTTGTGCGTGCGTTAGTGTGTGTGTGTATTTAGATACAAAACGATACATTTTTAGCAAACAAGCAAAAATGCATAAAGTGGATTTATAAAGTAGGTACCTACCTACATACTGGATTAGCAAATCAAGTTTTTTTTTTGGATAAACCTACCTAAATAAAAAAAATAAAACCACGATTTATTTATGAAAGGTATGTATTTTTTTTTACATATGTAGGTAGGTATCTCCTTTACCTACCTTACCTATTTCTTGTATTTTTTTGTTTCGTAAAATGCGATTAGATATATATTTTATGAATCATTTAATATGTACTCATAAATATTTTCAAGTTTTTTTTTTTTTTTTCATTGCGTGTCCACTTAATTGTGATATTTATTGTTTATTTAATAAAAATTAAAGATTTTTTTTTATATAGGTACATAGGTATGTAATTGTTGTTGTTGCTGGCTGTTGTTCATTTGTTTCGAAAAGAGTTTGATTTATGATATCTTTTAAGTCTTGTTGAGTGTTGGAAGATGAATACATATGAAATTAAATTATAGAAATAACAGTTTTGTGGATTTTTGTAGAAATTAGAGCGTGACGGAAGAAGTGCAAATTAGTCATTCATCACTTGATTTTTTTTTCTTCTTTAAAGGTTATTCAAATTAAGTAGGTATGTATCAGCGTTGCCACAAAGAAAAAAATATTGAGGGCCACTTTGAGGGCCATTTCCTTAAAGTGCGGGCCACAATCCGTGAGAGAATTTTTTTTTTTAAAGTTGTAGGTAGGTAGGTCGCTAATAGTTTGGCAAACAACGTTTAAATTAGCTTTGTTCGTGTATACTGTTCAAAACTACGAATTTCTACACAATTTATTTTTTTTATATGAACATTGAATTATTTTTGCTGAAAATTTGTAGAAATTAATTATTTTTTATAGAAAATCGGTTGTCTAATTTAGAGAGCAACATCTGACCGCTCAAAGATTTTTTTAAGGGGGACAAAAGATCTCACATAAGAGCTGAGATTTTTTTCGGAGATTTCGACTGTAAAAATGTTTGTATTATTCAAACAATTAAACCTTTATTCAGAAATTTTAACCCACCAATTTTAGCGGATTAACTGGTAAAGCCAATAAAGGCTAGTTGTACAAACGTGGTTCAATATTTAACTCGTGGTTCACGATTTTTAGTTCGGCGGTTTAACTGACTAACTCTAACATGCTTGAATCAGTGTTGAACCTCAGATAATGCATTTAAATCGGTGGGTTTAAACTTTAAATTTTAAAGTCTAATCTAAACCACGGTTGTTGTACATCTGGATCTTGGTCAGAAGGGCTGTTCGTTTTACAGCCACATTGTAATTAATATCAAACCAGTAAATAAATATAAAACGAAAATAGAATAAAATACAATACAAATTTAAAAAAAAATGAAATTGAAATAAATTACGAAGTGCGGGCCATTTCTTGGTGGCCCGGGGCCAAAATGAAAAACAGAGGGCCAAATGGCCCGATCGGGCACATTATGGCAACGCTGGTATGTATACCTACCTTAGGTTATAGTCAGATACCCACATATGTACAAGTACGAAAGTATGTATTAGTAGGTTAATGTTATCTGAGTTGTGGAATTGTCTCATGCACTTATGTAGTTACAAAATTTTCTTATTTTGAGGGTAGATAATATGTATGTATTGTTTTCTGTTTCTTTTTTAACATTGAAAATGTTTATAGGATCGTTTTGACAGAGTTGTGGTGTTACCAAAATGATTAAATGAAATAAATTCAATAAATCAGAAATGAACTTCAGCGTATAGGGCATCAAAACGAAATTTTTGGTTGGTGTTACTAAAGGAATGACCGAAATGATTGAAATGAACACATGAATTTAGAATATGAAAAATGAACTCCAGCGTATAGGGGGACAACTATCAAATTTTTGGTTGGTGTTACTAAAACATTACTAGAATGATAAAAATAAACAAACGAATACAAGCGATGAATTACAGCAGGCGTAGGTAAGGTATACGGGGAAAAAACAAAGAAAGAAAAGTATTGTTCGTCGTCAACAGGCAAGCTTCAGTGGAGAATGGTCATGAAGAATATTCAAAAAGGGAAAAAAAAACAAGTATTCAGGAGACAAATGAACACACAAGGCAATCAACAAAAGTGGATAGGTTTCTGCCAGATTTTTGTATGTTGTATATGTGTATCTACATAGTTATGGAGGTACATATGTAGGTAGGTTGTGATTTTGTGAAAATGAAAATGATAGGTACATATTTATTTTTATTCCATACAGAATACAATGCGGTCTTATAAGAAAGGCCAGTGATGCAGTTAAGTGTGCAAGCAGGGGTAGAGCTTGCTTGAAAACGATATGTTTTACCTATGTAATATCTAGGACAACCAAAAATATGCCAGAGCATATTTTTTTCTAGCAACAATATTAAGACGAGACTAGGTTAGAAATCCGTTTTATAAGAAATACTGTCTTTTAAGCGCCATTTTTCGTCGAAAATGCATATTTTTTGTATATTTACGTTTAACGTGCAAAATTTGCCATGTTTTTGTATACCTTTCATTAAAATCATAATTTGTTCGGTGTGTTCTAATGTTTATTCAATAAATAGGTCTGTAGGGTAGGAATTACCAAAAAATTAAAACCTAACTTCAAGTTATGTCAAAAAAATTCGCATAATGGAAATTTGGGTTGGAGTTTTTTTTTTTTTTTAGAAAATTAACCTTTTTTTAGGTTGGTTAAATCGACTCGAACGATTTAATTCAATTTTGCAATCTAGTGCTTCTAAATATTTAGAGGCCGTGTGTGAATTGAATTAAAATTTCTATTAAATTTTATCCGAAATTAAATTTTGAAGTGGTATACCTACAGATTAAATTAAATTAGTCTTCGGATAAAATTTAACGCATTTTAACCCAATTCCCACACGGCTTAAACAATATGTATAGATCTTTTGAAAATTTAGAAAATACTAACCCAAAATTAAAAAAATCATGTTCCCAGTAATTCTGACTTTTTTACATTTCTTTCGTTGAAAGGAACCAAAATGTTTGTTAGCCACGAGAGCAAGCCCGTGGCACTCACTCGTGTAAATTTTGTTTTTTTTATTTTTGGTATAATTAATGTCTTAAATAAGCCCATGTAGATGAATTTAAACGATTCACCATTATAAAAAAAATGCATGTACTTATTTCAAGTACGTTTTATTGGCTTTTATCCCAAGCAACGTTATATTCAACAATCTCACTTGTACCTACACTGCTTACATATTTTTTTTTGTTTTTAGATTTAACGTCTATAAAGCTGGCATAAACACATTAGCATAATCGATTAAAACCATAACTAGAATTTTGTGCTTTTATTGTGTGGCACATAGAATATATTTTAAAAAGCAATATTGAGCATATTTTTAGGGCATATAATCATATAATTATAGTTATTACTTGTTAAGGGCATATAATTGATTTTTAAGGGCAAATTATAAGCGCTTAAAACTGTTTTTAGGGCATATTTTTGTTTATCCTAGTAGTTATATGAGTTTTGATATCAGATTTAAAAAAAAGAAACGATTTTTTACTGGTTGAAAAGAAAAGTATGATGGGTTTAGTTAAAGAAAATTAACAAGATTTATTTTTTGCCTAATGGAAATTAATTTGTAAACATTGTAAAGATTAGTCATGTGTTTTATTTATCTAGCAAAATAAAGTCATTTTCAATGTCCCCATGGTTACTCAATGAGTGAAATCTGTAAATTTTTCAGTTTTTAGGTAGGTAGGTATCGAAATTTTAAACGTGATAGGTATTCAATGGAAAATCAATTGACTTAACTTGACCCTTTGTACCTACATGATAGCATAAGTATAGTAACATGCTAATCTTTTGCTAAATGAAAGATTACTGATTTTTTCACATTCCTATATCGACCCCTTTCCGCCAAATAATCCTAAGCGACATTTTCATACTCTCACATAGAGATAATTATTTCATTTTTTCCTGTGCACCAAAATCAATCGGACCTTTTGTAATCTGTCAATAACAGTATTGTTAATAATGTTCAATGCTGAAATTTGGCCTGATTGGTTTTGTTGCTGAGCAAACAAAAAACAAAATGTCGCTTACGATACTTTTTATTTTTGTCGCTTACGATAATTTGGCGGAAAGGGCTCGATATGCTGGGTGCCAAAAAAGAAAGCGAAGGAGGAATAGACTATAATTTCTTTCAGCATTTAACATCTGTCCCATGTATCATATTGTTTTTTGTAATTTGAAAAAAAGGTATTTTTTTTAAATTTAAATAAACCGTTTTTTAGGCAACGTCACACCGAACCCTGGGTAAATTTTTTTACCTTCCCATAGCCATATGCATGTAATCAGTTGTTGAAACTAGCCTTATTAGTACCTTTATAGTGTAAATTCAGAAGTTTCACTTTTTGGGATATTACACCCTACTTTTTTAGGCTAGGAGTGGATAATTCCGTGATACCTTTCTTCTAAAGTGTGTATAACGGCTTACCTAGTATGGAAAGCTCGTCGATTTATCTCTCTAGTTGTACAATTGTGGTTGAAATTTTGATCCGTGGTTCAGAAATTTTAATTCAACTATTTTGGCGGATTAGCTGTAGGTAGTTCGACGATGGTTCAAGGTGCAAGTATGTGATAATAGCTAATTACTTGCTTGAACCATCGCTAAACCTTAGTTAATCCACCGAAATCGGTTAATTACAAATCGTAAACCACGGATCAACATTTAACCCAGGATTGTACAACAAGCACTTAGTCTTTTTCTAAGAGCGGAGACGTTCCGAAGCGATTATTCTATATAGTCACTTTGCGGTACGGATCGACCCTGTTAGTCGCGTACTGGGTACAGCTCACTACTCCTTCTTCTAACTTTACTCTGATTTAATATGATTGAGAAGTAAGAGACCCAGCCGTTTTGTTAGTAGAAAAATTATATACATGGAATGGTCCAGGGGAGAAACAGTACAAGTCCATTTAAAATGACTCCGAGAACAATGAAAATAAAGTTAAATTACTTACATACGCTGAATTGTATTTAGATTCATTTTTTTCAAAATTTTACGTTAAAAGTGGTATTTTTGTTTCTAGTATTCAATGTTCTTATTAATTTTAAGTCAGCCACTAAAAACCAGATGCTTTAATGTATTCTCTATATGGACTTGTGCCATTCTTCCATTTCTTTTTAATGGTTTTTCTTGTAAAATTACCACTTTTTTCAAAAAGTTAATAGAACATCATAAAGTACTCACAAAAAGCTACAAAATGTCATCATTAGTTTAATTTTGAAAAAAATTGGACTTATGTAGGTATGCCGTTTTTCCCCTGAACCCTTCCTATAGGAAATATCCTGTACAAGTACGTACATATGTACCTATATGAGTTATAAAAATTGTTAAACTTTGTAACCAAACTCAAAAGACAATAAAGTTGATTGTTAATCGGAGTTTGGAAAGTCCTTACCCAAAGCTTTGTTTTTTGTTAGGGAAAAAATCCTGGAAACCGACGAGTCTACCTCAGCCTTTACAAAAAATAATCAAAACCATACGCAAAATTTCGGGTTTTTCTCGAATAATCGATTATGGAATTCAAAAAATGTGGACCCGCAGTGATTCGCATTACATTGTTCTCTTTTTTTTCCACGTGAAATCGATGAAGAGAAAAGAGAACACTATACACAGCGATTCATTGCGGATCTTATAATCAGCATGATTGTTTTTTGTTTTTTTTTGTTGGAGTAGGTATGGTTTCTGGCTTATTGACTATTATAAGTCTTGCTTTAACATACCCCGTAATAAATAAATCAGGCGCAGTTAAATCTAAAGAATGTGGCGGCCAATTGAACTGACTCATTTCTGAAATAATGCGTTCGCAGAAAATGTCTTATAACAATGCCTTGCGCTGGGGTTCCATTAGAAATAGAATTAATGAGGGTGTAGTTTACGATCTTCTTGAAAAAAAAATAAGCATACGTTGTTATCAAATTAAACAATCTAATCGTTTGGTACAATTTTTATAAATTGTCATACATCTGATTAAAATGATATTATGTAGAATTGTATAGATTCTCGTACATTAAATATACCTACATAGAATTTTTTTTTAAAAATTGATAAGAACTCATTAAATTCCATCGGGTTTTTGCTTTTGTATTATTATTTCTTATCGCAAAACAACTTTATCACTTGTGAAACTGTCACACCTTTTATTTCAGTTGTTTTTTAAATGTTGACAATTTCATCAAGCAGATATTATTATTTTTTATTATTACATTATATGCAACACTCTCTTTTATCTGGAATTAGACTTGTGTTTTCGAAGGTTTTTGATACATTGAATAAGAATTTAACCTTAGACTTGTTTTATGTTTAAGATAAACTCTAAACTAAAAGTTAAAAAATACCAGCCCAATTTGTGCGACTTCAATTTTCAAGTTGTAATGATGATAGCTTAACGGAGATGTTTTTTGTTTTATTATGGCCGTTTTCGAAAACGTCATCTGCGTCAAAAATGCGTTTGCAAAATGTTCTTAAACGCAAACTGCAAAAGTCTTCTGTTCGAAAACGTAAATACAATTTTACTGCATTAGCTGTGTTCGATAATGCAGTGTGTGCAACAAACATCGAAAACATCATCTGTAATTCTCCTTATTTTTTTTCAAACATTTATGAAGATTCTCGCAGTTAAAATGTTCAAAGAAGAAAGAGATATGACATTGAAACGGTGCTTTAGAGTTTATTTAAATATTATTGAGCCAGTAGGTACATACCTTATAGCAAAATTAAATTTTTACGATTTTAGTTTTTAAAATATTTAGAGAAAGAAGGAATCTCATAGTCATAGCTTTGTCTATGGGTGGTATTTGCAAAAAAAAACCTTTAATCATCAGACTATGCAAGAAATTTTGTATCATAAGGCCCTCCTTGCTTGAGCAATCCTGAAACATGGCTCTGGATTTGATTGGGTTTACTTTTATAGGCCATCGCGTTTTTATCGAAAAAATTGTTAACTTTGAAAACATTGAATTCTACTCATTTCTTATCTCTCCATTTTACAATTGGGCTAGTATCGTATTTCAATGTGCTTCTTACACACTGCATTTAATTGGGTTCAAACAGATCGCTGATAAATAAGAGAAAGAATGGAGGTGATAAATCGGAGTCTTGTGGTAAACCAACATTTGTTTTGTGAATGTTTCGATTTTCAAAAAATAAATAAATGAATTTGGTTGCGCGACAGCTCGTGTATAATCAGGGTCTAGTGACTTACAACTCTCAATCTCATTCCTGGTATGCTGGAGACATACAGCTTTTTACCGAATCGGAACAGCTAAGGTGAGAAGTACTTATTCATGAAATGAAAAGAGTTAAGCTAAGCACAGACGATTGTCAGATCTTACAATATTGTCAGATCCGTCAGTGAAAAAACTGTTCCAAATATCTTACAAATGTCACACGATTTTGTCTGACAATATTGTCAGAAATGTCATTGGCCACGTTCATCACCACGTTTTTGACAGATCTAAAAATTCAGTTCTGAAAAACGTAACACTGAACGCACAAAAACGTCTGAAATTATTTATTCTGTTTTTATTATTTTTTGCACTTTGAAATCAAAATCCGAAAAGCAATACGAGACCCAGACGTTCAGACCACACACCAAAAAAAAAACTGGATCAAGAACTGTGTTTTTGTTGCTTTTAGCCGTCATCTGAATTTTCAGATAGAATTTTCCATCTGAAAAAAACGTAAGAAACGTAACTAATGGCGATTTCCATGCAACATTTCAAATCGATTCTTTTTTTTTAGCTGCAAGGAATCTGTAAAAAATTCGATTTTTTTTTTGTAATTGTGTGTGTACCGTTTGACAGCAGTTTTGAAGCAAAAAGGTAAACAATTATTACACGCACAAAGTGTTTAACAATTATTTAAAGTGCACTCAGTTTTACGTGTGGTTTTGTACGATTTAAAGCAAATATATATCAGAGATTGGTAGCAAAATAAAACAAAAATAGTTGTGCGTTCATACAAGTAGAAAAAAAAAACAAATTCCAACACTAAACTCATCAATCAAGGAACGCATCGGCAAGCTGGGATGAATTGACTTTGGACACTTAACTTCACAGTTAATTAAACCTGTTGATCACTTTTAATTCATTATCCACACTTTTTTGATAAATAAACACACATTTTTATAAATATTTTTGTTTTAAATCTATTTAAACACACGACAAACACTGTGAATATTTGAAAACACTGCGGCAAAAAACTTTTAACTCCTGAGAAATGTCAAATCTTCGTAGTGTGTGTGCAAATCCGTGTAAATCTTGCTAAAAACGAAAGATTTCATTTGTCTAGAAAATTCGATTTTTTCTTCTAAACAAATCGATTTTTTTCTAAGCAGAACCGATTTTTTTGTTGCATGGAAATCGCCATAAATGTCAATCGACGTCAACTGAATTTTTATGACTGCTGGCCAATCAGAAGCTCTAAAAATGACAGTTCAGAACTGTCAAATGTGCTGTTGAACGCAGCCATTGTCAGGTAATCATTAAACGACAATCTGACAAAAAATTGTTAAAATTGTCTGAACACACAATATTGTCAGACTAACCGTCTGATTTATGTCATTATACTCATTGTCACTAATTGGTCATTGTCAGATGTTTAAAAACATCTTACAATTGCTGACAATTTCTTAACTGTCCGAAATGTCAATGAAATCCAGATATATGTATGTATAAAGAAAAAACATTTTTGTTGGAAATTTGTTATCTGTAGTTTTTTCACAACTGAATAAATAAACTCAAAAAGAAAATATCTTCAATGAATGTATTGAATTTTTTGTGTTGTGTAGTTTTGTTCGGAATAAATTAAACCATTGAAAGAGGTGCGTTCTTTTATGTTACTGTGGTTAACTATAGTTAATGTGTCAAAAATAAAAGTTGATGTGCCATAGTTAAGAAAGTTACTCTTGGTAACTTTTTCATTTAGGAACGACCAGAGTTAACAATAGTTAATCTGTCAAACGAAAGGGGTTGAAAAAAAAAAATCGAATTGTATTTGGAATGAATAACCAAGAAAAAATATGATTGCATTAAATTTATTTGCAAAAATAATTATTAGGAACTCAAAATAACATGTGTAATATTTCCAAATTAAATTTCTTTACACTCAGTTTTGTATAAATCGAACAGAAATAAGTGCAATTTTCTTCATTGCTTATGGCACAGAATTTTTTGATGAAAAATTAAACAAATATGAAGAAGAAAATGCCGACAGAATGAAAATGCATCAGAAAATAAAAGAAAACTATTCGAAAAATCAAATTCGACAAAAAAAAATCGATTAAATTGACAAAAACATATTTTAAATATTGAAAACAATTCCAAATCAAAAGGGCAAAAAGTAAACAAAACATCCACCATTGCATTTCAGCTGTGTTTGACAGATCAACTATTTCAATTCATATCGAGGAGATGAGTTGGAAAAAGTTACAAAAAGTTACTTTTTGACACTTTTACTTTGGAATTTAAGAACGATTTTATGACGTCATAAAGTTACTCGAAGTAACTTTTCTGAATTAAAGGAACGACCGAAGTTAACTATAGTTAACCACAGTAACATAAAAGAACGCACCAAAGATAATGCGTCTACCAAAATGAAGGAAATCCTGTTGTTCTTAGAACAGTTAGAGAAGGTCAAAAAGACTTGAAAGACACTAAAATCAATCAATTAAATTTGAAAAATGCCAAGCCGAGGTGGACACTACCTGGAAAAAACCAGCTCAAGCAATTGGTAATAACGTGCAGCCTGCAGCCAACCGTGTGAACAGAGAATTTTCCAACCGTGTGAATAGACAGTTTTACATTGTAAGAAATTTGTCAATTGGGCTTTTCCAGAATCTTACTCTGTCTTTTCTCTTTCTAATTTTGACAGTTCTTTAATCAAAAAGAAGCTCTAGATGGGGGGAAAACAACAATACAAACAAATATAAATACACACCGATACTGTTCGCGCCTTTAATAGTGTGTTTGTTTTCCCCCCATCTAGAGTTTTTGACGTTTGGTGGAAGTTCCCAATAGGGAACTTAAAGAATCTATCAATGTCAAAACTGACAGCCATAACTTTGTGGGCTTGGCATATGCGAACGAAAAACGAACGCGAAAATAAAAAAGGCGGGTTTTTATACTATAAGTTTAGTATGTCGTTCCGAAGTGAAAACAGGTCAAACCCGCAATGTGTTGATTTTGACGTTTATGAGTGAACGAGAGAGAGAGAGATATATTGCTAATTGGTAAAGAGCCCTTTTGTCAGAGTATTGACAGTTCTGACAATATTAGCCGTGTTCCTTTGGGGGTGGTGAACTACTCATGAGTAAATGAAAACTATAATCTAGTACTCTCATCTACTCATGCTGTAATGCATAGAGTACCTATATTATCTAGAGAACCGACTTAAGGTGGTTGTTCTCTTCCACCCTACAAGCTGTATTGAAAGGATTTGCCCATTAGATTTTGTATGGGCTAGTTGTCCCGTGCATTTGAAGTGTAAAATAAGAGAGTTTTCTCTTGCTCGACTCAAATAAAATTTGCGGGTGTTTCAGGCAAGAGGGGTACGAGTCGGTTCTCTAGATAATATAGGTACTCTATGCTCTAATGCGCGAGTAGATGAACAGAGTAGTTACGCACCTAAGATCCCCCAGAGGGCATCTGGCTAGGTTAAGAGATTTTTCATGTGCATGACATTTCATTTCAATTTGTTTACCATTTTTACGTTCACCATTCACCAATAACAAAAATAAACGAAATAAAGCAATTAATAAGGAGGTGAGAGTCTCTACAAAACGACTTTCCATAAATAATTTTACACACACTTTCTCATTTTGTATGACTTTTTATATACATACGTCGAAAAATCATATAAACTGAGAAAGTGTGTGCACAATCTCGCAATCTTTTTGATGGTACGGATTCCACAGATTATAAATAATTATCAATCACTTAAAATTGTAGTAGATTGCTACTAGGGAAGTGTGCGTTCCATTGAAAATTTCCAGCAAAGTACTCATGAGTAGTTCGCCACCCCTAAAGGAACACGGCTAGTGTTAGATCTGACAATCGTCTGTACTTAGCGTTACTCTTGGAGGATTTGTCACTTCATCGCAAAAGGCGGCATACCCGTGAGAATTATTTTTAAGTTGGAAGAGACTGAGAATCGAACCCAGACCTCAGACATGAGGTTGATTTTCGAAAATTGTTCTTTAATTAAACAAATAACAAACTCATCACGTAAAATTAACATTTATGTAAAATCTAACGTATACCTATTTTTACATGCACATACTTCGTGTTGAGTGTACTGGAAAGAAGTTGAAAGAATATCATGAATTTTCAATAGGTAGGTACGGAAGGTAGTTACAAAGTTCTGGGAATTGAAACACATTTCGACCAAAACTCGGTACCTATAAAATTATTGTTTGAAATTAAAAAAACTTTGCAATAATTTCTCTTTATTTTGGTCCCTAAGAAAATTACACCTGAATGAAATACCTGTCTAAATACCAAGTGTAAATTTAAATTTGAAAAGGTTTATTCTTTTTTTTTCTTTAATTTCAATTTTTGAATTCATACTGTATCTATCTATGTGTATGTACTGTACCTACATAATCAAATTATTATTATGACACAACATTTATTTCAAAAAATAATATGAACATGAAACACTACCTATACCTTTAATGTATTCACAGCATTTCAATATTATTTAGTGCGCGCACAGTGCACGGCACGCCCGTTGTTCTCGCCCCATCCCGTTCGCCGACCGCACTAAAAACGGGATACCCACATGTGTAGATACATATATAAATGTACACTTTATTCAATTTTCTTCCCTTTTTTATTTTGTATAGGTAGAAAGAGGTACAGGCACCAGCACCAGGCCAAGGCACTCTGTGTTCCTGCTCCTGCATTATTTGGTGGTAATACATCAAGGAATAGTTTTGCTGTTTCCATTTCGTTGCATTGTGGAACGTGTCCAACTATAGCAGATGTATACTCAAAATAAATTTGTTTTTTTTGTTTTTTGTTTTTTCTTCTTCAATGGTTTATATCCCTTTTGTCTCCCTGTGTCCCTGCTCAGTGTTATTTTCTATGGAATTGAGATTACGCTACCACCACACCACCTTACGGGCCTCGGTTCGGTTCGGTTCGGTTTCGGTATTTTCTATACTTTAACCTATAGCTGTATAGCTGGAGCTGGATGTTCTGTTCCCTTGATGCGGTCGTAATTTTATTCTTTTGGTATTTGTGCTTGTATGGGGTTGTTCAAAATGAGCGAGAGAACAGTAGGAATCATAAAGAGACACACTGAGATCCCAACAACAATTCATGGCAATAGAAAACTAAAACAAAAAGTACAAATCCTCATTTTAAATGAATTCGTGTGTCGTGCTCGTGTGTCCCTATTCCTATTCCTGTTCCTGTGTTTCCTTATTAGATCACATAACAGCAAAATAATGTTGTAGATGTCCTCTTCAGGGCTGTCGTTTGTAGGAATATCAATAAGACTACTTTTGGGGTTCAACCATCCTAACTAACAAATTCTCCAGAGCTTAGCTCTTGAAATCTAAAAAAAAAAAAACTCCCATAAGACTCTTTTTTATATCACATCTATACTTAAGAATTAAGATCTTGTTATAATACTCATATTCGTCTAATAACAATTTTATTACAAAAGGTTGTCTTTTAAGTTGACGTTATGTAACTAGAACGCTAAACGTCATTTTTAGTCTTTAGAATCTCATAACAATACATAAATAAGAGTTCAAGAGTCGAATGGGAGCTAAAGTTTTTAAATGTCAATCGAACATGCTGTTTTAATTAAATTATACAGAAGTGCGTTCTTTTTCCGAAGAAAAATTGCTTCTGTTCATGTTTCTATCGGATACGCTATCAGCCGGTAACAATAGGCAAGTTCCTTAATTTGGATCGATTTTTTGGTTTGGTGTAAGTATAAAGAGAGGGTTTTAGAAACTTGGTTCATTGTACTAACAGCATGATACCCTAAATTGCTGTTGCGTTAGTTGTCATCAATTGTATTTTCACAAGGGAATAAAATTTAACTAATACCAAACTTATTCCAAAAATTATGATATCATAATGTATTTTCATTGTTTCAAAATGAAAATCTGACACAATTAAAAATATTTTTCAAAGAAGGTATACAAAATAGAACGCGTCACAGGTATTTGTTTCTCGTAGTCGCATAAAAGCAATTTTTTATTCTCATAAAAAGTGTTTCGATTGCTTGCTAAAAGTCAAACTGAAGTCTCATTATAAGAGCATTTGAATGCTCATAAATAGTGTTTTATCTTCTAGCACTCTTATTCACTGTGTAAATATAACAAAGGTCTCATAAAGCCGTTAAACCAAGAGTTAAAGTATCGGTGAACAGCAGCCATTCCATTTTTCGAAGCAAAATGTGCAAATTTGTATAGATACAATTTTAATTGCAACAAATTTTTAGTTTACATTATGCCACAATTATCAAAATTAAGATACCTATGCCAATTTATTTTCCAGATAACTACTCGCATTAAAAAACACAAGTTTTTTTCATATGAGAGCATGACACACACACACAAAAAAGAAATATAAAACGTGAGAGATTTATTTTTTTAAGGTTGCGCATGATTGTTCTGTTTCAAGATACTCCTATAGGAAAACACGCACTCTCTTAGCAAGAGTTAAGCAGCTTTACAAAGTGGCGTCTGTCATCCCATAAGAAGAATAAATATATTGCTATTAGTATGAATAGCCTCCCATAACTAGGCCATTTAAGGCCTTTCATAGTCTGATAACAGTCTTCAAGATTGTTTTTAGCTCCCATAACTAAGTCTCATAAGCTTTTTGGAGCGTCTTATGAGAGCAAAAATGTTACTTGGGATTTCAAGAAACAGAAGATGTTATTGGTTGCGTTCGGGTAACTAGGTATTCAAAGCTATTCGGATAAGTTTATGTTGTTTTGTTCTATTGCTAAAAATTAGCTTTTGAAACAACAAATCAAAACTATCTGAGTTTTTGGATATTTAGATATTAGATAGCCTAGCAGAGAGGTACTCGAACGCGAGCATTTACTGTTTGGGTTATTTATGTACTACGTTTTCATAAGGGCAAATGAGGTAAATTCCAAACTGATTTCAAATCATTTCATTTCCCATATACAAATGCACGTTTCGAAATAAGGAATTTGATAGGAAATTCAAAATTCGGTAGGAAATTACGTGCAAAGCTTACGAACACACCCAAGTGGAACTATTGCATTCAAAATTTCAGCATTCTATGCTTGTTTGAAACAGTAAAAAAAATTAAAAAATGGATACCTACAAAGATACTTTCTTCTACTAATTTCGCCAGCTCTGGTTCACTGTCGTCCCGGCGAGAATTCCTGAATTGGTAATGATGCTGAAGTGTCGCTGTTGAACAACACTGTTGTATGTATTTATGAGAGTTGAGAGTATTGTAGTCATTTATTTTTTTTTTTTACAATTTATTTATTTAATTTTAAAATCGAAATCGAAACCTTTTGCTATTGTAAGGGTAATATCGAAAAGTCCGATCAAATATAATGAATGCGGTGGGGACTTTTCGATAGAATAAAGATGGATGGATAATAAGGATGATGTAGGTATAAATTTAATTTACACTGTGTATATATTGGAGGCTTAGGTAGGTTTATATCAGCGGCGGCGTAACCATCCCAGAATAATTTGTACACTGTAGAATCTCGATGAAGAGCAGTTGCGCCGCCGGGTTCAATATCCAAAAAAACTAATTTCTTTACTTGTGACGTTTATATTCTTCATTTAAAAAAAAACCTGATGCTTACTTTTCTTTGCAATGAAAGTTCTTAAGGTTGAAATAATTTATGTAGGTAGGATGAATTATTCCGTTAAGAGTACTTTCGCAACAGAGTGCAAATATGGACTTTCCACTCCAATTATTTCTTAATTCTTAGGTCAGTTTCCGGTAATGATAAATTCTTCGTACATAAAAGTACGCTGACGCTTTTTGGAACTACATATGTATACATGTGTGTCGAATGAAGCTGTCCTACACAAAACAAGCAGAAAAGATCAGAAAAGTAAAGGACTGTGTTTGTTCCATGATTAAAAACTTTTCCCTAAACTCTTCTACATTTTGACAATTTTTGTCTCTGACACTTTTGCTTCAAAACTCTTAACAATATTTCGTGCACCTGTTTTTTTTTTAAGTGGAGTAATGAATGAGAAATGTCAAAGCATCAGTTAATGTGCTTTTCGGAAAACTGATATGCTTAAAATTATCAAAGCAGTAGGTACCTACCTAAATTTATTAGATTTTTGGATTTGAAAATAAACATAAAAAAAATTCGAAAAAGTGCAAGTCGATAGTCAACGATCAACCTCACAAAACACAAAGCTCTACTTTTCTCCTCTATCATGTTCTAACAGTTTCTGCTTATTTAACACAGTTCATGCAAACTTATATGCTAATGGAAATAAACAGCTACAAGTGTCAAAAAAAAAAAAACTTGGTGGAAGATTATCCAGCTTTTCATTTTTAAATCAAACAGTTTTTGGGGAATGGAGGAATGGATAATGAATAACGCAATAGGTATAGGTTTTAATTAGATGGTAGGTAATTATAGTTTCATTTAGTAAATAAATACAATTGGTACCTATATTGGATTTGTAAAGTGGCAACGCTATTACATATTAATAAGCTTTGCTTTTTCAAAAAACAAAAAATTCTATTCCCAATCAATACCGTCATCAATGTTATATTTTTTGGAAATGCACTCCCTTCATTTGATATTGATGACAATTTTCAAACAGCCAACGCGGCCAAGTGCTGTTTGAATCATTGTACTCGAACCCGAACGATTATAAAAAAAATATTCCGATATAAATTTTGTGAATCTATATTTGCTACGTTAAATGAAAATTATGTATGTAGAAATGTACGTCCATTTTTGTATTCTGGGTAAGCTAGTTTAATTACACATTGTCGAAGAGAATGTTGGTTTTCTGTTATTGAATCGATGTACCTACCTTCAAGCTACAGCGAACGGAAAGGGTACATAATTTAAAATATATATGTACATAGGTACATATATGTACGAAATAGGTATGGGTATATGAAATTAACAATTCTACATATAGGTAGATGATGGAAACAAACCCACGCCAACCAGTGCTTAACTAATTCGGGGGTTGACAGACTGAATATGAGGGTGTACTCTTTTTTTTCTGTTTATTATTTATTTTGCACAGAAATTTAATTGTATTTGTGATGTAAACCTTAGGCTTTTTGTTCACCCCTATCATCATAGTGTTATCGCAGTTGTTGTGCTACGAATGCTGAACTGAATGAGCTATCATTGGTTTTTCTTAATGGAAATTTATTAATATGACATTTTCTACGACGAATATAATTTTTTTTTTTTAAATTCTTTGATAGAAGTCATAATTAAGTGGATCGTAGTAGATTATCTCTAAAAATTTGAATTGTATTTTTTCAACAGAGAAGTTTTCTCGTAATTCTAACGGAGAATGTCTTGCTAAAAATTTGATATTACCTAGAATTTTACTTTGTACTGATATTGGTATGAACTGGAATATGAGATTCGACTAATTGAGCTTACTCACAAATGAGAAGCAGGTGCTCGGATTATTCATACCAAACAACTGAGTAGGAACTTAAATTGAAAAGGTGCTCATCAAACATTCGGATGCTCAAGTATTTTATTCATACCAAATGGAGCACGTGCCCGAAAAAGTTGAGTTTTGAGCAGATGCTCCTTTTTATTCATATCACCCAGTGTCTGATGTGTATCGCACTTAGTCTCTTTTCTATGAAGTTTTGAGTTTTTTTCTCGAAATCTAGGTTTTTATTTGTGTCAAAAGTCATTCGTACAAAATTGTGAGAGCATGTGTATATCTAACCCGCCTGGAAAAACAATTCAGTTTTCAATAAGGCGCTGGCAAGTTTTTCATACTTACTAACAAGGGTCTAATAAGGGTTACTCTAGGCATTCGCTAGGCCCTCGCCAGTTATGAACCCTTTTGCCGCGTCCGTTAAATTCTGCCTAAGCCCTGACTAGTAAAGACTAGATTTGTTCCACATATTTTGTTTTACATGGTTTTCCATTCAACCATTTCAGATATGGGGGCCAAAGCTAGAAGCTGTCAGTCGCTCTATATTATACTAATCTAGATAGATATCCAGTAACCAGTTCCTCGATGCCTTCTACCCTGGATATACACTAAATGATCGTTGTCGTGTTCAGTCCATGTCCATGGAAGAATGGCTCCGTGCGGAATATTATCGACGTTGTGTACATGTCCTAGATGATAAAATTCAGCAAGATCCCAATCGATGAGGAGCAACTTGCGGTTCTTTTGATTCAACAGCACGTTTTGGGGCTTAACATTAACATCGAGAAGCGCATGATTTTCATGCTGTGACAATAATCGTAGTCGGTCAGTGTCTGGTACAGTTGGTTATAGTCTGTATTATTGACGCGAGACTTTTCCTTGACAACGACGGCTAGCAGGATAATACTGTTGGTGCCTCCAAAAATTCTCCATTATTTTTATTTCAAGAGGCACTTCTTGTTCTTTGTTGTGTTGTCTTGAAGACTTTACTTATTTTTTATTTTATTTTATTCGAAAGCACTGAAAAATTCTTGTGCATACAAAATTGAATATTTAAACATGTCATTTTACTTTTGTGTGTATGCAAAGTATGTGTGTATGTTCAGTGAGGCTGTTCGAAACAGTTTAGAACAGAAAAGAACAAGTTCAATGAGAAATTTTCTGCTCAAAACTGTTCTGGCTTGCTGTTCAGTGAGTCTGTTTGCACTTGCTTTTTAGGTAGAATAATTGAAAACAGATGTCAAAATCAGTTGTATTCTGTGTCTGTTTTTTCTGCAGTTGCGATTTTACTATTTTACACATCGATTCATAATCATTATTTGAAATTTGCACAGTTAATTAACATACAAAGATTTTTATTACGATATACATAACAAGATCCTGCTTTTATTAATTTTCGTAAAATGATTTCACATAGTTAAATTACCATCAAGAGCCCCACCAGTACTTTATTAAATAAATGTTCTCAGTGAGGCACTAATAGGGGTCTGTGTTGTTTTTTCTCGTCCATGTTTTCTTTGCCGAAAACTTGCCAGGGCCTCGCCTAAAATTGCCAAAAACTTGCCATTTTACCAGGCGGGTATGTATTTAATTATGTACAATTATTTTATACAATTATACATATTTATTTAATTATTCGAGTAAATTGTGTATCTGCGGCATAATAACATCAGCTTGGTTTGGTTCGTTTACTTCCCAAAATTGTCAATTTCTATTATTTTTATAGTCCAAAGATTGTAAAAGTCCTTTAAAAAAATTAAACTGACTCTTTTAGGCTAGTAAACGACAACGGTTGAATTTTGCAAACGGACAACTACTGTCAAAATGCTCCTTACTCAAGTAAAGTGTAAAAAAGAACAGAATGATGTCATTACACAGATGACAAAAAAAAATTTTTCATTTAAAAATTGGTTATTTTGGTTGACAGCTTATTTTATTGTGAATTGGGCGCCAATCGTATTAACATTTATTTCTATAACATATTTCCTCATTTTAGCAAATAAATTCTGGTTGTATGTGTTGTGTGTAGTAACCGTGGCCTGATGGTTAGTGCGATGGACTGTCATGCCGGAGGTCTAAGGTTCGAGCCCCAGCCTCCGCCAACTATTTATTTAAAAAAGAAAAAACGGCTACTGCCTCTTGCGAGGAATTGACAAATCCTCCAAGAGTATCTCCTGTCACAGAAAAGTGCCGCTCATTAGCCGTTCGGATTCGGCAATAAACTGTAGGTCCCCTCCATTCCTGCAGACACGCACACAGGAATGGTTGAGAGTTGTAAGTCACTAGGCCCAAGTTCTTCATGAGCTGTTGTGCCATAAAATTTATTTATTTATTTTTTTTGTATGTGTTCGTTAGATTTTCACGCGATTTCTACCAAATACATTTATCTGATTAAAAATCACGGTGAAACAAACCAATATTTCCAAAAAAAGATTGTTTTTTTTTTTCTTTTTTAAGAAAAAGTTTATTCATTTAGAATGAATGTATGTAGTAGGTATGTATGTAAATGTTTGAAAGATATATGATCCTCATACCTCATCTTTTTTACAACATAATGGTTTGTGCTAATCGGATACAAATTAATTACTTTACGGGCGATAAAAGCAATTCTACAATTATCAAGTTTACTAATTTTAATTTCATATCCCCTTCTAAAATATTGATTATGATTATGCCATCAAACTCGAACAGAGTTAAATTAATTTTTGCAATTTTATGCGAAAAAACTGCAAGATTTTGCTAGAGTGCTAAATTTTTGATTAAACGAAATTCTTGCAAGTATGTAGCTAAATTTTATATTTTCATCTTTTGCTAATTTTTCAGAAGCAATATTCAGTGGAGTGTGCTTGTCCAACCGACCTTTCGCAATCATAAATTAAGTGAGGCAATCACATGATTTCACACTCTACTTCGCGTCGTCGTCGTCGTCGTCTATACTTTAGCTATAACATTTTCTACAATTATTGCTGGCTTTTTTCGTACTTCATTTCGTATGTTTATACTCGTTTTATGAAGCTTCTTTTACTCGAGGAGGTAATCGTAGGTTGTTGACCTCATGAGGCTCATGATTATTATCTGTATGGTCGTGTTATAAATAATGTAAATAGGTTCTGGTAGGCCTCTCATATGGATAATAAAAGAATATGTACTTAGATACCTACACATTATGTACACTTAGTTATACATGCATATACATATACATATGTATGTACCTATGTAGGTGTACCTTTGTCTGTACAAAGGTACATTTTGAATTCATTTAAAAAATTAAATCATTGAAAAATCGTGATTTTATCAAAAAGAATATCGGTAGGTAACATATTATGTGGGAAGACATACATATATCCTTAAAAAGGCTATTCTGCAAATAAGTTTGTCTTCTAAATTATTATTTTTCTTATATATGCACATATTAGGTAGGTATTAGTTCTCTATTTGTAATTTCGGATGGTTTCATCACTACTTTTTGATTCCCAAATTTAACATAATTAGTGTAGTAAAAAAAAGCCGAAAAATGCCAAAGAAAGGAAAAAATTAGTTAGTGGCTGAATATTGGTAATAGCCCTTCCTCATTATCCCAACGAGTATAAATATGTGCATATCAAAAAAAAGTGTGATAGAATTAGGTACATACGACTGCAAAATTTGTGTAAGAAAACGATTTTCATAGTTTTTGCATTACAAAAGGTCTTAAAGTAAAAAAAAACGTGAGGCTTAGATCAAATTAAAAATGTTTATTTAAAACATCTTTCTAAAAGTGGTATAAAATACATCACTTTTATTATTAATTCATGTTTAAAAATGCAATACTTTCCAACTGCATTGAAAATGGCAAAAGTTGTGCCTGTTGCCAAAGCTGGAAAGGCTTCTGATATTGCTGATGGTTATAGGCCAATAAGTTTGCTTAGGAGTATAAGTAAAGTCTACGAAAAGGTCCTAAAAGTTGTTTATGACGAAAAAAGTTTTCCCGATGAACAATTCGGATTCAGAAGATTTCACTGCACTTCTCATCAGGTTAAACGAATTTGTCAACACGTCCAGGAAAATCGCGCAAAAGGCAGATCAACGGGAGTGATTTTATTAGACATAGAAAAGGCCTTTGATTCCGTGTGGCAAAAAGGAATAATATATAAAATGATTAAATTTAAAATTCCGTTGTATTTATGCAAAATAGTCCAAAGTTTTCTATCAGATAGATGTTACAAGGTTTATGTCAATTGTGGTGTTTCTTCGTTAGTGACGTTCAATTTTGGTGTACCTCAGGGTTCCGTTCTTGGCCCACCGTTATTTAACATATATACATCGGATTTTCCAACCATACCGCAATGTGAATCAGCTATTTTTGCTGATGACACAGCAATATTTTCGTCAGACAAACTCGCTCTCAATATAGAGAGGAGTTTACATGTGGCTGTTGAAATATTGCATACATATTATGAAAAGTGGAAAATAAAATTAAATGCAAACAAATTTCAAGCTATCTTTTTCTCACGGAAAAGAAAGCCTTGTTATCTTCCCAGCAGTCAATTTCAAATTAATGGAAAGGAAATCATTTGGAAAAAATCTTAGGGATACACCTTGACACTAAACTTACTTTCAGCTATCATATCAATAATACACTTAAGAAAGTAGGTCTAGCAATTAAAATGCTTTATCCTTTCATAAATCGAAATTCTGTATTAACAAATGAAAACAAAATCATCATATTCAAGGTAATAAAAAAAGCTGCTATGTGCCACATAAAAATCTCCAGGTGGCACAAAATAAATTGCTTAAAATGATGTTAAATCTACCCTGGCGTCATTCGACTATAGATATTCACCAAAGAGCGAATGTTGAACTGATTTCTGAACGAATTCAAAAACTTGAAAGTTACTTTCTTTATAGCTGTGATAGTTCTGATAACCCACTCATTTTTTTTTATTTTTATAATTTATTTGGATATACATTTTGTTCATCAGTCATTTACTTATTAATTTATTAACAATTACTCTCGTTATTCTTTTGTATGCATTCTAGTCACTTTATCTTTTCTTTTTTTTTCTCTCTTACTAATTTAAATTGAAGGTTTTTTAAATGCATTTTCCTTTAGGCAACAATATTCCCCATAAATGTTTTTTATTAATAGTATTAAGATAATGTTTCAGTTGTAAGATTAGTCAAATCTCTGAATTGTAAAATGTGCGGTTACATTACCTTTAAAATTGTTTTGCAAAATAAAAAAATATCTATCTATCATAGTTTTTGCTTCCACACTTGCATCCAAAAAAATCAATTCACCATAGTCAAGTGCACGTATGTATATTCGCACGATCAAATCCCTTTAATGAGCGGACAGCCTTGTATTGAATGCATTCAAGAAAACGTTACGAAATCAAGCGAATACATGGAAATCGTATTATTGTTTCATATTGCTAACTTAGGTGTATTGTTCAGTACAATATGCCTGTTTGGTAACAACAAAAATTACCTTTTAAAGGTGTTCTATCTTGTTAACAGTTGTTTTTTACTAATTGATTTGTATAGGATTTCAATTTTTGAATTTAATGAAAAACGCTAGTTAAATTATGTGTTTTTCTAAGATTTCAAAAAAAGCAGTAAAGTCAGCTTGTGAGATAAGAGACGATATAAAGGCGGGTTTATTTAAGTTCTGAGGGAAGTAACATAGCTTAGTATTACGGCATAAATAACGTCTTATTAACAAATCGAACTTCTGCTTCATTTTAAATGTCTATTAAATTGCATGCGGTCTTATATAATTTTTTTCAAAATAATTTTCTATTCAAGAAAAGATATCGAAACCACTGAATCCCCACCTTCTTTCTAAACCACAATTCAAATCAACGAAAGAATTCTGCTGGCTATAACTCTTGTTTCTTAATAATTATTGTCTGCCTGTTTCAAGGACATGGGATTACTCCTGGGTTTTTATTTTTTTTTTTATTATGTAATAGGAGTAGACTTTTCTCAAACTACTTCTATGGGTATACATAACATACATATAAATGTAAGTGCACCTATTATGTTTATCATTATTTGCTGGAAAATTTAATACAAAAGTTATGCACATTTAAAGGCACTCCCTCTCAAGAGATGTAAGAGAAGATATGAAATGTCTAGAGCACATACATTACATTAAAGATTTTATTTAAAGGTGTCTTTAAAAAGCTTTAAATGATGTTTATTGATTTTTTCAATTTAAAGTTTGTGGCCACAAACTTTAAATTTTAAATTGAAAAAATCAATATTAAGTTAAAGTCTGTCACTTTATGATTCTTTTTACGTTCCTTAAGGCTTTCTACATACAAATCATTTCGTCACAGATTTGTATAAGTTTCGTCATGCAGTGTTATTTCTGGTTGGATGTGCCTATGACTACATAATACAAGCGTACTTGCCGTCTATGACAAGGCGCTTCATGTGCAGGGGGCCGTATTAACTATGTAAGTAGGCAAACGTATTTTTATTGAAAATATATGGGTAAGGTACATACATATGTAGGTACCAAGTTATAATTTCGAAATATGATTTTTTTTTTGAAAAATGAGATAAACTTTTCGAATTGGGAAATTTTAAACGAAGTTATAAACTATTGTCCTTATGAAAACATAGATAGTATTAAATACATTTGTGAAGAGTTTCCTAAGATTTTCTGTTGACTAAGTATATAGAGGTAGAGTCGCCTATCGCCGCCCCCTCCAGTGGCCGGCCTCCAACCAAGAAAACCATTGTATTTAGTGAACCTATAGCCCAGAGCTGTAAAAGACTGCAGTACTTTGGTAATGCAGTTAATAAAATCGCAGTTAATTCACTTACCTATTAAATGTAAGTTAATACTGTAAATAAGTACTTTAACTGCGAAACAAGCAGTCAGCAGTCAGTACTAGCATTCCGTTTGTGCAGTTAAAAAAAAGTTAATTAACTTTAAGTTAACTTTAAGTTAATTAACTGCAGTACTTTTTAACTGCTTTTAGTCTTTTTAGCCAAGGAAAAGTCTTTGTACTGCGATGATTTTACTTTTGGTCAGCAAGTCTTTTAACTACAGTCAATTAACTGTAGTTTTTTTTTAACTTTTTTTCTTTTCCATCCTGTTCTTTTATAAGTACAAAACTGCAGTCTTTTAGTTAAAAGACTAGAAAAAGTTAAAAGACTTACAGTTAATTGACTGCAGTTAAAAGACTTGCTGACTTAAAGTAAAATCATCGCAGTACAAAGACTTTTTACTGACTAAAAAGACTAAAAGCAGTTCAAAAGTACTGCAGTTAACTAACTTAAAGTTAATTAACTTTTTTTTAACTGCAGAGTCGGAATATTAGTACTGACTGCTGACTGCTCGATTTTAGTTAAAGTATTTTTTTTTAAGTTAAAAGACTTAATGATATTAGTCTTTTTAGTCAATTAACTGCAGTACCGAAAAGACTGCAGTTTTTACAACTCTGCTATATCCTACCTTTCTGTTTATAGTCTAAATAAGATCTGTCATTCATGCTTCATGATCTGTCAAAAGTTTAGTAAAATTTGCCTAGTATTTTCCGAGTTATAAAGCATTAACTGTTTGTTAACAACAGTGAATATTGTGTCAGAAATTAGTGTTTTTTAAGGACAATTTTCGGGTTAATGTATTTACCTACATATACCTATGCGGTTTTAGTAATGAAAAACATTATATTTTAACTAAATTTGCCTTACAAAGTGAAATAATCTTGTAATTGTAGTTGTTTTTAAGGGGGCCGAAAATAGGAAACCGAAATTCTTCGTGTTTTCCTATTAGCGGCCCCCCGGCCGAAGATAGTAAACTCTACTTTTTTTGAGAAAAATGCAAACTATGAATAACTGAGCCATTACAATAACATAAGAGCAAAAAATGTCGTTGAAAATCATTAAAATTCTATTCTCGGCCAGAGGAAACTGCAAGAGGAAACTAGGGGGGCGAACACTGATGGAGAAGTGTGTCCTAACTTCGGCCATGACATGTAAAATAAGCAAATGAGCAATTCTTTTCTAGTTTCGGGTGGCCGAAATCAGGAGCCGAGGTGGCCGGTTTTAGGATACAAGGGGCCGCTCAAAAGTCAAATTGACTTTTTCGTTAAAACTTAATAAAAAATTAATTTTAACCTAATAATATTAATTTTTATGAATTTAGATCAATTAAGAGAACCATCATAAGGAACATTTTGCTTTCAAAATCAAGCGAAAAGATTGAAAATTGGAGATTTTATGTGATATTTTCTATGAAAAATCCCTTAACATGTACCTATTACATATTACATGACACAAACTGAAATAAATTTGAGACTTATAGGTATGAGAAAATGGACTTTAGTCATATGTATTTAGTTAAATTTGTTAAATCCTTTGAATTGAGTGGGTTAAGTTATATTCTCGATAAATTAAAGGGGCTCATCCTTTAGGTAGATATGCAAATAAATAAGAGAAATAAGCCACAACGAAACAGGGGTCCCTTCGCTTAAGTAACCGGAGCTGTGTTAAACTGATTTCGAAGAACTCTTTCAACTTGTCCAAACTTCCTAATAACTACTTTGATAAGTAGGTACCTGTACATAGGTGTGTATCTATTCCATATTAATAGGAAGGTATCGTTTTCAATCACCATTGGACACATTTTGCACTAGATACATATACATATGGTGGAAAACGTTCCTTTTCATCTTCATTTCCTAGAACCTTTACTTTCCCTAAGGAGGTTTTTCAATTTTGCCCCCCACTGAATAACTGAACTATCCTGCATATGTATATGTTTTTCAAAGTTTTCCCCAAATCCCCACACCATAACAATTGAAATACCGTCGGTCGTCAGCGGGTGCTTGTGTTCATAGGATGTGAATCCGTTTTGAGTTGTTCTGAGGCTGACTGACTGCTATTGCTCCGCAAAAAGATAGATACACAATTTTGATTCCCTCTCCCAAGGAGATTCTTCTATCTGAGCTGACTTTTGTGTGTCCTTTACCTTCCCTGCAATCATAAATGACATCCCATTCTTCCCCCAGTGCCAGATGCCAGTAGGTACAGTGTATTCACATCGTGTTTCTCTCGACGTTTTTACTGGCTTGTTTTTTTTTTTTTTTTTTTTTTTCAATTTCTTATCCACCATGCAGAAGTTGAAACAGAAAAAGTGTCTCTGCTATTTCGATTTTCCAATTTTTTGTCATCGCATCGTGTATACCTACCTATCCAGTCAGAAAAAAAAAAACAGAAGCTGTTGTAATGAACTTTAATTCACCAAAAAGTGGACAGATTCAAAGTTCATTTGCATTATTAATGCATAATTCTGCGTGTTACATTCTAATTCCTATTGTGGTTTCTGAAATTGTGATCCATTCATGTCAAAGTGACGTTTTTAAATAATAAATGAACGTATTCACACAAAATATAAGATACCTACAAAAAAAAAAAAAAACGTTCAAAGTTTAATCTTTAATGATATTCATCTTTTCTGTTGTTTCATTGAACTGTGTGTGGTAAGAGGTGACGATGACAAACTCCCCTCGTATAGACAGCAATTAAAATAAATATAATGCGCGATGATAAAACAACAATAAATTGAAGCAAATACCTATCTACACAAAAAAAAGAGAAACAAAAGTGGATGAACAAAAAAAAAAAAAAATACTTTGAACAAGATTCCATTTAAAAACCACCACCTTCATGCATTCTCACAACTGAATTCAACCAAAATAACAACAACAAAACACCACTTTGAACAACGATGTATATTTTAACCAGTGTGACCAAAGTCCTATGTAGGTAATGAATAAGTAAAATCAAACAAAAAGTATTTATTTATATACAAAACAGTACCTATAGAAATAAAATGTAGGTACCTATACGTATCATAGCAGTCACGACTCACGGGCGATATCTTGTTGAATTTTATTCATTGATTTTGATAGATTTAATTCCTTTCGTACTACTACCTAACTATAACTATTTTTTATTTATTAGCTGTTTGTATAAGAAAAAAAAATAAATATGTATCTATTTGATTAGTTAAGTCGAAATTGAGTGATTCCTTCCATTCTTATAAATGGCCATTCGTATTCAAAAAGTACTCCAAATGCAGCCCAGCGGGGAATAGTGGGCAAAATTATAAAAACCCATAGTTTTTCATTGTTGACTAATCGGGGTAGGGAGCAGGTGATTGTCTGTTCGTGGTGGCTGGTAGCTTTTTGCGGCCGATTATGTTCTGTGACTTACAACTATCAACCATTCCTGTTTGTGTGTCTGCAGAAATGGAGGTGACCTACAGTTAACTGCCGAATCCAAACGGCTAAGGAGAGGCTACTACTTTGTGTTATAACGCCTAGTAAAATCACATCGTGTGCAAGCGGGAGCAACACCAACTTAAGCATATCTAGTCTACTGTAACACGGTGTCTCCACCTGAAATATTTTATAGAAGACTATCTGTCACTTTTGATAGAAAGAAAGAGCGATAGTATACCATAAAATGTTGGTTATGGGCATTTTAATAGCTTTCTATTTCATTTGTCTCAAAAATTTCACAGGGCAAAGTTATGAAGTTTAAACAATTAAAAGAATTGGTTTATTGTTAATTTTACTTAAATCCATAAGAAAAAGACCAAAACTTCCTTTTGGCACCTGCAATAAATTAATTACATTCGAAAAAACACAAAACAAAAAAAAATTGAAACAAACCCACAGATGTCAAAGGGAACATAGCTTCTTCATAGAAGACTATTCATAGTTTTCTATGAGCAAAGCAATATGTAGCAAGAAATTTTTTATAGAATACTATGAGTAGCCTCCATGAGCAATTTTCCTAGCATGCAATACAGTATTCTATGTCCCCTTTCACACGAAGATACTAGTTGCTGGTGATTTTTTTGACGTTTTCTTTAAATCTACTTAACAATCTCTTGTACCTTTCACACGAAGATACAAAGTCGGAGGAGACTTGCTCTATTTTCCTTTTAAACTACCTTGGTTGAACGCACACAAACGTAGTGTGAAGAGAAACGTCAAAAAAAATCTCCTGAATTTATTGACCGGGGAGATTTCGTTTACCCCTCTTTCTTCCTGCCCTTCTCGCCAAAATCTTTCTCGTGGAGCCACCATGTAAGGTGAGGCCACTAGTCAAAGTTTATGTATCAGTTTTTAAGTTGATCGAATTCTTGCTAGGCGATTTCTTATAATCCAAATAAAATGTTGAAAAGCCAAATTTGACAAATATAATATTGTTTCGCCATTTCTAAAGGGTGAGTTTACAAAGGACGCGACATTAAAAAAAAAGTTGCCAATTTTTTGTTAGAAAACGGAAGAGTTTGGCTTTGTCAAATATGCCCTTCTCAAAAGATTCACAGTACATACAAAATAAAATACGGCAGAAAAGATCTAGCAGACGCAAAATGTAGTTGGAACAGTTCTCCTCCTTTCTTGAGGATCGGGCGAAGAAGGTTTCATTTCATTCATGGGTAATTCTTTCCTCAGACCAGCTGGGTTAAAATTTTTACTAGGGGTAGGTATTCATGCAACGATGTAAAACCCTGAATAAGTTAACCTTTTGTGTTAGTTTACCATTTGGTTAGTGAACTGTCAAATTTTGTACGCGAAAGTGATTTGGTAAACTTACGCCATTGTGACTTTCAAAATAAGGCTATCATTTTAATAAAATATTTATTTTTTTAGAGTTGAAACCAAATAAAAAGCCGCCTCGCCGTGTCACTTTCAAAGAACAGCATGATTTCATTACACAGCATTTAACCAAATAATTAAAAAGGGCGTTCATACAAACTTTTTCATAAATTTACCATTTTACAAAATTGATAAAATTACAACGTTGCATGAATACCTTTACTAGATAGATAGAGAGGTTATTTATTTTTGTTTTCGAAATCAAGTTTTGTACAAAAGGGGTTTTTTTAAGAACACTACGTAACAATTTTAGATGATTTGAAGCATTAAAAAAACTCAAGCTGAATTGAAAGACTAGTAGAACTTAAGAAGCTGTTACAATAAGTAAATGCATGTTTGCAGAATTTAAATAAAACATGCCACCCCTGTGTACCATTTAATATTTCGTAGAGGCTAGTAGCAGGCAAGAAACTTTCTTGGAAAAACAAACGACGTATTTTTTGTAAAATGGGGCAAAAGTGCAATAAAATGGTAATTATCTTCTAGTTTTCTTCTGTTGCAAAGGTTTGGCCACGTCCGTATTCTTCTATTAAAAAAAATGTAATACTATAATTGAAACAAAGAGAATTTATCTATCTTATCTATCTATCTAGGTTACAAATTTGTTGAAGATCTGGTTTATGATGGATGAAATATAGGTTAAGAATTTTTACTCTTGCTCTAAATATAATGATTATAACCTCCAAAGAGTACTTATTATTGAAATAGCTTTCCTTTGTAATCAATCGATGATTTGGGTTCCATGGTACACAGTTCTGGAAGCCGACATAGCGTAAGAGCGTGCGATAAGGCAAGCTCGTTTCATTCCTTGAAAGGAGAAGCATTAGAGTAGTAATCTCACCATAATTAATTTATGGAGACTGGTTTCATTTCTACTCATCACCCTTATCAAATAATTAGCATTTGCTTTCAAGTTTCTTATAATGATAGGAAGTAATGCAGATTCCATATATATAGAATATGTAGGCGTTATATTCGGAAGTTGAAAAATCCGTTTAAATAAAAACCTTTGGAACAGCTTCAAATTCTTCGAAAGGCTTTACTCCAAGTGCTTGTACTTCATGGCACATACAGGTACTGACTGTAGCATTGAACACTTGATATTTGGACGAATGGTCAATGTTTGGATTCGAAAAATAGCTTAGATCACAACAAGTTAAAAGCCAGTTTAGCTTCACTGCTTATTTCCTTAGCATGCCTACCAAGGTTTAAATTGAATGTTACCAATACCTACTCCCAAATACTTAAATTCACGCACTGTTTCCATTCTTTCATTCCTGAGTCGCCATGATTCTTCCGGTTGGTCTTTTATTTGTCGACCCTCATATATCATTATCTTCGTTTTCTGAACGTTGATGTGAAGATCCCATAATTTACAGTATGACTGGAGTTTATTTATTTGAATTTGAAGTAAGAAAGGATTGTCTGCAATCAGAACCAAGTCATCTCCATAGAGTATAACACTTTAATGAGAGAATACCTTTACAATTTTTTTTATTTTTCGGAGTTTATAAATTAATATTTTTGTTTAAAAAATAGTAGCTGTAGCGAATGACTTTTTATACAAGTGGTTTAGTGCGTTTGTTAACATTTTTCCAAATTTTACCCTCTCTGAGAGAATTTTCCCCTGAACTGGATTTACACATTTTACTGCCTCGCGATCCGGTCTGGTCTTTCTAAGCAGTGCAGCGTGCCTCTTTGCATGTTTGTTGGTTTGTTTAAATGCATACGCTTGCCAACATTTAACTACATTTTGAACGTGAGTAAAAAGTGTTCACGAAAAATTATTCTGAACTCATTTTAATAAGGTTTCAATATTGGCATAAAATCAGGAAGAATCGTGGTTTTTTTTTAATTCACGACAAAAAAACAAAAAACAATAACATATTTATATCCTTATATATTTGCGAAACCGAACATCAGAGTGACACATTGTTTACTTTTAGACGGGGTCACTCTCCCCCATTTAAGTGGAAGGACAATTTATTAAAAAAAATATAACTGTTTTAATGATATGTAATAATAACAGAAATTTTGAAACCATCTCAGCTTACGCAAAGAGTACCTATCTTAGCATTGCATGAGATTATGCTCCGTTGTGTAATTGAAATTCTAAAAAATTCAATATTTGAGGTCACAATTGTTTATATAAGATATTCATGTTCATTATGGAATCCCCAATAGTGGATCCGCAGTGATTCGCAGTATATTGTTACCTTTTTTTTTCCACGTGGATTTGATGAAGAGAAAAAAAGCACTATACATTGTTTTGCGGATTCCATAATCGACATGATTAGTTTGTTTTTAAAAACATTCATGTCGATTATGGAATCCGCAATAGTAGATTCGCAGTGATTCACAGTATCTAAGACATTGTTGTCTTTTCTTTCTAGGTGGAAACGATGAAGAAAAAAGAGCATTACACTGCGGACGTAGTTTTACGGATTTCACAATCGACATGATTTATACTTAGCTCATTTTTTTAACTCACTTGGAAAGCTATTAAATGAATTTATTCCCATAAGTCATGTGTGCTGTATGTATGTCTTTTGATTTTTACTTACTTACTTTTGTTTGCGTTTTATTTAACACACTAAGGGCCAGTTGTACAATCGGGGTTCGGCGGATTAACTTATGCTTAACGATTTATTTGATGTTTGATTTGATAATTAAATCTTGAACCATCGATGAACCTCAGTTCATTCGCCGAAACCGGCAAGTTAAAATTGCTTAACCACGAGCTAAAAATTGAACCACGTTTGGACAACTGGCCCTATGTGCCAGATGTACAATCGTGGATTAAATGTTGATCCGTGATCAAGGTTTTTAATTTACCAATTTCGGCGGATTAAGGGAGGTTTGGAGATGATTCAGACATTTACTTGGCTATTATCACTTACTTGAACCATCGTTGAACCTCAGTTAACCCACCGAAATCGACTGATTAAATTTCGTGAACCAAGGCTTAAATATTGAAATACGTTTGTAGGTACAACTCGCCCTAAAAAAGTTCTTCTTAATATAAATAGAGCCAGTTGTACAATCGTGGTAATGCAAATGGCCCGCACGTCTCCAACTTCGAGCACCCTGAGTTTTTTTTTGTTAAAGTCATAAGCCTCGTCATTATTTGTAGTAAGAAAAAAAAACTAAACACCCCTTTTCAAAACCGTACAGAAACTTTAATCTATTGAAGAATGACGTGAGTTGAATATAATTTGACACACCAATAAGTTTTTTTAGACTCGTTTCATTTTTCTAAAAAAATCCAACTTTGTTTGGAATTTCCCAAGCAGCAAGTTTAATTATTATAACCTAATTAATGTCTTTTTTTCTTAATTGATAATCTGGTCACCCTCAGCACATAACATAACCAAGAAATCAAGTCGCCTCGACATACAGCAGAAAAGACAAAAAAAAAAAAACATACAAATAACGAGAAACCGTCAGAAAAAGAGAAGAAAAAATAAAACAATTCTGTGCGAAAACGAAAACTACAAATCCCCACTACCACATACCACTCTCGCGCTGCTTCTGCTGTGCTGTGTGCTGCTGCTTCCCTCCGATACTCACCGTGTCCGTCGTAGACAACCAGCCAGCCAACAGCAAGTTCGTTTCGTCGCCATCTTGAAAGACGGTCTACCATCCAGTATCGCGGTGTGAAAACTGTTAAATTATCAATAAATATTAACAAATTCAACCGGAAAACATAAATAAATTGTTCATTAAGCAAAGCCGCCTCACATAAATGTAGTTTTTTCACAGTGAAATGTGTGTAAAGTGCATAAAATAATGAATTAAAGTTTTTTCTTTTCGGTTTCGGTTCGGGCCACACCATGAGAAAATTCTTATAAGCGTTTGTGTGGATGTGGGTTGTATATATGCAAATTCTCAAATTTTGAAAAAAGTTAAATTATTTACTAACAGCAAAATGCGAAAACAAAAACAAACTTAAATCTTTATTTCAACAAAAAAAAAATGCGTTCAGAAGCAGAGCAAATAATAAAAAGTGTTCCAGTTAAAAAATCTATGAAAAAAAATTTGAAAGAAAAAAATTAAATAATTGGGTATTGGTGTATGCGTGCGTTTGTTTGTGTTTGTGAGTGTTGCGAGAAAAGAGCGAATAATAAATTTGTATTTGGAACGGCTGGCTCAGATCTTTATTTGTGTATGTAAAATGTCGGTTTTGTTTTTCTTTTGTCTCTTTTCGTTCAAACAAAAACGTCGACACTGGGCAAAGAAAACAAAGTAAAATTATTGTCAATGCGTGGTTTTGCAGTTTGTAGTAGTGGTATGTTGTGGCATGGTGTTCGATAAGATATATTGACCTTCTCTCTTAAGTTGCACTCATTCTCTTAAGTTGTTTAATTTCGTATTATCGAAGAGAGTTTTTTTTTTATTTGTTTTTTTAAGGGGATAAATGAACACAAAAAATATTCAAAAGAAAAATAAACAAAAAATAAAACGAACTACCATAAAAGAAAATGTCAAATATAAATTGATTTTTATTTGTTACCCCATTCTTTATTCTTCGTTCTCTGGAGAGTAGGGTAAGTTGGATGACACTTGGGTTGTTGTTTTTTTTTTTTTTTTTTTTTTTTTGCTATTGTTCCTTGCTTCTTTTTGTTGTTGGTGTTTTCGATTTCGAATGACCTTCTATGGGGGTTTTCCATGAGTTTACACTTTTAATAGTATCAAAAAGGCCAAATAGTGAGTAATAATAAATACAAAAAAAAACGCGTTTTTTAATTAGTTGTTGGTTATTTTGTTTATACTTAAAGAATTAAAGTGCATGATTGCCATGATAATTGCTATAAAAACACATCACAGTTTCATGATGTTTAATTTATTAAGGAGCCTGTTACTTTTTGGTTGTTGAGGGAGTTGAAAGTTGAGGGAATCAATGTTTTTTTTTTGTTTGAAGATTTAATGACGAGCAAAAGCTCTTTCTGAGTTCAAACCAAAGGAGAAAAGAAAATATGCGGATCAGTACAGAAGTGCAATAGTATAGGTAGGCAGGTACACCTACATACTTAGTGATCGGTGTTGCCGCTGTTAAACTTGAAATTGTATAATCTGCGTCAAGGTCGCGGCCAGCAAAATTTTTTGGAAGGGGATTTAAGAAATGCTAAATAGAGTTATTTATCACATCGAATTCGCTTGAATGTTATCATTCCGACAGAAGATAACATAGTGGAGCCCCTTAGGGTTTTGACCTCGGACTGACAGTGTATTAATTGCTAGGGGAGTTGGGTTTTTGTTTTTATACTATTTTTTATATATATTATATTATACTATTATAAGTTGCAGAGTTTACTAAGAATTTGTGTGCATTTGATTTTTTCATTAGTAAAAATAAATAGTGGAAACGGGTCGTTATTCTGTATAAACAATAAAACATTCTGTAAATGATTTGTTAATTCTGTAATCCATTATTCGCCGCATAGTGGTTTCTTCCATAGGCCAAAAGGTTAATTTCAAGGTCAAACAAACTCCTTTTTGGTAATGCAATTATTGTCTGTGATAGTTGGGCAGCAAAGTGGTATTAAAGGTTCTCTTCTTAAATAAGTTGTTGGCAGTCAGACACGTCGCAAGGTGTTTTTCACAATTTTTTAAAGTACAGAAATCTGAATATTTGACAATAGACCAAATTTGCGAAAATCACAAAATTTTGAACCGAAGTTAAACGATATTTTTTTAGATTCAGGTAATAGCTGCATTTTATTTTCCCCCAGATCTGATCCAGATTGGATTTGGAAACATAAATACAAGTATTACAAAAACAACACAAGATCCAGGTCTGCCTTTGGATTTCAAAATCCATTTTCTAAACACTTTCCTAGCAATATTTTAATTTCATAGGTTGGTACCACTGCTGAGATTTACAAAAAAAAAACTCAACAAATTTAAAAATTCTCGAAATCAATCATTCCAATTTTGTGTATGAGTTTTTCTTCATTTAATAGAGCCGACACGTCGTGAGGCACAAAACTATTAACTTAATGGAAATTAAACTAAAAAAATAAAACTGTTCCATTTTTAAACATTCGCTCTTCTTTAGGTACCAAATAGGTACTATTTCAAACAAGATTTGTGAAAATTTTCCTTTTGTCAATTTTATTGTGTAAATAAAGCCAACTGTGAGAAATTAATAAATTTGTGATCCAGTTTGTTTTATTGTCATGATCTGATCCGGATTAGATCTGGGGGAAAATAAAATGCGGCTAATATTATCAAGCGTATTTATATTTTTCGTTTGTGGCATAGGGCGGAAAAAAATTAATGAAACATGGACAATTTTTAAGGAAACTTACAATATTGAAAGCTTAGACGCACAGAAACTAATAACTTTGCTATGCAAAACCTTTGTTAGAAAAGTGGGTTCATGTTCGTGAAAAGAAAACGTGTTTTTATCTACATAGGTATATTGCTGGTCTTGATTACATCGAAGGCTTCGGGTCTTTTCAGAGCCTAGTAGAAAGAAATAATAATTAAGGTAGGCCAAAGAAGTAATTTTTAGAAAGCTCGTGTCCAACTAAGATTAGACGAATTGCAAGCATTGGTGCAATAGATAACGATATTGCTATAAACTTTCATTAATTTCAATAAAAATATAAAGCTAGAGGCTTTTTGTAACTACATACCTATTTCTTGTATTTTATATAGGTATAGTTTAAAACTAAATTTTTAATTTTGACCGCCCTTTTCACACAAATGAAACCACTGTGCGCCCTGATGTTGGGTGCTAGCACTGTAATATAAAATTTAATAAAAAAAGTAGCTTTGTTAATTTTCAATTTTCTCATGAACTAGAAGATAACCGTCTAGTTTTCAGTGTTCGATTAAGAATTTATAGGCACATCAAATAATTAAAGCCAATTATTTACTTAATTTCACAATTTTTAATAAATTAACAGTAACATCACGTACTCATGTCGTGGTTCTCTTTTCATTATCTTGCATTTTAAAATAAAAAATTGTGGATGCAGAATCCGAACGAGAAGCGCTCATTTGTGTCAAGAGTTACTCTTTGTGTGAAAGACGATGGGACTCGAACCCCGGCATTACAATCAAACGCACTTAAAACAAAATTTTCTTAATTTTTAAGAAAGATTTCTTCACTTTTTTCGTAGCATTAACCGTTAAAAGGTTACAGCAAATCAAAAAGTCAAAAAAGCTCTAAAAAAAACAGCGGCAAAAAGTCATGAAAATGGGATTTTTTGGCAAATATCTCAAAACTCTTGGGGAATAAACCCAAGCACATAATATTTATTCGTTATAGGTATCTCAAAATAAACCTACATATTCTTTAATGTAGGTAACGTTTAATTCGATTTAACTTGATCAGCCTTCCAGGCAGCAGGTAAAGTAGTTAAATCCAGGTGTAAACTCGAAATGCAAAATACAAAAACAAGAGACCTACTTAAAAATGTCAAATTATTAATACCTAATACGTATAGCTTTTAAATGGGTTTACAATTAAGTTAAAACAGTTTTAAATACGTTTTAGGGCAAATTGTGCAAACAAATTTCTGGCATTTATTCCACCGAATTTATTATTTTTGTTTTTAGTGCTTACTATGAACATAAGTTTAAATTGTCGAGTTTTAAAAATGCGGATTAAGCGAATGGGTGTAAAATTAATTGAAACACGATTTACACCCGAAGTGAATAATATATAGCTGATCATGAGGTTAAACATGAGTTTCTTCATTTTAAAATTTATTTTTGCGTTAAGCTGACTATTAAATTAATCTTTGGTATTGGTATTATTTTCAACTTGCTGAAATGAAACTTGAATATTTAAGTTAAACATAAGAACTTACGTTACAGTTTACGCTGAGGAAAAAGTAGAACATAAGCAAGTTGACCATAAATATTTAAGTTTCGTTTCAGCAAACAGGCCTAAGTCATCTCAAAATGTTCATCTCACATTAAAAACTCATTTTTATGACCTTTGACCCCTTATAAATGACCTGGCGGTCATGGGATCTGTGAGGAACTCTCTCAGTTTTTAAAAAGCCCATGCAAAATTTCAGCTTCTTATTAATTTTTTCCTTTCTTTGGCATTCTTACTGGACTAAAAGATCACCGTCACGAAAACAAGTACCGTTCTCGCCCTACACAGACTTATAATCAATGTTCGGTAGAAGCCACAAGACAATCTACCAAAGGTATCTTTAAGGACAGTTTTTTGGGTTAGTAGTTTTATATGCGGTTTTTATAATTAAAAACATTGTACCAAAAAAAAAGAATTAAAAAAAAGTAGGTAGGTTTCTTTGTGATACTGAAAACTTTCCAAAGCTTTCACTAAACTTGGCAAAAAACTGAAATTTTTTCAGAAGTATCGTACATTAACTCAAGGGGCAAACCTCGTCCTATCTCCAATACAACCATTTTCTTGAGTTCAGACTTTCTCGAGAACAAAACGATTGATTTTGAAAATAATTTGTATGCAGAAATTACAAAAGCCGTATTAAAACTACCTCAATAAAACGGTTTTTTTTGAATCAAAACAATTACAGAAGTTCTTAAGTTGTTTGAAATTTTTTCCTGACAATTTTCAAATCTTAACTTTAATCCATTTATACAAATTGGTGTAGAATATTGTGCACATTAAAAAAAAACTCGTTTTTTTTTGTGGGCAGTTTTCTTCTGACTGTGACTCATCATATCAAATTTAGAACAGTCAAGATTTCGCCTAAAAAACAACAAAAGTAACAGTTTTCTCTTGTTTTTGTTATTCTTCTTCTTGTTATCTCAGTAAATGATTGCATTAGCTAGCTGTAGCATGCCTAATGCATTCTTTTCAGATAGTCAAATGTACAAGAATTTGATATTTTCAAATTCTTCATGTCTACAGAGGTGTAAACCTACTTACCTACTTCAATTACAATTTCGGGTTCTGACGGATGATTCAAATAAATTGATGCTTTCGGTCCTAACAGCAAATTTTCCAGCGTTTCTTAAATCTCTAGATATTATTTCGAACACAAAGTGTACAAAAAAAACAAATTGGAAACACGTATACATACCTATTGCGATCACCTTAATATAGGTACACAGGTACCTTTAGGTAGACAGGTTGTAGATGGTAGGAGCTGAGATACAAAATTTAGCCTCACATGATTTTGACTATCCATTAACTTAGGCCTAGTTTCCATTCTAAATAAATAAGAATTATTAAAGTGCAACATGAATGTGTTTCATTTCTTTTGTTGATCAATTTACAGTCAATTAATTGGAGATACGTTTTCTGAAAGAAGACCAAGGCAATTAAAATAATAATGCGTAGCTCTATCTGTTGCTACAGGTCTATGAACGTACCTACCTACATGGATGTATATTTAAAAGTATGTATGATTAAAAAAAAAAAAACGAGTTAAAAACTTGTTGATGATTTAATTGACTCGTCTCGCCCCCGTCTCTCGTAATAAAATTATAATTTACAAGTGTAAAACCCACCCACCCACGCACGCTAATAATAACAACAAAAAATTATACAAAATTGCACACAAAAAATAAAAATTCACTGTCTCTAATCTTTCACTCTGTCTCTCTCCTTCCTTAATTCAGCTTATCTGCCATTACTCCTTTTTACATAATAAAATTCAATCACCTACCCACCTTTTAGTTATGTATTAGTGGAAGTAAGCAAAAAAGTATGAATGAAAAATGTGTAGCCGAAGAATGGGGAAATTGTAAAATGAAAAAAATCTTATAGTAAAAAAGAGCGCATATTGCGCAAAGAGATATTACTCTCACTTTCTGGAATGTTCTCTTTCAATTGATTACGTTTTCCAGTGGAAGAGTAAAATTGGATTGTAAGAGAAAATTATCCACACTAACACACTCAAATTAAATAGGCGCCAAAGATTCTCCTGTTTTCTTTGTGAAATTCTCTTTATTTTATAATAGGGGTTAATTGATGCACTATTGTCATCTCATTTTATCTAATGTATGGAAATTCGAATTTTTACCGCAGGCCTTTATCATCATGCGCTGAAAGGGTGGGGGATAGGAATAATATGAAATAATTATTGTTTAATTTTTTTTTTTAAAACCATTTTTAATCTTTTTTATCTTCAAATAAATTTAAGCCGTTTAATATGAATTTAAAGTAATTTTTTATCTCTCTCGCTCTTTTTACAGATAATTAAATGACATTGCAGATTCTAATCAAATAACAGAACCTGTCACTATGTAACAACAAAAATACACTCAATATGGAGACAAACATTCGAGGAAAATCTAATTTCTGATAAAAACAGACATTTTCTCAAGATATTTTTTTTTGCATTGAAAAGCAAAAAATAAAAACAAAAATAGAAAAAAAGGAAACAAAAAAAATCAACAAAAATGAAGAACATGGATAAAAACAACGATGGGGGAGATGGTAAGTCCGGCGGTAGCAAGTCGGGCTCCTCGAGCGGTGGCGGTGGAGGTGCTGGCCACGACCAATCACTCCTTGACGCAGCCTCTTTATTTGGTAAGATTTCAAAAAAAAAAAAAAAATCGTAAGCGTTGTCAGTTTCTAATAAGAATTTTTCGTATTTGCTTAGCATATTGGGGCAGAGATCCAGCCGCAGCTGCAGCAGCAGCATCCAATCCGCTCTTTAGTTCCCAGTTTAATGCGGCTGCAGCCGCTGGTCTTGGGTTACTACCAAGTCCAAGTTCATCTAATGATCGTTACTCAATGGCGGCAGCAGCTGCCGCCGCTGCTGGTCATCATCATCAGAACACAATGGCAGTTGCTGCATCACAAGCCGCAAGTTTAGCAGGTTTGCATCCAGCAAGTGAGTTTGAAACCCCGAAGGGATACAATATATAGATTATATTGCGGTATTTCAAAATGAAATTCATTTGAATACCACATCTCCAATGTTTCGAAAAAAAAAAAAATCTTTTTATCAGTTTAATTTTTTGTTTGTTGTTGTTGTAACTTTTGTTCCAATGACCCAATTTTTGAATTGACTTTGATATAATTTTGCAGGTTGGTGGTCAGTGGCACAACTGGCAGCACAAGATTACTTTAGTCGTTTACAGGCATCAGGATTGTCACCATTTCCTCACCCAGATTTGGCTTCTGCTTTTCCCTCGGCATTGGGATTGGCTGGGGCTGGTGGAAGTGGAAATAGTGGCAATTCAGGTGGAGTTTCGGGTGGCGGGGGTTCATCCTCGTCGAATAGTAAATCGAGTTCAAGTAAAAGTCGCAAGGAAAAACGCCAACAACAGCAGCAGCATCAGCAAAATCTTTCAAATAGTATGAACAGTGGTGGGGGCTCATCAGCGTCTGGTATGCATGGCCTTGGTGCAGGAACTACAATAACACCATCATCGGGTTCTGGTTCAGGAGGTGGTTCATCCTATAAGGTAAGTGATAAAATAGAGTAATTTTTCTTTTGCAAGGTGGTTCTGTGTGCCTAACTCATTTTTTAAATTGAATTTACGTTGAACAATGGAACAACATTTTTACAACTTTGTATTTTTTTTTCGTGAAATTATTACATACTTATTGAACGATCACAGACAGAATTCAATAGCGATTCATGCATTACAGAAATCACGAGATGGTCTTTATCGGGATCAAGTTCTATGATACAAAAATTAGGTTTTAAAATGACAAGTAGATGGGTATAAGGATAAACTTTGAGTTTTTAACACAAAATAACCTGGGGAAAAATATTAAAGTGCTGAAATTTGGTGGCTTAAATATCAATGCCATGACAATAAAGAATTAAAATTGGAATTAAGTTTATGTCAGGTAACTGTGGTGGAGGTCTTATTAATTGAGGGCAAATGGTCACGTATGCTTATTCTTCAGATCTTTGCGGCGTTTTTATAAAATCGTTATTGCCAATTAAATTTTTTTTTTGGTAAATGATAATAGGTACCTAAATATGTGTGTTCATACATATTTGTGTATGCTTCAGAGCGCGAATAAGAAAATACAAATTCAAGCCTGTAACAAATTTGTATGATGTATTATTATACCTACCTAGTTAGGGATGTAATATATGTACGTACATGTATGTACTAGTATCGTCCCGTGGCCGAAACTCTGCCAACAAAAACTGATACACTCTAGAAAGGAGAAAACCTTTGAAAACTTTCAATTTTGCAAACAATTTGTTTGAAAATATTGAAGGAAAAAAACATTTTAATAAATTTTTTTTTAAATATGCACAGTGTTCGACAATACAAAAACAAAAATGTGTAATTGCGTGTCTCAAGTATATTCTGCCCAAGAATATAAAGTTACCAAGAAGGCGCATCTCATACAATTTTTTTTACTGCACATTTTTATATGGTGGGTTCCAATATTGCGGCCTGCTCCCAGAGCTTTTGCTTTTTTTATGGGCTTTTCATGGACAAAAAAGGAGACTGTTTCCATGTATGTGGTATCTAATTTTAAAAGCGCTGAGAGAATTATTTAAAAGCCCATAAAAAAACCAAAGTGCGGGTTCCAACATTGGAACCCGGCATTTTCAGTAGAAAATTTGTATGAGATGCGACTTCTTGGTAACTTTATATTCTTTGATTCTGCACATCTCCGCAATTGTGAAAATTTATCGAAATTGGTCAAATAGTTTTTGAGAAAATGGTACATAAAAAATAAAAATAAATTTGGTGGCACAAACGCATCAAGAAGACTTACAACTCTCAACCATGTGTGCATGTTTGCGGGAATAGAGGGCACCTACAGTTTATTGCCGAATCCGAACGGCTAAGGTGAGCGGCACTTTTCTATGACAACAGATACTCTTGGAGGATTTGTCACTTGCTCGCAAGAGGTAGTAGCTCCGAAAAAAACTTAAGGTGGAAGCGGCTGGTATTGAACTCTGGCATGGCAGTCCAACGCACTAACCATTACGCCACGGGCTGGTACATACCACATGGTTTATGCGAATTATGAGAAAAAATTTGACTTACCCAAGTTAGGTTTTGAAACAAACCTTATTAAATCACACTTCTATTTTTTATAGAAGTATGTATGGAGTTATGCAAAAACGTTGCATATCAAAACTAAAATTTTTGAAAGTCACAGTTTTTTTTTTTTTTTTTTTATAATTAAAAATACTTTGTCTGAATTTATATTGATACATAATTCCATAATGCATACAATTTATAAGTGCAGACAAACATACATATATGAATTATGAATTCGTCTAACCCCTGTTCCAATTTCAGTAATAGGTACCTGCCCGCATTAACATTTAACAATAATTTTCACATATATTAATTACGGACTCCAACCAATTGGAATTTACGTGCCAGGTGCACCGAAAATACAGCGAATATTGCAGGTACAATATCTGCTTCACTCCCCAAAAATTCGAAATGATTAATTTGAGATTTCCATTATTTTTTTTATTTGGCTATAAGCCCTCTGAACATAGCTATATCTTAAATAATACAACAAAGCTAAAAACGCAACAACAAATCCGATGTGTTTGCACAAATTCACACAACAAAATGAAATGTGGTGCGTTTGGCAAAACTGACAGGGAGAGAGATATATGTAGGTGGGTTTATAAAGTTCTCAAACTCCACCAATATTGAATTATTTTGACACAAGTTTCAAATCGTAATGAAATATCCAATTATTTGTGGTTTATATATCTAAAAATATAATTATTTTGTGCGTGTGTCTGTGTGTTTAGCGAAGTTCGGACGATTGAATAAGGATTTTTGCTAACCAAATCAGCTGTCGAAAGGTATCTGCTCTTTTTGGTTCTGCAAATATTCGTTATTTAATTACTGGATTATTCATAATTGTAAATTTTATTGATTTTTATTTTATGATTTTGGGTTTGAGTTAGCAAAATTTCCACAAACGCATGCAACTTCATAATCCTAAAGAAGGGTTTGTACATTATGTATGTGTGTAAAAGTTTGTATTGTAGTGAATTTTTATCGAGAATTGATTATGATACGGCATAATTATCTCTAAAAAAAAGTTTTTTTTTTTTTTATTTAAATAAAAATAATAGGTTTAAATTGAGTTATTCAAGGATTTCAATGCAGATTTAAAAACTGCAATTGATTAGGTAGTTGCAAGAAAAATGTATCTAATTGCACCGAATCTACATTAATTAAAACAATTCGCTCGCTTATAGAAGAATGTTTGTTTTTGGTACTGCGGGAGGTAAAAAAATTGGAAAAGAGAATCTATGTAATTATTAAAATTACATAAACTATCACATTTAGTGTATGTTGATTTCGTAATAGATGTTGATTGAAAATTCTTCAAAACTATACAACATGTCCGAACTTCAAAAGTGTAATAAATTCACAAGTGAAGCAGATTCTTACTAACTTACTTAAGATGGCGCTCACAGCTCAGGATGAACTACGTCCTCAACAAATAAGCCCCTCCAGCCAGCTCGATCCCTAGCTAGCTGCCTCCAGTTACGCACTCCAAGTTGGTTGAGGTCGTTCTTCACTTGTGTGCGCCATCTAAGGTACCTAAGGTGGGGTCTTTCTCTGCTGCGCAGACGGTCAGGGGTAGATTCGAAGACTCGTCGGGCTGGTGCGTCGGTGTCCATACGCTCCACGTGTCCCAGCCATCTCAGCCGCTGTATTTTCAGCTTTTTGACCAGGGGGTCATTCCGTAATTTTCAAAACGATAATCATCAAAACGATTATCGCTGACGTGGTCGTCAATAATTTGCTTCACGTAATTCAAACACTATCTCCTCGTCTATTGTTTTTCCAGAGATTGTCAAACCATCATTGAAATGTCATAATAACAATTTGCGTTATTAGAACGAAGTTCTTTAGTGCACGGTTTGTTTGTAAGCCCAAGAAATCGGCAGAAATTTACATTAGATGGTGGCGCAATGGAATAGGTACTTGCTTCTTAACCGAAAGGTTCGGCGTTCGATCCCTGCTGGCGAAACGTTTTTTTTTTTTTTAATTTTCATATAATTTGTATTTTTCTCAAATGTTTGTTGCCATTTTTAAAAAAAAAGTAAATTATTTCATTCCTTTAACTATAGTCGCGTACAAACTTACATACAATCATGAAAACAAATGCGAAACGATACCTATTTAGGTATCGTCCAAAAGCCATCGTTTTGACGATAGCGTTTTGATGATAATCGACTTACGTGAAGCAAATATTTGATCGTCAAAACGTGATCGTCTAGACGATATGCATTTGTATGGTTACGTGTAGTAGGACTATCGTCAAAACGTATCGTCGGGTGATAATCGTTTTACGGAATGAATCCCCTGGTTTCTGGGTCAGAAACTGTAGCTAAGAAAAAAAAAATATCTTGCAACGAGACTTTATCTGTCGAGCTGATAGCTTTTGATTGAAAAAAGTTGTCTGCCCTGTTTATTTTTTTGTGTTTGTACTTTAACTTGAATGTCTGTCATTTCAGCAGTCCTCCGGTTATGGCAAGTCATCAATAACATCTAACATGCAACCAGCCTCCTCATCGGCTTACGATCCAGTTACATTGCACAAAGAACTCTTGGCCATGCAAGCGGCAGCCGCTTCGGCAGCAGCCTCTTCACAAGCTTCATCATCGTCGAAAAAATCCTCATCGTCGTCTCATCATTCGTCCCAGTCTCATCAAGGCCTATCTGGCAACAAATCATCATCAAGTGGATCTTTATCCCATCATCACATGGTTGGTGGTTCAACGAATACCGGCTCTGCTGGAGGTCATCACAGCTCAATGATGGGTTCGCATTCTGGAAGTGGTGGAAACAACAGTGGTGGTGGCAATTCATCCAAAGATCGTGACAAGAATAACTCACTTAATGCCCTCAATTCACTCTCGCAACTTGGTAATCTCGGCCTAAATCCCCAACAGAGTGTTCAAGCCGCAATGAACGCCTGTCTCGCTGCCAATACTGGCAAAGTGAAGGACTACATGCCGTCCGGAATATTGAGGTGAGTACAAGTAAAAACAAAATGCAATTCCCCATCAGAGGATATCACAGCGCAGAGTATAAATCGCTCTGTAACACATTTGCTCCAATCATTGTTATCATTATGTGATATTTTTCTTTCGTATACTTTTCTTTGCCATTGTTGAAATAAACAAAGTGCTGCACTGGAAGGAAAGTAAGCTTCCTTGATGTTCACATTGATGTTATGTTATTTTAAGTAGTCTCTCTGTATATTAATTGTCTTTGTTTATTTTTTTTTATTTGTATGTGTGTATAATATCTCATGTGGTTCTTACATTTAATTCAATGAAATTAACTCCAAAACAATTTTGTTGTTTCCCGTATTTTCGTTTCTAGTGAACCATCCTTGCTGGGAGTCCGATTGCCACCCGATACCGAAATCATTAAGTATACCTCATCTATAGTTGGCCCCAAAATCCCTGGTACTACAAATCGCGGACGCAAAAAGACAATATCTCTCGATCCATCAAATCCTCTGCTTGCATTTCCAGGCTTAAGTCCAGCTAAACGGGCACGACTCGAGATGGAGTATGCAGCCATAGCAGCAGCTGCTAATGCCGCCCAGCAACAGCAATCCGCATCTGGTAGTGGTGGAAGCAGTACTGGTGGCGGCGTTGGAGGCGGGATGCTTGGTCTATCTGGTTCAACGCAGTCTGCAACGAATTCTGGTTCTTCATCATTGCTGGGAGGTCATCTGAGTGTTCCATCAGCGACAACTAATTCTGGAGTTGGTTCATCATCTGCATTGACGTCTAACCGTGGCGGCAATAGTGGTATGGCCACCGATCTAACTGGCAGCGCCGACCGTGTAGAGGTCATTAAACTACCCCCAACTATCACGTCAAACGGGGCTTACAATTTGACAAGCAAATCCAAAGATCCACATGATACGGATCATTTGGGAATGATTGGTTCTGGAGTAAATCTTAGTATGAAGACTGCTCCGCCCATTTCAGCAGCTGATGATTTCGACGCTCCTCTCAATCTATCCATGAAGCCAGACAATAAATCATCAAATAACGACTATAGTAGTTCTAGTATTGCAGGAGTAGCTGGTGGTGGCAGCTTAAACCTTAGCACTGGTAGTAATGTAACATCAGCTGGCGGTGCATCGAATAGTTTACAAAGCCTAAGCTCAATAACGGCTGCACTGGGTTCCGGCAGCTCTAGTGGCAGTGGCGGAAGTGATCGTTCCCAACCGCAATATAAAGAAGGACGACCCAGGAACCTAGGTCGCGGAGTGTCAAAGCCGAAGAAAAACACAGTTGCGTCCTTGCTTGCCCAGAGTCGAGCTGTCGGTATAAAGCCCATGTTGTCCACACAGCAGCTAATGCAACAGGGTGCTGATTTTGTAAGTTTGTTATGAAAAAGCTCTTTAACGAGATGTTCAAATGATTTTTTTTCTAATTTCAGGAAAAAATACGTCAAGCCTTAACAGAAGCTAGTGCACAGCTTGATGTATCAACTGACTCCGAAAGTGTAGCCGCCGAAAGTGGACTCTCAGAATCTGAAGGAGAAGACTCACAAATTATCAACATCACCGAACTGCGAGCTCCTCTCGAATTGGGATGGAAACGTGAGACTGTCATAAAAGGTCTAACCAAAGCTGGACAGATTCGTGGTGATGTGTGCTACTATGCCCCTGGAAGTTCCACCAAATTAAAGACAATTGGGCAGATATTTTCTGTAAGCTATTCAAAAGATTTGTTTAAAAATTTCTATTTTAATCGCTCGTTCTCTCTTCTTTTGCAGTATATGGAAAAAAATCCATCAAAGTTAAATCGTGACAACTTTAGCTTCTCTTCAAGAGCTATTGTGGGATCCTTTCTACAGCCCGCTCCTCCACCGTATGCAAACGATGGAGAGTACATTCGCATGTCAGATGCCGACGTAGCAAAACGCTTAGAAGACTTAAAGATGTTCACTCGCCAAACATTAAATGTTGAACAGCGAATTGAAATTGCAAAACAACAACAAGCGATGCGTGAGGCAAAAAAGCTTGCAAAAGAAGAACAAGCTAGAAATAAGGAAAAAGCACGTCAGGAAAAAAACGAAAAACTTGAACAACAAAGAAAAGAGAAAGAGCTGAAGAATCAGCAGGCGATTGAGGTGAGCGGTGGTGTGGCTCTTTTTCTTACTAACGTCGTTGTTTAAAATTAAAAGCAAACAAATATAAAAAAAAAAAATATAAACTTATGTGGTTTAGAATTTTTATTAAAATTATTTAACTTTTTGTTACCAGGCTCGCAAAAAACGCCAAGAAGAACTCGAACGTATCAAACAAGAAGAAATTCTAAAAAAGCAACAGGTAGGAGTTTTATTGTTCTTTATTAATTGTAAAACTCATATAATTTCTCTACTTTGATTTTGTTTTTTAATTTAAATTTATAAACAGCAAAAAAAAAAAAAAAAAAAAAAACAAATCTAATATTTCGTTTGTTATTATTGTTTTATAGGAAAAAGAAAAGAAAAGGCAAGAAGCTATTTTAGCTAAAGAACAGGTATTGCATACTTTAAGTCATCCATACTTTTAGTAAATCATTTCATAGTAGTAGACAATATCTGTATAATTAGTATGATTTTGGTTAGTTGCGATAGGATGTTTTTGTTTATTCGTTTTTGGTTGATTTTTTTTTTTTTTTGTGAAAAAAATTGTTTTCTTTTAGTTATCATCGCAACTGATCATTCAAAACAGTGTGCCTTATCAGAGTCCAATCATCTATATCCCTTTGTGCTCTCTGTTTGAAATAAATTTTATGTTTGTGATAAGTGTGAAGATTTATTGTTGTGGTAGAGTTTTGTATCTTAAGGGAGCTTTTTTGGAGGTTGGTTTTTTTATTCGCTATAAATCTTCAGGCGAATTTTGTTGGTGTTTTTAATTTCATTGAGTGTTTTTTTTATTTTGTTTTATTAGCTTATTTTATGATTTCGTTTTTATTTTAGGTAAATTTATTTCTCTTTATTCTTAAACATCCAATTCGATGCTAGAAGGTCGGTTCTTCTTTTTTTCAATCTAATTTCTTCACAGAGCTTTTACAACCATTTTTTTGGAAAGTTTGATTCGATTTATCTTTTCATATAAAATCTTTTTTAACATCAAAATCGGCTGTTTGATGTTTACTTTCGATTGTCTTGAGTCATGTTACACGCGTGGAGTTCAATCAACATTAACCGCCATATTATTCACTCGATACATCCAGATTTAAACTTAAATCCAGATGAATTTACATTGAGGGGCTTATTGTGAGAGTATTTAAAAAAAAAATCTATTCGACAAAAGTCGATCAAAATTCCTGATAGAATTGAAATTTCTTTCAAATAGAAAAAATATGATTTACATCCAGATTTAAGTTTTAATCTAGATGTATTGAGTGAATGATATGGCCGTTACATTACGGCAAAGTTAACTGAATGAAAACAAATCCAATCCTAAATAAAATAATTTTTTTATAATAATTTGTTTAAAATACAATACTTCGTTCACGCTGTTATTTTTCGTATATTTTCCACCGTGCTTAATGGTTGAAAAAATCAATACCTATCACTTTATCTATTAAGCCCAGCCGTGAAAAGTTTTCAGCAAAAAAACAGTCCTTTTTTTTAACTTGGCAATCTTATTAGGATTATATTAAGTAATTGTTCATACAGAAGTGGTAATGAATCCGAAAATAGATCAAACGGCTGTGGCATGAAACTTGTAAATTTATTTTTTCTTCCAAAGATAGAATTTTGATTTTGTAAAATGTGTTCGTATCGTATGAAGGTATTTAGTTATTTTACACGATTCCTTCTTGTGTAAAATGAATGCATAAAGCATTCACAATGTATAAAGAAGCACAATTTTGATTATCAGCCCTATTCTGCTATTCGATCCGATCGAAACTTTTTATTCACGTCAAAGTTTCATTCAATTTGCCTTAAATTATTTTTTGGAATCTTCAATATTTACACCCATATTATTCACTCAATACATCTAGATTAAAACTTAAATCTGGATGTAAATCATACAAATTCAATGTAAATTCATCTGGATTTAAGTTTAAATCTGGATGTATCGAGTGAATAATATGGCGGTTAGAGTACAAATCTTAACTGATATTTAGTTTTGATTTTGATTTTTTAAAAGAATCTAATTGTTTAAATCCTATTTTTATCGAAATTTATACAAAATTTGGAGCAATTCTATCCCTCCGACGGATAGCAGAATACAAACTTTCACGCGAATATTTGGCAGAATAGGGCTGTATGACATAATCAGAGCATTTAAACGTTCGTCATGGCAAAAAAAAAAAAAGTTTTAGGATTTCGAGTTTGAACGGAATGATTTTCTTCTTACTTTTACCCCCAATTTGGCGGAAATATTTTTAGTTTTTACTGTCTGTGTGAACAAGTAATAAATTGAGAAACTTCTGATTAGTATGTCTGTTTCAGTAATGCAAATACAGATTTTTACCAAATATATATTCCTCTATCAAAATTTTTAAAGTTGAAAAACATGAACCAAAAAGGAGAACGTCAGAGCTTGTAGGAAAATTTATAAAATTAATTTTTGTCTATAATCAGCCATATTCTAAATGATTATTCGCGGGAAAATGTTTCCCTTTTCCATACTCTCTTATTTTAAACGGAGAGTTATTTTCCGTCGAATTTTTAGAATTGGGCTGATTGATAAATAAGTTTTTATTTTAATTATTTGATTTAAGTTGTATATACTGCAAAACAGCTTTTTCGAAAATTCAGAACTCCTATTGCCGCTTTCGAAGGGGAAAAAAAATATTCTACCAGTTTTTAAGATTAAATATTTCACGTCACTGCTGCGCAAATTCAAATAAGATTCATCATTCACTGACCAACTAATATTAGGTGGCTCAAGACTCAAACTGTTAACATTTTTTACCCTTCGCTGACTGGATTAGAAATCTTTAAATTTGGAATCAACTTTAATTTGATGAAAAAAGTAGAACCCTGCACATTATTTACTCCGCTTTGGAAAATATAATGGTACTTTAGCAACCCGTGACGTTATGGTTAATGTGTTGAACTTACATGTTTTCGGATGCCTCTTTCGAGGAAGTGACAAATCCTACAAGAGCATCTCTTATCATGAAAAAGTGCCTTCCACCTTAACTGTTAGGATTCGGTGAAACATTTTAGGTCCCCTCAACTTCTTTCGCCTATCAAAAACTCAGGAAAGGTTTAAAGTCACTAGGACCTGGTTCTCCACGAGCTGTCGCCCATACAAATTTATTTTTCTCCTTGAACCTTCTTTTACCTTCATCTTTTGTATAACGTTCTTTAGATTATTATAAATGAGTATCATACAATCGAATAGTTCGATTAAAATGTGGGTATAGCAGAACGGGTGTTACTGTTCCACTTAATGTTTAGGGCCAGGTTCACCGTGCATACTTACTGGAATCAGTAACAATTAATTTTCTCATATTGGAACTTTCGGCTTGAGTAAATGACACTTAAGTTCCCAACATGGCACACTTAAGCGCAACTGATTTAAGTAAGTGATGGAAAAATTTAAGTCAATTGATGACCTAAGTAAATCAACTTAAAAGACTTGTTTAAAAAGTCTTTTGACTTTCAAAATGACTTTAACTTTAAATTTACAGTCATGTACAATATTCTGACTTATAAGTCAATTAGGGCAGTCAATTGACTTACAGTTAATTAACTGCATTACTTTTTGACTGGTTGCAGTCTTTAAGTCACTTAAAAGTCAGTAAGTCACATAAAAGTCAGTAAGTCATTTGACTGAAGTCTTTTAAATTAAGTCAATTTATTTTTTTTTTTAATTCTTTTTACTGCCTTAAGCGTTGAAAAAAAACTATTTACATATTTTTGTGTAGTGTAGTAGTTAATATTATTTCATTACGGGCCAGTTGACTTAAGTTAGAAGACTGCAGTCAAATAACTTACTGACTTTTAAGTGACTTAAGGACTGCAACCAGTCAAAAAGTATTGCAATCAATTAACTGTAAGTCAATTGACTTCCCTAATTGACTTATAAGTCAGAATATTGTACATAACTGCTAACTCTAGTTTCAAAGTCACAGTCAAAAATCACAGTTTTGCCTACTTATATTCAAAATATTTAAGTCAATTAACTCTGACTTAACTGACTGCAGTCTTTAATTGAATGCAATCTTTACAACTATGTGCACTGAGATATTGAGGCATTACTTCCCATATTGGCCACCTAAGTGGCACTTCCTTCGACTGTGAAACTGGGCCTTAATGTGAACTCGAACCTGGGGCCCTATTATGTATTACGAAACGAGCGGCAAGTAAACGATACTAAAGTAAACGATAGACACGACAAAGAGCGATTATATAAAACGAGAAAGGTTTAATAAAGATGTTGCCTAACGAAATGAAAAGAAAAACATGTATTTTGAGGCACAACCAACTCCACTCCTCTGCATTGTCAAAAATTAAAAAACGAAAGCTAAACGATAGCCAAATAGCAGTCGTAAGTAAAAACGAGTATCGTAACACGTAATCGCTTTTAAACGATAACGAAGTAATTTCAACGATAATCGTTTTACAAAATAGTGGCCCTGGTCCAAGTCGTAAAAGTTGTGTATCAAAATTTTTTTGGTGTAGAATTTCAATATTATTCATTTTTCCTGCAATATTTTTCATGACTATCTCCACTTAAATAGTTCAGTTAACAATTTGGCCCTAATTTATTCAAAATGAATAAATTTATTCTTACTTAAATTTACAATTATTCTTTCGTTTCATTCGTTTTATTTGTTGTTCTATTTATGAGTTGAAAATTCCTTACTTCGGTGCATATCTCTGGGATTCCTTTAATGGGAATCATGTTATAAAATTCTTATTTAATTACGAATTTGTCAGCATCAAATTGTCCACATATTTTAGCTTTTGGTAGTTGATAACTAAATTCAGTAATATTTTCCTAAAGTATTTCTATTTTGATAGTTTCTTTTCTAAAAAAATGTCTTCGACTGGCTGGCAGAGGTAATATGGTTAGAGTGTGTGCTTTATCATATTAACACCAACGATGTTTTCCTCGTTTTTTGTCTGTTACACTTAAATAAGATAAATTTCTTATTTTCATGTCATCCACTTATTCAATAGGACCTACGCACTTTGTTCGTTATTTAACATTGTAGGATTGAATAATTTGAAGAATTTGCATAAATTTATTGCTTATCATAAATCCTTAACACATACATACAGACATATGTATGTATATTTGATGGCATTTTCCTCTGTGTTCTTTAATATTAGATAAAGGTATCACCAAAAACCTAGACTGTATGAGTTATATAAATAATCTTCATGTTTAATTGACCCACTTTATAATAATCACACCTTTCCGCATTAATCCTCGAGAACCTTTTAAAAATGATAGGAAAAGTTTAAATATGCTTTTACTATTAGTTTTATTTATTGTCCTTAAAATATTATTGAAATTTAAATATATGTAAAACTGACACGCAGATTTATCTGCAGGAACTCAACAAGCAGAAGGAGTTGCTCTACGCTGTCGAATTGGTATGAAAAAATAAATAAATAAATTAGTTAACTAAAAATAAAAAAACAACTTTTTTTTAAATTTCATTTAACGCTTTTCAACTAAAAAAAAAAAATTAATTATAAAATTGTAAGTCATGACCTGAAACTAGTAATGGATAGTAGTACATAATAGTTTTGAGTTGTGGTATACGGAAGGAGGCTTTGGAATCTGGTGAAGTTGATTCGATTTATTTAAATCGATTTTGGTTTGCGTTGAAATGTATGTGAAGATCTGAATTATGCAACACGACACGATGTCGTCAGTTAACTTTCTTTGAAAAAAGAACAAGTTTTTGTTAAAATTGAACATTTTGATCGCGCGACTATTTAGTCGCAAGAAATAGAACAAATAAGTTTCAATATGAGTGACCGCACTTGCGACCGAGAAATCACGACTTGCGATTTAAATTTCTGCGATTTAAAAATCGTAGTCGCGGAAGGGAATAAACATGCACGCACTTGCGATTGTCAGTCGAGCGATTTTTCAGTCGCAAGATATGAAACACATGGTTTTAAATGTAAGTGCACGCACATGCGACTGAAAAATCACGACGCTTAAAATAAATGAAACAGGTTCAATTTTTAGAGCGACTTTTCAGTCGCAACGACGTTAAATCGCAAGTACGTGGCTAGCCTTACTGACATTTTTTTTTTTGAAAATGACGATGAAAAGACTAGTATATACATTAATTGCTGAACTTTAACGACAGCGCTGGCCGACTTACAGTGATGTTGTTAAATTCGAACAAAAATCAAAGATCGAAGTACTTTGCTTATAACTTAGAGGAGAAGATATAAGACTATTTATATCATCGATTTAAATCCTTTGGACTCATTTTTATGGCTTTGTTGAAAAGCACGCGAAAACTTAAAATCCCCAAAGATAACCTACGAACTGAGATTGATGTCGTGTACGCAATAATTTTTCAAATAGACATTTCTCGCCTGGAATAGGAGCTGTATTTGCCTGTGGGACGAATATTGTACTCTGTGAATTATTGGTTCACCTTTAATAATATGCCACACTAAATGACACATAGAGTATGCATCAAATCTTGAAATCACTCAAAACTTCAACCTTGAAAATTAACTTCCAACAAAAAACTACCCCTTTCAGAAAACTGCCCAAAAAAACTTTAATGTAGGTATTCTCCTACAAATTATCTCCCTGAATCCAAAGCTTATAGAAATGATGTATGCTATCCATCACTGATTCCTGGTCTGTGTTTAAACGTACTAAAAAAAAACATTCAGAATAAACAAAATACACAAAAACAGTTTTCCATATACATACATTTTGTTTTTTAACACAAAGTTTTGTTTTTTATTTTAACACATTAATCCTTTTATTACAAGCTACACCAAAATATTGCATGATTTTAAACAGTGTTATATGTTTTTTAATTTAGTACACTTATTTATTAATACTTACTTGATTGTTTGCTTTTTTGCAATAACTTGTTCTGCAAATTTGCTTTGTGCATTGTTTTTGATTTAATTTTTTCTTTTGTAATTGATGATAGGAACGAGAACGACGCCGGCAGCATATGGCACTGATTAGGCAACTAGAAACCAGACGAAAGTTTGAAGATCGTGAAAAGAAAAAGCATCAATTAGTATTGGATAGACTGATTTTACGTGAGAAGAGAGTAGCTGCTCGAAAGCGTGATGCTGAAATACTTAATCAGATCAGGTAAATTGAGTGCTTTTTTTAGGCTCTTGGTTATACTTTTTAGTACTGACCACAGCTCACGTGTTAAGAGGATGCTTGACTAATATCACAAAATTCCTGCTTAGACTATACAAAAATCTTAATTTAAAATCTAGTTTTTCCAAAAAAAAAAAAAAATGTGAATTTTTCAGGCCGTATATTTTGATAATTTTCTTTTTGTATTTTTTAAGGAAACCACAAGAGGACTCTGAAATTTCTGATCAAATTGATTTGCCTCAATTGAAGCGAATCGCTGGTTGTCGGCTACCAGGCCAAGCAATGGCTGATTTGCTAATGGTCTTCGAGTTTTTACACAATTTCGGTGAAACTCTTGGTTTTGGTAAGTTAATTGTGTAACTATAAAAAAGAGACAATTATATCATAAATTTTCATTTAGATATGGAATCCCTGCCAACACTTCAGAATCTTCATGACGCTCTTGTGCCCGATAGTAATGTTGAAGCCGAAGAAGAACTACTCTCTGTAATGACACATTTACTTGTTTGTGCCATCGAAGATCCGGGCATTCCGCATCCCGGTCGACACACAACACTTTTGGGCCAATCACTACGCAATGCCGACATAACTAATTCAAATGTTTCCGAAATTTTGCGAATATATTTGTATGCCACCGCAACGGGTGAGGTCCGTCAAATGCATGGCATAACACTTGACCGCGAAAAAGAGAAACGCATACCAGATCATCATCAAATGGAATCGGATTGTCTGAATGTGACCACTGGCAGGAATCAGCAATATTATGAATTGTTGCATGAAAACGATACATGGAAGCTGTCGATATGTTTGAAAGAGCGGCCATTTGTAGCTTTGAATCCAACGAAGAAAACCCAAATCCTAGCCCATCTCTGCAATGACTTGCTAATGAATAAAGCTGTACTCAAACAAATTGATGGAAGTCTTGAGTCGTGCGCACAAATCAAGAAAGAGAAATACATGACTGATATGAAAATTCGCAAATATAAGTCACTGCATATAAGAAAAACTCGCTTAGAGGCCTATGAAAAGGCCCAAATCGAAAGAGAAGCTGCTATGGCAGCTATAGCTGCACAACAACAACAACAACAGCAGCAATTGCAACTGCAACAACAGCTAGAAGAGCAACAACAGCAGCAGGATGAGCTAGCTCGTAAAGGGGAGGAATCTAATGCAGCAGCAGCATCGTCGGAAATAGCAGTTCTAGGAGAGGGTGAAACAAATAACAACAGCAGCAATAAAGACGAATCGGAGAAAATGGATTTAGACGATTGTCAAATCGTTCCTTTAATTGATACAAGTGTAGCCAAGGAAGCCGATTCTGATGCAGGTGTGGAAATAGTTGAGGCAAACAAACCGGATCTATTAGTTCCACCGTCTACACCGGGAGAGAAAGTAACGTACGACAGTCCGTCAAAGAGCAGTGTGGACACACCAGTTAAATCAAAATTAGAAGAATCTTTGACTTATCAAAATGGAGCAACTGTTCCATCTGATCTTAGCCAGTTGATCAACAAAAAGAATAACTCACGATGTGATGACGCCTCAACTGACGTTGGCATGGATGATGATCTGAGTGACGTTGAGAGTGAGATGACTAATATTGAAGAGGACGAAGATAATCGCATGACTGCTGACGAAGTGCAAAAGAAGCTAGAGAAAATGATTAAATCCGCTTTGAACTGCAAGGAATCCCTGGAAAAGAGCACCAATCAACTACGAGCGTGCTGCTTTGGACAAGATCGTTTTTGGCGGAGGTATTGGAAGCTACCTAAAGCAGGTGGCATATTTATCGAAGCATTGGAATCTGCTCAAAATGAAATATACGAATTCAATGAAATGCTTGAAAATGCAGTGAAGACAGAAGCTCCTACAGATGATGTCAAGGAAGAACAGTATTGCGATACATCGAAAGACGAGAACGAATTGGATAATCAGGAGAAAGCAACAGAAGACGAGTTAAAGCCGGTTACTACAGATACAATCGTGAAAATGGACTCAGAAAACGAAGGCATGCAAGTTGATGAAAGCAACAACGAGATATCGCCTTCAACACTTGTGGATGGCTTCCCTCCGAATGCACCAAATACAACGAGTTGTTTGAAAAACGATTCTGAATTACTTCCACCACCCCCACCACCGCCACTCGCTCAAAATATCAGCGATTTGAACGAAATGGCCATGGGAAAGTTCGAATCATCATCATCATCATTATCGGTCAGAATCGAAGAAAACGAAGATAACGTCTGTGATATTAGCAATCGAGAAATCAAATCCGAAGGCGATGTCAGTATAAAGAAGGAAAATGATGGAGTTGTTGTAATTGGGGGCGAATCTGATCTGAAACCGCCAGCTACGCCAGCCGATCGATGGTTCTCCATTGCTAACCGTGAAATGCCACTGACCACAAACGAAATGCAAGGCGAGACTCCATATTTCCAGAGGGTCTATTCCAACATTCATTGTGGTAGTGCTATTCAAATTCAAGGCCATCGTTGGGACATTGCCAATAATGCGCAATATTTTACGGTACCGTTAGAGAACGGCAATGTTGACTTGCATTTTGACAACGAGACTATTCTCACGCTGTCCGGGCTCGATGAGAAAATGGTAGAGCGGAAGTTAAGAGCCAATGCTTTGAAAGAGGCTGCTGGAGAGGATAGTGGCCCTTCACATGACAACAGCTATGACTTGAAGGAGCAGAAGTTTTTTCCCTTTCTTGATGATACCTGCGGCGGTGGGGGGAGAGATGAAACTGTAGAAGAAGCCACCGCTAACGCAACTAGTGCAAGTACCGAACTAAAAGCAGGTCGTGTCGAAATGAAACTTGATGAAGCAACTGGAATATCATTTCAAAATTTAGCCAACATGTCATTGGGAAACATTAGCGCTTACATCACATGCGACATTCCAACCCCTCTCTCAATGACACCGGACGAACATCGTCTGCTAGAGCAGATTAAAATCGAGGGGTTTCCCAAGAAGCTAGAGAGTAATTTTGTGCCACGCAAATACCGTCACGGCTGGTGGAAGGTGGACACTCTCGAGATGATCCAAGACGTAATAGACAATCTCAATCAGAAGGGTTTGCGCGAACGTGAATTAAAGCAGAGTTTAAGTCGAATTCTTTCTGAAGAAATGGAACTCGCAACACCTTATTCACTTACCGCCAAAGAGGATGACAACGAAGATGAAAAAATCGTCCCGCCCGATGGACCTAACGATTGGAATCCAAAAGTTGCAAAGCGCGTTGAATTGGCTTTATTGGAACAACTTGAAGCTCTTGAGGATAAAATTGCCAGTGCATCAATGCAGATAAAACACTGGGTTCTGCCACCACGAATAGAGAATGAAATCTCACTCGACCAGGAGGACATAACCGAAGAAGAATTTGTGACAATAATTCCAATGATTCGTGATCGTATTGCCAGTTTAGAAGCGGCCATCGAACGAAGATATCTAAAACCACCACTAGGCAGTCAAACGGGAGATGCCCATCTAGCTGTGATCGCACAAAACCAACAAAATCAGAAATCTTCTTCGTCAACGTCTTCATCTTCGGAGAATAATAATGGCACATCCATCGGACAACAACAGCAGAGCAATGCTAGTGTTAATGCCTCGGGTAATAGCAGTGATAATGGTGGACAACAGCAATCGTGTTCTGTTAGTGCATCAGGAGATAATTCTGGAGCAGCTTCACCTGCCAGTGTTTGTGACAGCGAAAAAGATATGCCCCAAGAGAACATACCGAAAGGCTTAGTATCATGGCGTGAGGCAGTATCTCGTTCGCATACTACGGCTCAATTGGCCATGGCATTGTATGTGCTGGAATCGTGTGTTGCCTGGGACAAGAGCATTATGAAAGCGGTAAGTGATGATTGATATTTATTATCATTAACCTAAATCCCTGGATAATAAGTAGAATATAATATTAATTTGCTTTTTTACATTCAGTAATAAATTTGTGCCAGGTGCTGCAATGCTTTTAACTTATGATAGAGTTGCTTATTTTTTGCTTATTGTGTAGAAATTGATTTTGATAATCCCTATAAGTGTGGTGGTTCTCTTTAATTTTTATTAATTTAATGATTTTCGGAATAAACAACATTTCTTAGAACGTACACATATTTTCTAGTGGTATTTTCTTTTAATCTTTAGTTAAATAGTTAAATCAGTATAAGAAGCAAAAGAGTGGATTCATAAGGGGATAGAGGGTTATGTATGTATGTGTTTTTAAATCGACAGTGTGGCCATATTTGAAAAGCTAAAATCTATTTTTGTTTTTGTTTTCGAAATTAAGGAGAGTATCCGTGTTATTGCCAATGGTGAGCGGATTTTTATGCTCTGAAAAAGTAGTAAAATGCCACAATCGACTTATTTCGTGAAAAGATAGGACCTCATCTATTTCAAGAAAAACTGATCATACCAAAAACAAAAATAAAAAAAAAAAAAAAGAGATTTGCGAATAGTTTACCCAATTTTCATGCGGTGTAGAATTTATCATGAAGACTAGGTGGTTTGTAAAAAGGTATATCTCATACTCAAAACCCTGTTTTGTAAATGAGATTTGATAATGAGATTCTTATGTGTCATACTTTTAACTTTGCCTAAAAGTTGATATTGAAGCAAAATTATAATCAAAAATTATCAAGGATTTTAGTTTTAAAATGTTACCTGTTTGACCGGTTAATGTTAGGCAAGGCGCTCACTGAAGTAATGACGAAGTGGAGTGGTAGTGGCGTGGTGACTAAGTGGCAGGTGGAATTGGGAAAACCTATGTAATTCAATAAAGACGCGCTCATCAAAGTGGGGTGGCGGTGGCATGATAGTTTGCAGGTGGTGTGGTGCCAGTCTGCTGCCACATACCTCGAACATGTTTAATTATCAAGTAGCAAGTGAGTGGTGACAAAGTGGATTTTTGTACTACATATGAATATGCCTGTGATTATTGACTTATAAACCGAGAGCTGGTGAACGTATTTTGCCACCGCAGTGCGCGTTAAATCACTTTCATATCACTTCGCCGCCACTCCATTGCCAAGCCATTTGTTCACCACTCCACTGCCACTCGCTACTCCTTTACCCACTCCACTTCGTCAACACTTTATTGAGTGCCTTGCCTTACATGAGCGACAAGTTGATGTTACGTGAGTGACCAAGTAAAATTAACGATATTATACTATAATGGCGAAATAGAAAGTTATCTCCTTGTAAAATGAAGTGTTTCTCTTTTAAAATGGAAATAATTTATTACCTCAATTGGGAATCCATGACTTTTTTTTGCATTTAAAGTGGAGTCAATTTACCTAGATTTATCACAAAAAAAAGTAACATATTTGGCAATTACCATTTTATGAAGCAAGATGAGCATAAACTGTTTTGACATTTTAAGCAAGAAAGAATTTCTGTACTCGAGATCTGAGATCTCAGAGACCTCAGCAAATTCAGAAATCTCAACGTAATTCCTCACTTTTGCTATCAATAAGCTGAGACTAATATTTTTTGGATTCGCTGGCTCAATTATTTTTTGTCGCAGTTGATTAATTAAAAAAAAAAAAAAAAAGAGATGGACATTGGTTTTGACTTCTAGCGGAGAATTTTTGTTCAGAGGTTTCTCCTCCTGCTCAGTGGAGCTGATGGAGCTTGCTCAGTGAGATCTCAAAATCGTGAACTGGCTAATTAAAAGATGAATACAAACAACCTAAAACGTTTCTATTTTCTTTTCCTATTTATGTAATTTTATTCAATTAGTGCACTGTTTTATTTAATTTCTATTTTAAAAACAAAACAATCACGAATCTTCACTAGAATAAATGCTTCAGAACTTATGTCACTTTGGCAGTTTATTGGTTACCTTAACACTCGCCCTAGCAAAAAAACCTAGATCTACTTCAGGGCGATTTCAAGCCGACCACAGGTTTTAAAAAACAGACATTTTGGGGCAAGTTCAGGGTTTTTAAAAAACGCTTTGGGTTGACCGCACGGTGACTTCAGGGCTCAACGAACAAACCTTATTATTACTGAAAAGACAAATCATACCCTAACTTGCTCTGAGTTTATATAATAGAAAAAAGTTAACGCCTCTCAAATCGATAAGCTATACAAAATGCAAATATGTACATATTTGATAACCAAAAATGAGTTGCTCTGACTGGAAAACAGAACCGAAATTTGGAATGCTGTTCTGACTTTTTGAGTTTCGCCCGATTGAAATTTGTTTCATATATTGTTTCTTTTTCCGCCTACTAAAAATACATAGATTTAAGCCCGAAATGAACGTTCATAATAATGATAATTTTCTAAATATGAAACATTTTTCGAGTTAAACTTACAATAGGCGAAAAAAATTTTCCGGATGAAATGTTCTTCGGGTGAAACTTGCAAATTTATTGAAGCTGTTTTTAAATTTAATTTCCATTGTTTTAATTTAAAGTCACTAGCCGTGGCTTGATGGTTAGTGCGATGGACTGTCATGCCGGAGGTCTAAGGTTCGATCCCCAGCCTCGCCACCTATTTATTTAAAAGAAAAAACGGCTACTGCCTCTTGCGAGGAATTGACAAATCCTCCAAGAGTATCCTCCTGTCACAGAAAAGTGCCGCTCGTTAGCCGTTCGGATTCGGCAATAAACTGTAGGTCCCCTCCATTCCTGCAGACACGCACACAGGAATGGTTGAGAGTTGTAAGTCACTAGGCCCTAGTTCTTCATGAGCTGTTGTGCCATCAAATTTATTTATTTTATTTTCACTTGAATCTAGTTCATTCAAATTGGTTGCTTTTGCAAAAAAATATCTGCTCAAACTTTTCTCTGCGCTCTGCATCAAAATTTTTAACCTCGTTCCATTTGTTCTAACTTTTAAGTTTAACTCAATAAATCCAGATTAAAAATTAAATCTGGATGTAAATCATACAAATTCAATGTAAATTCATTTAGATTTAGTTTTAAATCTGGATGTATCGAGTGAATAATATGGCGGTAAGCTACAATTCAAAATGAGTAATCAAACTCTGTGCATATTTTGAAAAGTATTATATTTAAATTCCCATTGGAAGTTCTTGTAATCGGTCCGATTTGTGAAATTGAAAATTTTGACATTTCTCGACGTTTCGAGGTCTCTGGAGTCGGATTACATTGTTTTTAGAGAGATGTCTCGAGAACGCATAGAGATATCGACTTCAAATAAATTTTATTTTACAGATAATACGGGAAATACCTTAATCATTGATATTTAATTTTCCTACATTCTCCTTAATCCCATATATACCTTTTCCATCTTTTGACAAGCTTGTCGATTCCGCTGGAAAATAGTTCTTTTGACTGCCTCAATCGCGCTTTGTTCCCTCTTCATTGTCTTCAGGAACTATATCTCGTTTTGTGACTACTGCGGAGAATTTTCCCTTTTCTTATTCAAAAAACATAGTAAAACATCTAAAGAAACAAAATGAGACCCAAACAACTGCGATTTTTGGTTGTGTGAAGTTGTCTTTTGAAAGAAAATTGAGCAGTTCACAATAGAATAGAAAGCCTATCTACATTTAGTTCACGATTTCCCCGTACTAACTTTTTTGTTTTTTTTTTTTCAAGCACAATTTATTTAGTATCTCCACACACTTCTTAATTTTTTTTCGGTTAGTGTTTGTTGTTGTGCACTTATAGCATTAAATTTGTTTTAAACGTATTTTACTTTAATTTAATTAATACTGATTCCTATGTTTTGACTAATTACATTTTTTCTTTTTTATTTTCTTTCTTTTCCGCATTTAATGTAAAATTTATTTGGATAAAATATATAATTATAAATGTTAACGTGGCTATAAAAAAAATATATATATAATAAAATTATAATTGCCTGCTGATATCCTTAAATAATTAAAAAAAAAAAAAAACGAAATACGTATCAAATGAAACATTATATAATTCTACATGATAAACGTTTATGTATTTTCTGCACGCTAAAATTACAAAACAAACAAAAACACAAAAAAACACACACAAAACACAATTCGATTAAAAAAAACAAAAATTAAAACAAAATTTACCTATTACTACTCTATATACATACATAAATGGTGTTTTTTTATATATTTTTTTTCTATATCTTTGGTGTATGTGGTACTTCTTTTCTGTTTCTGTTAACGCTTCTTGTGGCTTTGAATAACATAAAATTAAAACAAATTAAAAAAAAAATCCATTTAACTGTCTAATTAATTAAACTAAATAATAAAATTAAAAAAACAAATGTTAGCTTAATAAAAGTAAAAAGAAAAAATCCAAATCGAAATCAAAATCGAGTAAAAACGGTGAAAGTTGTAAGCCCACTACCACTAGCACCCCTAACAATAAGGAGAGTAGTACGACAACAACACCAAAAGCTGACAAAAAATCCTCCTCTTCGTCGTCGAAAAAATCAAAAAAGTCTTCGAAAAGTAAATCGAAAACAAAGTCACCAAATGCGAAGGCAAATAAAACTACCAAAAACCTTGACCAATCGATAATGAGTGATCCAAATGAAACAATGAATGCGACGACGACATCGACGTCGACGACAACGAAAAAGACATCAACTGGTCATGAAGAAGTTGAGTCATTTGGAATGATGTTGTGTTCTACTACTACTCCTAACTCTGCTACTAACCACAAAATCACGAAGATGTTATTCACTGAAACTAGTACACCTACAACAACTACTACTACAACAACATCCACAACACCAAGCACAAAACGTACTACAATTTCCCAAAACAATTACTTACAGAATTGCCAGTTCTGCACATCTGGCGAGAATGAGGATAAACTCCTGTTATGTGATGGTTGCGATAAGGGCTATCATACATATTGCTTTAAGCCGAAAATGGATAATATCCCTGAAGGAGATTGGTAAGATGAAATTAATTCTAAAATAACTCAAGTAATAAATATTGTTCTTGGTTATTTCTTTAAGGTACTGCTATGAATGTGTAAACAAGGCGACAAATGAACGCAAGTGTATCGTTTGTGGCGGTCATCGACCTCCTCCAGTGGGTAAAATGATTTACTGTGAATTATGTCCACGTGCATATCATCATGATTGCTACATACCGCCACTGTTGAAGGTGCCACGAGGCAAGTGGTATTGTCATGGGTGTATATCAAAGGCACCGCCACCGAAGAAACGTCCCAGTAAAAAGCCTTCCAACAAGGAACTAAAGCAGCACAACTCATCACAGTCATTGAATTCATCGCACGATGAGTCGATGAACTCCATTGTGGCGCCTTTAAGGTGAGTTTTATTTCTTTTTGTTTATTTTTTTTTGTGTTTGTTTTATTTTTTTGTTTTCTTTTATGAAAAAAAAAATCAAATTTTATTTTAGTCCTGCACACTCAGTAGCATCGACGTCCTTCGATGAACACCACAACAATTCAGTAGATGCATCTCGTTTCCAAACTCAAATGACACGTCCATCAACGCCGATGGCCATCAATAACGACTATGTAGATATAAGCATGGAAGCAACGCAATTAGGAGTTGGTGTGGGTATGGGCGTGGGCATTGGCGTTGGCCTTTGTGCAGCAGCAGCAGCACAACCCAATCCAATCCCGAATATGTCACCAATGCAACAACAAATGGTACATGCAATATCTCCGCAACATATTGGCAATCAGAGCAATCAACTATCTATGATTATTCCACAACCACCAGTGATGCAACAACAGCTTCAACTCCAGCAACAACAACAACAACAACAACACCAACAAGCACAACAACAGCACCAGCATCAACTTCTTCAGCATCAACTTCCACAACTACAACAACAACAACAACATCAACAGCAGCAGCCACAGCAACAAATCCATCATCCACCTCCGCCGCCACCACCGCAGATTCAACCGCATCAGATACAACAACAACAACAACAGCTGCAACCAATAGCACAACCACAAGTACTGCAACCGCCGCAAATGGTACCATCACCACCCCAACTATTGCAAACAAATCCATTGATTTCCCAACAACAATTACAACAGCAACAACAAACACAACAACAGCAACTACAGCAACAACAGCAGCAACAACAACAACAACAACAGCAACAACAACAACAACAACAACCACAGCAACAGACAAATCAACAACAAGTCATAAACGAGGCTAAAGAGAAACTAAAACAAGAAAAAAAAGAGAAACATGCCACCAAGAAGCTAATGAAAGACTTGGCCGTTTGCAAAACAGTTTTAGGAGAAATGGAGGTGAGTTTATTTTCTCTATAAAATGATAAATATTGTTTTCTTGCTGCAAGTAAAATTAATTCAATTTTAATATTTTTTGTTTTCTTAAAATTGCAGTTACATGAAGACTCTTGGCCATTTTTATTACCTGTGAATACAAAGCAATTCCCAACGTATCGTAAAATAATTAAGATTCCAATGGATCTATCAACAATCAAAAAACGTCTGCAAGATTTAAGGTAAATTTTCAAAGAAGTTCTGAATTTTTAAACGTTGTTCATTGATTTCAAAACGGTTTTCATTGTAATTTTTAAAACTTTTAAATGATCACTCAATGAACTAAAAAAACCGCGAAAGTAAAAATGTGTCACTTCCTCGCAAGAAGCAGAACCCAAGGAAAAGAAACCGACTTTTATCTTGAGTGGCTTAAGCCGGCCATTCACGATCGAGCCAAATGACTCGGTGCCAATTGGACTGGCCGAACCCATTCACATGATGCCATTTGGCTCTATCGTGTGTGGCCAGTTTAAAGCCGAGATTCGATCCCTTAAAAAAAGTGTTTTTTCATTTTCGAAGGAGAATATTTCGAAACTTGATGTGATCGTTAAAGTTGGTCGAGAAACGATGAAAAATGGAACAGAACTCATGTAATTTGTTTTCTCGACCAATTTTTTCGATTTGAGAGTTACAGAACGTAGGCACAGAATTGAAAACAATTATTGTCGAATAGAGTGAAGACTTTTGCGTTATTTTTATACGAAAACCTAAAAAAAAAACACAAATTAAAATCCAAAATAAATATTTACAAATTTTATTTCCCATTAGCAAACAAATTATATTTTTATTTATATATTTGTATTTACTTTCAGTTATAAAACCCGTGAAGATTTCTGTGTAGATGTGCGGCAGATATTTGACAATTGCGAAATGTTTAACGAAGATGACTCACCTGTCGGCAAAGCAGGACACGGCATGAGGAAATTCTTTGAAGTCCGATGGGCTGAACTGACTGATAACAAACATTCATGATATCAAATGCATCACCTAAAGTATTCGAATGATTAGAAAGCTTAAATAGTATTTATAAAAAAAAAAAAAAAAAATCACACACAAATATAAAAAAAATTGATTTAGAAATAGCATTAAAACAAATCTTAGTTATAATTAAAGAAAATAAAAATCATAAAAAAAACATACAATTATAAAATGTAAAGCAAGGCAAACAAATAATTGAATAATAATAAAATCCAAAAAAAAAAAAAAAAAAGTATTCCAATTCGTATGGAAAAGGATTTAGTGTTAAACATTTTTTAAATATATTTTTTAATTTTTGTTAAGAATCAACTTCCGTTCTGTAAATAGTTTACTTCTTATAGGTATTTAAAGTTTTAAAACTTAATTTTTTAGTAATTATTGATGTATTGTTTTTTAAAGCTAAATGCTTCGCTACACAAAATAAATATTTTCCTATAATTTTAATTCACACAATCAACCCAGATGAAAGCTGATGAAATATTTTGAAACAAATTTTTTGTACAAACTTTTTAGAGATTTTACTTGACAGTATTTTTTTTTATTTTTGTTGTGCTTTTGTTGACATATTTTTTATAACACGAGAACAATAATAATAATCTACAAGCATACGAGCAATGGCAGACTTTTTAAGTTATCAAACAAATTAAAAAAAAAAAAAAAAAAAAAAATATCTTTCATGCAGAATTCAATCTCGCTTTTAATGATATTGTCGCTAAATTATTTTATTTTTTTTTTAATTTCAACATGACATCATATTTATCATCATTGTGAGCATTTTTATTTTCATAACAAAAAATAATAACGTACTTATAGTTAAGTAAATTGCTTGGCAAAGCAGATATTTTTTTTGTCTCTCCTTTAAATGATAAAAATCCTTTTCTTTTTTACTTATGTGTATTAAATATTTATAAATATATTTTATATGTATAATTGGTATTTTAAGAATAATAAATTTATGTCTATATAATATTAATATAGGAGTGTATAATTTTCTTCATGTGTATCGAGATTGTTTTTTTCTTACATAGTTTTTTTATTTCCTAATTTATTTTCCATGCATTGTTTTAGTTTAAGTTTTAAATTCTTTGAAATAATTAAAAGAAAATATATATATATATACACAAAAATATTATATACACTTAAAAAAACTCATAACGTTAAGAAACGATGTTCGATATGCAAGAAATATATTCGTAAATACAATACTGAAACTATGAAAAACTAGAAAGATGTGTGTTGGTTTTTTTATTTTGGCCGTTTGGTTATATGCTTCTAATTTACTGAGCTTAAATTGACAATAAATACATACTATGTACCTAAACCCTCCGATCAGTAAAATAGCAAGGAAACAATAATCACGAAAAAAATCCATTATGGGGAAAAAGAATGGGGAAATTAAGATGTTGCCTAAGGAAACCGACATTCAATTTCGACAGTCTTTGCTTCAGTAGGCCTATTACAGAAAGCGCGGCGGATCGGACTAAAAGCGATAACTCAATTTCGACCGTCTTCGCTTTGGGTTGTTCTTAAAAGCGAACAAGGGCGAAAACTATCCTTCCAGGGCTGAGTTCCAAAATGTAGAAAATGTTTTGATGGGGAAGTAATGTCTACATTTTTCATACGCATGAGCAGTGTAAACTTAATGCTTTGTAGAAATATTAATTTGCATAAGTCAGACGTTTCGGAATGCAAAAAAAAAAAAATTAAATCGATATCGAAGCAGCTAAAAAAATTTTAAATGCGCATCTGATGAATTTTGGAACTTAGCCTTTCTCTCACTTAATGCTCAAAATTTCTAGGCACTCCCATTTTTACTTCCACTCTTCGCTTTTAATTGTCCACTGTTTCTAAAAATTTGACAATAACTAGCTGTTTGCCGCCCAAACAAGTTGTTTTTTCTTTTTGTTTGTTCTTTAAGTACCTATTTGCATTTATAATTTTGCAATGTTGTTGCAAAAAAAAAAAAGTGTGTTTTTATTTGCCGCAATTGAAGAAGATAAATAATTATTTGCAATTAATTTATGTATTTACATTTTCTTTCAATCCGCAAACAATCCGCCACCTATCGCTTTCAAACCTAAAATGACATGTAGTGAGAACTTTCGTTTTTTTATGAGGTGACAGAAAAGCGAATCGCTTTTAAGAATAGGAAATTGCAAATACGCTACCAAAATTTGAATAAGTGTGAAAAGGATAATTTCAGGTTCTTCCTCTAATTTCATAATCCTTAACGTTATAACTCCAAGTCAGCCCATTTAAATGACAGCTATTTCTTTCCCTAAAAAGCATTCAGCCTTATTGTGAGTTTCGCCCCAACAACATTTCACCCGTAAAATATTTCATGTTCTGAAAATTTACCTTATTGTGAACATTAATTTCAGTCAGAATGTAATGCCATCGATAGCTTGAATTTTCATCTATTTATAGTAGGCGAACGAGGGAGCAATAAGGCGGAAAACGTAATTTTTGTTCGGGCGAAAGTCACAATAGCTTTTAAAATTCCGGGCGAACAGAAAATTTCTAAGTGAAATTTTTTCGGGTAAAACTCACAATAAAGCCTTAACTACATAAGCCAAAAAAGTGAAAAAGTACAAAAGTAAAAATTTTCAAACTCATTTTGGGATAGTGTTTTTCACAGGAAAATTTAAAAAAACGATGCAGAAAGCTTAAATTTTGGTTTAAAAATAAAATGTATATATTATTTTTCAAAAAACAACTGCGCTAGCTGGAAAAAAATATTTTTACTTTTGTAATTTTGCAAAAAGTGGCTTATGTAGTTAAGGCTTAAGGCTGATTGATTTTTTTATTTCCATTGTGGCTGCTTTTTTTTTCGATTTTTCATATTTCCGTTCTTCAATTTATTAAATGGATAAATACATATACATGTAATTATTAATTATGTGTTTTATATTACACTCCATCTTTAAAATTCGAAGAAACTTTTACTACAAGAGCAAGTTTGTGCGACCCAGTCGTGCATTTAATTTTTTTAAACTAGGGATTTTCAACTGGACATCAATTTCCACGTTATATGCGAGATTGGGCGCTCAAATTGGATTACGGTCTAATTTTTGACAAATGTCACTTGAGTTGAGTGCCCCATTAGGAGTTGAGTTATTGCACTGAAGTCTTCCAATTTGGTCAACTAAGTGCCACTTAAGACGACTATGAAACTGTGCCTACGAATATGAGTTTGAGATTCAACCTCCTTATTAACAAAACATCAACAAATAAAAGAAACTTGCGGTTTTGTATTATATTTCCCCGTGTAAAAAGATTAGAAACTCTTTGAATTCAATTGACATTGTGGAACTGAATGCGGCCATTGAAACGGTTTAAATTTACAACGGAAATTTTTATATCCACCAATATTTATCTAGTTTTCAAACCTATCACAAACAAGGTTCTTATATTTGGTCTCTGCTAACCGATTCACTACTTTTTCGCTGAAATATTTTTTGATGACCATTTACCATGTACAAAAACAGGTTCGTGTCTAGAATTCCGTTAGCAATGAAGTGCACCATGTTTTACAAAGTTTTTTTTTTTTTTTTTTTTTTCTGAAAAACAGAGCAAAATAACAAAATAAACAAACTTGCAACTATTTACTGCTTTTATAAATATATAACTTGATTAGAACCTAAAATTTTTTTTATTAAGTTTTCGGTGTTTTTCCAATTTTTCATGAAACGTTTTGGATGCTGGGAACACAAAAAGAGTTACAATTTTGGGGCCAGATTGTTCAGTCATCTTCAGTCAAAATTATTACTTACTTAGTATGTACTTGCAAATTTGAATGTAAACCATAATTTGTATCAGTGAGTCTCTTCGGAATAATTTAGAACAAAAAAGAACAAGTTTTGGCTGTTCAGTGAGAATTTTTCTGTTCTACACTGTTCTGACTTGCTGGTTAAGGTGATATTACATTGTCATATATATATGCAAGTTTGCCAAATAAATATGGCTCAAAAATGTCATGTAAGTGTGATAGTCATATTTATATGACAAAATATATAAGACTCCATATATATGACAATCATGAACTATTTTGAATTAAAAAAAAATATATGATTTAAGGAAACGTGATTGGTCAAATATATCATATTTTTTTAAATGTTTTATTTCTCGTAGCAACTGTTTCATATTTGTAAACAAAAATTGACAGAAAAAGCTTGTGAACATTATATGGCATACATATATGGCATAGTCTATTAATACTTGTCATATATACAAATATTGTGCCATATTTTATATGACTAGCATTGGTCATATATATATGACAATGTAATATCACCTTTAGTTTCAATGAGTCTGTTTTGAAAAAGTTTTGAAACAGCTTAGAGCAGGATTTTCTATACTTGTTTTTGAGGTAGAATAACTTTGAATAGCTTAGAACAGGGATTTGTGAGAAATGTCAAAATAAGTTGCTGTTCTGTTCTGACTATTTCTTCATTGAATAAACTTAAGACTCAAATGAAAATCGCTAGTAGGGCAATTTTCGTTGATTCGGGTCATTCAACCTGTGAACAAAACGTATCATATTACAGATTTAACCTACTGTGCAAAATTTACTAATTTTTTTTAATAAATATCAGTGAATATTTAGGCCTATTCTGTCGAATCTTTTATTTTGCTATGAATTTTCTGTTATGAATCATAAAAGACCTTCACCATAAAAGATCTTTTATAATTGGTATTCAGATTTTTGAACTTTTATAAAATTCTGTTACGGAACTTCGAAAACGAAATATGTAAGGAAACAGAACTAAAATCTTTTATAAATCAACAGCTGTTCCGTATAAATAGAAAAATATTTCGTCTGTCAAATAAGTTAAAAATCGAAGACAACTTTCGCGGAAATAATAATTAAGTTTCAATCTACAAGAAGACCGATCAAAACTATCAACTTAAACTGAAGGCATCAAAGGATCTCTTAGCTGAGGTTTAACAAAATATGGAAATATGCCTTTCAATCTGCGACACTTTGAGGAGGAGACGAATAGGTGTTGTTGAATGTGTTTCCCACAAGATGAGAAACCAACTGAATAAGTGGTTCAATGCAAACACCTGCCAAATGGTGTTAACTTGGTTACCGGCACCCAACAAAAAGGTAAATTATTTTACACCACAGAAAATGATTTTTTTAACATCTATATTTCTAGGAAATGCTGAAGGCAAGTATGTGACTGAAGGTTTGAATGTATTCCCACAGTTTCCCACAGAAGTAAAGTCCGTTTAAATGCATCACGAAGCTCTAATCGAGGCCGTCCCGAGAGACAATTTTGGTTCTAAAGTCCAGGTAAAATTAACCCTTTACACTTGAAACAAAAATAACACTTTTTCTTTAAAGGGTCCTTCTAAGCAGCATTTAGTTGAGAGAATTCTTCGCCTCCAGCAGGCATCTGCGAGACAAACCGAGAAGATTGATTTCTTGGAAAATCGCTAGTAGCTGAGCTACAGAAGAAATCAAAAGTAGTTCAGTATTATATGATACAAGATCAGGCTGGTGCCCTAACGTCTTCCAAGAGTGACCAAAACAAGAGTGAACTGGCCAAATATGGCGGAGTTATGTCGGCCATTTGTTCTGGAATCAAAGGTCCGAATCAGTGTATGACCCTGGAGCTATAGTTGGAAAAAAACAAAAAGCTTCAGGCTGTGTTGGAAGATACGCTGCTCAAAAATATAACGTTAAAGGTGAATGGCTGAATGCCTCTCAAAGAGTGCATATAACCTTACTCGGTTTTTGTTTTATAGGAAAACCTAGACGTTCTGGGATATTGCAAGTGGATAAGCTTATCAGGAAACTTGCTCAAATAAAGTCATAGCGTATTGGTGCCATTGTACATAACCTATTCATCATATACATTCCTTATTTTATTTTAACTCAAACTAAAGTAAATGTAAAATATTAAAAATACGAATCAAAGTGTACGCCGTTGTTGAACTTTCCATCTCTTTATTGAAGTACACTTTTTAATCTTACAAACATATAACTTTGGACTTACTGGCTTGGCCAAACCCATGCTGATGTTAAGCGTTGGCTTCTCTCCGGGCATAGCTAAACGTGCAAGTTTGTTGGGTTTTTTCTTGAAATGCACCCTCATCATGGGATTTTGATTTCCAGTTTCTTCACCCACGAATTCTTTCAACAAAGGAGGAAATTCTATTTCATTAGGAAGAACCAGTTGCTGATGGGTTTGCGTTGCCGCCTTCCAATATTCAGATTCTTCGTCTTTTGGAATGAGCCGATAGTCAGCTATGTATAGAACTATAGATAACAACTGGTTTGGATTGCGTGACTCCACGGAAGGTGCGTTCTATAGTTGTTCCACGGACTTTGCGATTTTCCTAGAATTGGATTAACAAATAAGATCAACTGCCCACCCACCTGACAAATTTTGGTTGTATCAAGTTCATTTGCCTAAGTGCCATGCAAGGCGGGCGATCATAAAGCAAAATTTTCATACTTACTTCATTAGGAACAGCTTCAATTTTGAGAATTTTCATACACGATGGTTCTGCATAGCGTTCGAACACGCTACGGACAACGATTCGACCGACACCATGGCCTTTTAAATTTCCAAGAATTTCCCAAAGCGGTTTCCCACGAAAGTCTGTTTTCTGACCAATGTACATTATTACTTTTGCCATTGTTTAATTTGAATGATTTAATTAGGAAATTTTTTATAAAATAAAGTTATTCGTTCTTTTCGTATTAACAGATTAGTTTAAGTGAGATCAACAGGAGAAAACGGCAATTTTACAATTTTTAATATACTACTTGCAAATCTTTTATGATAAAAGTCAAAAAAATTTGTCTTTTATTCTTTTATAAATTATAACAGAATTCATAACAGATTTTGGCATGCTGAATACCAAAAATTAAATTAGTAAAAGATTTTGTGACACTTCGAATTGTTGGCAGTTCATAAAAGATTTTTTTTTAACAGATTTTATAACAGAATTGGACATACCGCAAAACTATAATTCATAAAAGATTATTTGACAGCTTAAACTTTTGTATGGAAATTCATAACAGAATAGCAGAAAAACAGAATAAAAGATCTCGTCAAAAAGGCCTAATTATTGGACTAGCTGCTGTACTTAAACAGACATTATAGAGGATGAAAATAACACAAAGAAAGTTTATACTTAGAAATCGAGGTACCTTTACTAGCTGTTCAGTTGCGTTAACTCTGGACATATGTCTGAATTTGTTTACAGTTAGCTTAAGAAGCTGTCCTTCAGACTTCAGTGCGGATAAACCTTGGAGGATAAAACATCAACAAAATAGTCGCCACGCGCTGGAGACGCTTAATTCTATGGTTCGAGTCCCACTTTTGGCAATAAGTTCTCCAAATTAAATTGAACATAAATAGACTTAAAAAAGAAATAAATTTGATGGCACAACAGCTCATGAAGAACTAGGGCCTAGTGACTTACAACTCTCAACCATTCCTGTGTGCGTGTCTGCAGGAATGGAGGGGACCTACAGTTTATTACCGAATCCGAACGGCTAACGAGCGGCACTTTTCTGTGACAGGAGATACTCTTGGAGGATTTGTCAATTCCTTGCAAGAGGCAGTAGCCGTTTTTTCTTTTAAATAAACAGATGGCGAGGCTGGGGATCGAACCTTAGACCTCCGGCATGACAGTCCATCGCACTAACCATCACGCCACGGCTACTACATAAATAGACTTAGCACCACTAAAAGAAGTCTGATGATCGGCCTGCCCAGCCGTTAAATGGCTATATACTTCCAGCCTATAAATTTTGGTGGTAGCTAAACTGAAGTGAGTGTTGTTTCATTCAAAACCTTCAATATCAACAGAATCTGTTCAGTACCTAAATTTAGAGTTAACTCATCAAAGTTTGTGAGATTTAACTTTTGCATTGAAAAAGTCATACAAAAATATAAATTACTTAAGGGATATCGAATAATAAGCCGCCCTAAAATCTGCGTTCATTTCATTTGATTTCCGTTACTTTGGACTGTCCCAAGTGAATAAAAAAGGAACCGCGATAGATATTGAAAGAAGCAAAACCTAGTTATGTATCATTTTTAGACATTTTTACCCACATAGTACTTATAACATATAAATTAATTTCTCCTAAGCTTAAACGTATTTTCTTAACCTTATACAGATGGATATAATAACATAAACATTTTTTGATAAAACTTTTCGTGAGAAACAAAAAAAAATTCAAATCTTTGATCTCCTCCGCTCAACAAAATTTCGTACCCTTTAAACAAAGAGTAGCATAAGACAAATTTGTCTGTGCCGACAAATTGTCTATTGTTCACCTTTTGCTATAATCTGTTTAGTGAGAAATTCAATCAATCCAACCATCATAATTTATAATAAGCTCATAAAAATCAACTTGGGAACCATTCAAATTTTTAATACTTTATTACCAGGAATGAAACCCATTTAAAATAAGCTAACACATTAACGCTTGCCTTTGGAGTTGTTTTTATTTTTTTTATTGGGAATATAATAAAACAAAAAAAAAAAAAACAAGAGCCAAAAATCCGCTAATTTAACCACCTTCAATCATGCTCGCTGTCAGATGATTTACGATTCTCTTTCATCTGAAATTTTTCGTATATCCTATACATCTCAGCAACTCGAACTGACATGTTGTGAAAGAACTGTCAAAACAAGAAACCAACACATTCTTTTATTTGAATGATTGGTCATAAATCTCATTTGTTTTTTTGAGATCTGAAATTAATTTGCGTAAAATTTAACTGTTAAAAATAAAACTGTTTAAATCTGAGACTCTGCTTTCGTGGGTAATTAATCTAAATCAAGTTATCAAAATTAAATGAAAACATTTAAGGCTTCGGTAGTAGACGGGCGAAATGATTCAGTGCGTCCCACAAAGAAAGTTGTCCCTGATAGAAATGAATTAAATTTTTACGGGGGGTAAAATAGGTTGAATTTCATTTTTTTTTGCTATATTCTCAAAACTATCAATGTTTTTAAAAAAATGTGAAGTCAAAATTTGTAGCTTATGTAATTTTACCTTAAAGATTGTATAATGAAATTTTTTTGGTACAATCAAATAGGTTTTGAGAATAACGTGCAAAAACTTTATAGTGTACTGGATTTAGTCAAAACAATTTATTAAATTTGCATGTTTTGAGGGGCAAATATCTTTTTTTTTATCGCGTGTGCTCCACATTATATAAAAAAAATTCGGGGTGGTAGGGGTTAAGAAAAGGCCGCCATATTGAAACACCTGGTCATTTTGTTTTCATTTAATAACTCGCTTGGATTTCATTTAGTATCAAAATAGCCAATAAAAGCTTTTAGAGAATCAAAATACCTATAAAATGAGGTATTAACGATCTGTGGGACTTTTTTCATCTTTAAGTTATAACTTGTCAAATTGTACCTGTACCAAATGTGGTTCAATGGAATGTTTAGCTTAAAGACACCACTCCTGCCTCTCATGTGGCATTAACTCCACCAAAACCTATTAAAAATTTGTAGAGAACGGTTAGTGAAATTTCTTTGTCGAAGATTATTTTACAAAATTGTAAATTTTTTCATCAACTTTTGCATTTTAAAAATCCTAAATAACATTGATAGCGGATTTAATCACCCCTCTGGTATGAAAGCTTTTACCCCTCCTCAAATTTGTATACAAGCATTTAGCCTAATATTCTGGCTTTATTTAAAGATCTCAACTTCAAAGATCCGACTACTAGAATAAAAGTTATAGCTTCGAAAGCTAACGATATTACTCTGTTTTGAATTATTTCTGAAGTGAAAAATAATGAAAAATAATTCAAAATCGACCGATATTGTTGGCTATAACTTTCGTTCTAAAAATCGGATCTTCAAGGTTAAAGTCCTTAAAATAAGCCAGAATATCAGGCCACATGTCTGTATGAAAATTCTTGAGGAGGGGTCAAAAATTTCGTAGCTTATAGGTGATTAAATCCACCATGAATGTTATTTTCGATTTTTAAAATGCAAAAGTTGATGAAAAAATTTACAATTTTGAAAAATAATCTTCGACAATGATATTTCACCAACCCTCCTCTACAAATTTATCATAGATTTTGGTGGAGTAAATGCCACAGGAGAGGCAGAATAGGGGTGTCTTAAAGCTAAACACACTATTGAACCCCATTACATGCAGGTGAACTTTGATGAAAAAGATGAAGATGAAAAAAGTCCCAGAGATCATTAATACCTCATTTTGTAGGTATTTTGATTCTCTAAAAGTTTTTTATTGGTCATTTTGTTACAGAAAAAAATCCAGGCGAGTTATCAAATGAAAACAAAATGGCGAGCTGTTTCAATAAGGCTGCTTTTTCATAGCCCCTATTACCCCGACAATTTTTTTTTATAATGTGGAGATGTTCCCAAACACATACCATACAAAAATATTTGCCCGTTAGAACATGCAACTTCAATAAATCCAGTACACTATAGAGTTTGTGCACGTTTTTCTCAAAACGTATTGATTGTACGAAAAAAAAGTGTTATGACATTTTTAATGTAAAATTACATAAACTACAACTTTTGGCTTAACATTTTTTTAAAACACTGATAGTTTTGAGAAAGTAGCAAAAAACTGAAATTCAACCTCTTTCACCCACCGTAAAAATTTTAGCCCCGGTCCAAATTCAGGGTACTTTTTGGAAAATGTTTAAGATACAAAAATAAACATCTGCACTAAAATCCAGCTTTGTCAGAATTTTTTCGTAGTTTTGCCATTTATTTGTCTAATTTTTCTGGGCTATGCATACAAAGCACTGTAAAAGATTCATTTCGAAATTTGAATTAAATGTGTCTAGGCTTAATTGATTCACAAATAACCGGGGACGGATTAAGACATGTAGGGGCCCCTAGGCAATTCTAGCATCGAGACCCCTCCTCTCTAAAAAAAATTAATTTTTTTCCTTTTCTTTTAACAAAAAAATCGATTTTTCTGGACAAATTCCTCCTACTGAAAGAAAATTCGATTCTGTTTATAAAAATAATCGAATTTTTTGTTAAAAGGAATTCGACATTTAAAAAAAAAAATAAGAAGCAATACACTTATAAACATTTTTTTTTCAAGACGCGCGGGGCCCCACGTCATGACTGGGCCCCTAGGCATTTGCTTTCTTGCCTTAAGCTTAATCCATCCCCGCATATATAACCCCTGTTCGTTTACTACCCAAAACTACCAATTTTAGTCCAAAGTTCTGTCAAAGTTCATATAAAAAAAAAAATAAATTTGACCAAATTTGGCTGTCTTGGGAAGTAAACGAACCGATCAAATCCATTATTCGTTTTTATTCTGTTCGCTCATTAGAAAATCAAAATATGAAATTTGATAAATTGCCTGAACCCAATTATCTAGTTGGTCTTTTCTAGATGTAAGAAGAGCTTGATGACAATGGGCCTTATCGGGAATCTCCCAGGGAATTTTATTTCCCACGGAATATTTTATTCCCAAGAATATTTTTCTGCTATCGTGAATCTCCCACGGAATAAATTTCCCTCGAACAAAAATCCAATGCAATGAGAGCCAAATTCCCCTGGAAAATTAAATCTCGATACCAATAAATACCGATGGAAACTTTAAGGCAGCATTCATGTTCCCAATCTTTGAACGAGAGAAACATTCCCTTGGAAATTTTTGTTTGCGATAACCCCCAATAACTATTCATTAAAATAAATTGAGACGCTGCTGCCATTACATATTTAGCTTCGTTCAGGTCTAATTTTTAGTTCTTGACATATCTTTGTTGAATTTTTTTAAATCAAAAACCACTCTAGGTACTCTGGCCTAATCTGAAGTTATTTTGTTCTTGTTTATTTTTTTCAACTTTTAATAAATTTTTCCCAACATTATTTTTATGTGCTCGAGTTTAAGCCATACAAAAGTAATTTGACCTCAACCGCACTTCACTTTCTTTTCGATTCAGGCCAAATATTAATAAAGTTACTTTAACAAAGATTTTACTTTCGGCCTTGGTAAACGTCTTATTGTTAATTGGATCTGTCAAAAACAATCCCAATAATAAATTCCCCAAAGGCCAACCAACCATCAATAAACATATACAATACACACTCTCCGTCTAACTGTCAAGTATTGGTAATAGTAGATATATTATTATGGTCTGAGAAATCTCTGTGGTCACCGGATCACGCATCGATCTCCATCAATGATCGGTCGATGGATGGCGCGTTGATTATCACAGGTAATACAATAACAAACATGATCATTATAATCTTTGCAATCAACATCAATTTGCAATCGATAATTGCTGATTGATGATGTAATGATGATTGGTCAAAAATAAGTCAGCCTTTATTCTGTCTGTGATGTTTGCTGATGTGCCCATGCTCAGTCCAGCGCACAAATTGACCTTTATCCAACATTCCATTTGATTCTTCTCTTGGCCCCCAGGATAAACAATCAGACCGACTGACAGACATTCAGACTTGTCTCGCAGTTTTGCACAAAAAAAAAATAAAATAAAATCGCACGTCCAACTTTAAAAAGCGCATCGAAAACTCACCGCAATTGGCACACGATCGCACGGTTTTGTGTGCATCTATACGCCATCCATGCCGATCGACTTTAATGATATGGATGCCGCGATTAAGACCGCAATCGAAACGTATTCATTTGTATGGCGGTCAGTAATTTGAAAATCGCAATCGAGGCATTGTTTTTACAGTTTTTCAATGCGGTTATTGCGGATGCGGTGGGTGGGCTCTCTGTTAAGTAATTTACAATTGCAATGTTCCGCCGCTTGCCGATCGATTTCGTGATTGTAATGATGATGATAAATTGGTTGAGATATGGGTTACAATATTACAATTTGAACTGTGAACACATACTCATGCTGATCGTGTGGTCAGTGGGCTAACTATTGAATTAGTCTAATGTTTGACTTCGTGCCCAGTATAATCATGAAGAGGGGCGTAGCGATGTATGCACTTCTTTACATATCTATTATAAGGTTTTCAATTGCACAGTTAATTGTTTGAGGAACATGCAAATGATATAATGTGTTATTTATAAAAAAAAATTGCATGAATATGCATCCGCATGATTTGCATATATAACATTTCTCTGCAGAAGAATGCAGTCAATGTAAAAGACTTTTACAAGACTTCAAAGAATTCAGGCAGCCTCTAAGTATTGCATTCTTTTGACTTTTAGTCTTTTAACTGCCTAAAATGATTGCATTATTAAAGACTTCAAGATTGACTGGGAACTAAATGTTTGAAGTACAAATACTTTCAAATAGTATTTCTTTGCAATCGTAAGATGCCAGTTAAAAGAATGGGATTTCAAAGAATCAAACACCAAAATACTGCATTATTTTATAACTGGAAGATTTCATTTGAAAACTTAACTAAATTATGTGAAAGTTAATCGAAACAAAAGAGCTGATGTTAAAACCAAGAATGACAGACTGATGCGAAACGGGGGTTAGGTTTACCGTATTTAAATGCCAATTTTTACTCCGCCAAAAGCATAAGCATCACTTGAAACATTTCTATGCCATTGACGTCATTGATATCTCATTCGAAAGGGTTTCAAAATACCCTCTTTCTAGCATATAAACCATAATATACTCGGAAAAATTTTAAAGATACAGTCCTTTGAAACTGAGAATTTGCGTCATGCCGCGAAATAAGATCAAATAAATATGTCTAAATCTGACACAAAACTGTATAGCATAACATGAACCTATAGTCCATTATTTGTCATTGATTTAAAGGCTTCAACTAATAAAAAACTGACCAGTAGAAGTCAAGTTATGCGTCTCTTAAGCTAACCATATCGGTGTAAAATTTTCTTAAAATGGCCTCATCCTGCGAAAAAAAGAGTTACTAAAGAAGTCCAAATCAACAAGAAAATTGTTTTACATAACATAAGTAACTAATTCAATATTTTTTCTTGATTTTGAGACCTTAACCTTGAAAATCGGACCATTACAACTCAAGCTATAACATTCTTAAGCTAAGTATAAAGACATTTTGACATGGATTACATGTCTCTCTCGGACGGTTGGGTGTGATGTAGCGAAATGAGGACCGTCACGAAAACATGTACCGCTCGCGCCCTACTGCTAAGTGACTGTTTGCACTACAGACATCCTAAATATACCAATCGATAGATAAAGATTGCGCAAAGATTATAGAGGAATTGTTTAATAGCTATCGCCTCATAGTTTCATGTGATGAGTCATCGCGTCTGGGGTAAGTTGTAGCAAAATTAGGAGTACTCAAATTAATTTGAGCTTAATTTCTTCGGATACATAAGTGCCACTGACGTCATTGATATCTCTTTCGAAAGGGTTTGAAAAAGGGCATCTCTACGCGTATTTCCCATATCGTTAATTCACGTTATAGCACATAAGATATGTAATCCATGTTCGGTAGGTGCCACAAGGGCAAACTACCAAGGGTATTTTTACCGAAACAGAGTACACCATTAGGGAGACTTTCTGTTCTTAATATCCAGTACTTAAATTAGTTGATGCTAGAATATATGTGTATCAATTTGGAGCATAAGATTCTTAAGTGATTCCCTGGTGGGGAAATCGAGATTATTTTTTAGCTCAAAAAATAACGGTAAGTACGTTACCGTTCTGAAAAAGTTATTTATCCCAAAAACGGCTCTAACGATTTTTTTGTTGGGAACTATTGGTGGTATGGTTTACATTTTGGTGAAAAAAAATTAACAAAAACCGTTACTAACGGTAAATGCCATAAAGTCGTTTTTTTTTTTTTTTTTTTTTTTTGACTTTTTACGTTAACCGCTCAACCAATTTAAAATTTTTACTTTGAAATTCCTATCAAGTTAAAATAATACTGCATAAAAATATTTTCAAAATATTAAGATTTAAAAAACATTCTTACATATTAGGTTCTGGATTCTAAAAAATATGCAAAGTTTATTTTTTTTTTTGAAAAATCATTTTTTTTGAAAACGGGTCGATGAATTTTGTTTGAAATTATGGCACATTTTTGTTCTAAAAAATTTCAAGAAATACATTTCTAAATACATTTCTTATATAAAGAATTGTTTTTTAAGAAAACCGCTCCAACGATTTTTAATATTTGTCTGCATAAGGCCCATCGCCCACTAGGCAACTTTTTATTGCTCCCAATCCAAATACATTAGCTTATATGGGAGAGCGCCCACTATAGGCAACTTTTAGTTGCGCAAATTTTTGTTGCTCGGAGTTGCTCGCGGAACTTTTTTCCCGGCAACTTTTTGTTGCTTACCCTCGCTCAAAGGGCAACTTTTTGTTGCCGGCATCCTTATTTGTCAAAAATATGATGTCAAAATGGCGTTTCCGCTTAACATCGTGGATGCCAAAATGGCGTGCATTTCCTTTTTACCCTCTGTCATTTTGGCCAATATCTGGAAATGGAATGTGCTTTCCTTTTTTTCAACAATATGAGTACCTACACATTATAATAATAAATAATATAATATTTTATAATTATAAATATTAATTTATTTCGAATTGCCAGCTTACGATTATACATAGCCAGACTACCGGAAAGCAGCCATCACAAAAAAAAATACGGCGACAAAAGTCAAAGTTTAGTCCCACAAAGTTGGTGGGAAATTGCCTAGTAGGCGATGGCAAGCAACTTTTGTTGCTCTCTGTTGCCGGCAACTCCAAGCAACAAAAAGTTGCGCAACTAAAAGTTGCCTAATGGGCGATGGGCCTAAATGTACATTTTATCAAGAATTGAGATGGCGTTCTTAATTTTGAGATTAAGACATTTTAAGCACTCGTATTATCATGCTTATTCTAATCTCCATTCTTCAATTTATTAAATGGATAAATAACTATTAACTATATGTTTTATATTACACTCAATTTTTAAAATTCGAAGCAATTTTTACTACAAAAGCAAGTTTGTGCGACCCAGTCGTGCTTTTTTTTTTTGATCTGATTTTTACTTGCGATATATAGGTACTATATGGCAAGTTTTGGATTTGTAAAAAAAATTGAACTCGAGATAACAATCAAACTTGAAATTACGATGATAGGGAAGACGAAAAAAGTGGGTCTCGTAATTCTGTCCGTCTTTCTGTCTGTCTGTCTGTCTGTCTGTGGACTCGCCTACAACCGAAACCCTTGGGGCGATTTTAATTAAACTTAGTATAAAGTGTTTTCGGGACATTACCCCGACACGATTTTTTCCTTTTATTTTTAGGACCAAAAATAACGGTACCTGCCATATAATTTTTGTTTAGTATTTTTGGAAAATCTTATTTTCTCAAAAATTGTTCGACAGATTTTTCTGAAAAAAAATCAATAAATTTTATTAGGTACATGCTACCATTTTGTAAAAATTAAATTTCCAAAAAATGGTTTTAAATGGTACCTCCCATAGAACCATTTTTTTTTATTTTGGTTTTTCTAGAAAAGAAATAAACTGATCTTAATAATTTTTTTTAAGAAAATTTTAAATAGTATTGAATACCAAAATTTTCAATTTTTTTTTTTTATTTTTAAAAAAAGTTTCAAATTTTTTTTTTTTTTGAAAACCAAATATTTCGAAAACGACTTTGTTGATTTTTATGAAACTTGGTAGCAAGTGGTTTTTTAACATTATCTTAAATATTTTGAACAAAAATTTTTCTTATAGTCAAAATTAACGGTACCTTCCATATAAATGCTAAAAAACCGTTACAGGAAATATAAATTTTCTCAAAAACGACTCCTACGATTTAGATTAAAATTGTCCTAAATACTAATATTAGTATGATCTACGATCTGCCTACAGTTAGCCATTATTAACAGTACCTCTCATAAAACCATCTCATTATGTGTGTTACCGATTTAAAATAAATTTTTTATAAAAAAGCTTCTTAAAAGTTGAATTAATACTGCATACCAAAATTTCCAAAAAAAGTAATTTTGGATTTTTAAAAAAAATTTCAAATTTTTTTTTGAAAATTCGATATTTCAAAAACGGGTGGATAATTTTTTTCGCAATTTTGTTTTTAATTCAACATAAATAAATACTAAAAAATTGTAATGTACCAATTTTTTTTCTTAAAAAAGTTTACAAAATTTTATATATAAAAAATTATTTAAAAAAAAAACCGCTCCTACGATTTAAATTTTTTTTTTCTTCAAAACTAGGATTAGTTAAAGAAATCAGATGGTATACTTTTTTTAGCTCTCAAAACAATTTAAGAAGACTTTTTTTAATAAATTTAATTCGAATTATGTTGATTTTTAATAATTTATGCTCTATAATATATAATAGGTAGGTACTAGTTTAAACTTAAGTCTCACATAAAAAAATTATTTACTTTTATCACACTCAATCTTTAAAATTCGAAGAAACTTTTACTACAAGAGCAAGTGTGTGCGATCCAGTCGTGCGTTTTATTATTTTACGATTATACCTTTTATAAGTAAAAATACAAATTTGCACCTCCCTTTAAGGGAATTGAAGGACGAAAAAATATATCTGCCTTATTTATTAAAAAAAGTGGTTATTTCAGCTCTTGTGTTCAGGGTAACTAATGGAACAAGAATTTCCCGGACTCAAATGGAGCGGTAAGCAACTGCCTCTAGTTTGAGACTGGTGTCTTCTATTCCATGGTGTTACTCTGAACACAAGACCTGAAATAACCATTTTTTGCCTATAAATAAGGCAGTACTTGTTTTAATTTTTAAGTTGTTGTTTGAATGGAAATTCTATCATGTTACCTGAATTTAAGCTTTCTAGAAATTCAGGAGGTGCTAAAAAGGGGCTTGTATGAGTGAGTGGATCAATGACGAAATCAACGTATTTTAGTTGTCTATAAAATCCAAAAAATATAAAAGCTAGTCAAATAAAATTTATGTCTGTTTTATAAGCTTATGAGTCTGATAGCTAAATCTTATCCCGAGAATTTAAACTATCTGTTGAATTATTCAGGCCTATGAGGGTATGAAAATAGGGCAATAGGGTATCCTGCCGTATGATTATAAGAGTTTGTTCTGCCAATTTTTTAATAATTATAAAACTATTTTTAATAAAAAAAAAAGACGATATAAACAGTTTTATGTGATCTGGTGTAGTAAAAACGGTTTGAATCTAAATCCTATTAAATGTCAAGCAATAACTTTTTCAAAAAAAAACAAAATCCTGTTCCATTGATTATAAAATATCGCAGCACAATTTATGCCGCGTTCATAGTTTTAAAGACCTTGGAGTTTACTTTACCTCTAATCTCGATTTTACAGAGCCATATCAATTTAATAGTCAAAAAGGTCAATTCTATGTTAGGGTTCTAAGATGGCCTAAAGCTTAGTCCGCCCTCATCTTGAGTACGCTTCCCAGGTATGGATTCCTTTTTACGAAACCCATAAAAATAGGTTAGAAGCCGTACAGCGTAACTTTATTCATTTTACCCTGGAAGGATTACCATGGTCCGATCCTTATAACCTTCCTCCCTATATATGAACATCGGATTAAACTTCTTCAGATTCAACCTTTGTCTCAGAGGAGAACCAATAATGATCTTATTTTTATTCATCAACTTATAACTGGCGTTATTGATGCAACAGATTTATTAAGTTGTGTTAGTTTTAATTATCGTGGGAGTAACTACAATATCTGTAGTTTGGATTTAATGCATTTACCTCAACACCTTACTAATTATGGCATGCATGAGCCTTTTACCCGCATGTGTAAGCTTTTGAATTTGAACTCAATGCTCTTTGATTGTAGGAGTTTTTTTTTTGTTGAGAAAAATTAGATTTTCCTTAGCGGTTCTTAAGCTATTTCATAAAATGTATCGTTATATTTGAATATAAGAAACATTTTTGTTTAAAATGCGCTTGATAATGTAAACAAACAGCGTAGTGCCAACTTTACTAAAAATCGACCATTTTCAAAATACATACCTACTCAACCCGAATTCACACATGTCTCGTGTGGTGTGTTATAGAGTCGTGTGTCGGCTACCTATCCGCACATGTCTCGTGTGATGTGTTGTGTCGAAATCTATTTTGTAACGATTGCGCCATATTACGCTATTTGGCGCAAACTTGAAAACAGAATATTAAACAATAAAAAATGTCAGTTTGTATTACAGCACGCTTGATAAGTGTACTCAGTCCAAAACACTCCACAACACACCACACGAGACATGTGTGGATCCAGCCTTACTATTGAGTTTTCAAATGAAAAAATAATTTTTTCTTTAATACAAAAAATTGACAGTTTGTCGTTGAAAAGAGATGTCAATTTCATAAACATTCTTTCAAAAATCTGAAAATTGAGCTTTAATATCTTTTATCATTCCACGTAATGGCATAAATTTCTATCATCGATTTTTTTTTTACAAATTATGTCTCAATAGAAATATTTCATAAATTAATAAAACATTTTACCATCTTTGGCAAATTCACTTTGCACATATTCGTTCGGAGCAACGAGCAATAATTTTTTTTTAAATAAATTTATACATAAATGGCACTGCACATGGAAAAGAAATAATGTGCTACAACTTGTTTAATTACTGAATCGACACATACATAATATATGTATTTATAGTCTGGCAAATCGCATTGCAAATGATAAAATACTCCAGGCGGTGTTATTTTAAGTCGCGCAAAAATTGCGATAAGTTAGGGGTATTCACGGTACGGTTAGTGCATCTTGTCTAGAAACAACGTGCAAAAATGCGACATTTTCATATACTCCGACAACAAAATATATGTACCTGCTGAAACCAAACCTGTGCCTACGTTCTGTAACTCTCACATCGAAAAAATCAGTCGAGAAACGCTGAAAAATGGAACAAAACTCATGTATTTTGTTTCAGTTTTCATCGTTTCTCGACCAATTTTATGCATGTGAGAATTACAGAACGTAGGCACTGCAATACCTAACTTTTACTATACAGTTCTCATCTCAACCCCATTGCAACAGAAATTTACAAAAAAAAAATATGCAATTTTACGAGGGTTATGCAGTTAAAAATGGTGCAGGGACATAAACCCAAATTTTATTTTTAGGGCCTATGTCTCACTTGAGTGGGACATAAAGCCAAAACTTAATTCGGGCGTTAAGTCCCACTCAAGTGAGACCCAAGCCCCAAATATTTTTTGTGAAAAGATTTCGCATTTCAATACAATAAACAATAACTTTTTGGTGTTTTATTTGAACGAAAATTAGGAAAAAACAAAAGGCATGATTACGAAAATTCAGGCGCCGCAAAATCATAACGGTTTTTGTAGAGGGGTTTAATGCAATCATTTTTTACTATAGGAGGGGGGGGGGGGGGGTCTAGCGCCAAGCAGCCAAGCAAAAAAAAACATTGCATACACCCAACCTCGCACCTACCCCAAATCCTATAGTGGGGCAAGCAGGGGGCAGCATGCATCCCCCCCCCATTCAAACCTCACTGTTTATACCATGCAAACAAAACTTTGCATACACCCAACCAAGGTATCGCATAACATGCCCCCCCCCCCCCCTTCATACCACACTGTTTATACGCGGCGTATAATCACTGAGATATGTAAGGAGGGCATGCTGCCCCCCTGCAACCCCCCTGCTTGGCCCACTACAGGATTTGGGGTAGGTGCGAGGTTGGGTGTATGCAAAGTTTCTTTTGCATTCAAAGAATCTGGATTTAAAGAAACTTTAAATTCATCAAAATTGTGGGTTTTGATTTTATCAAATTCCATAAAACTAAAATTGTAATTATATTTAATAAATAAAAAAAAAAAAACTTTGTTGGTCCTGAAATGCCCCAAGTTTTATCATTTGGAAATTCTTATTTAGTGGGACTTAACGCCCAAATTCAATTTCAGTTTTATGTCCCACTCTGAGACATAAGGCCCAAAAATAAAATTTGGGCTGTATGTCCCTGGGCCTTATGTCCCTGCGCCGTTAAAAATTGGCATTTCTCTTATTCTCGTCCTTTTCAAAAATAATAAAAAAAATTTTAAGTTTTTTGGTTTTGTCATTTTTTTTTTCGGAAGGAATATCAAAACTACACTTTGAAACTTGCTAAATATTTACTTTGATAAAATTAATTTTATAATTTAAAAATTAATTTAAAAATTAAAGTAAATTTTAATAAAAAAAAAAACGGAATAAGATCCTGTCTCGGCGGATGCTTTGAAGACTTTGGTCGTATTTTGGTTATAATTATGTACACTCTTAAAATTAGCTCTTTTCTATATTCACAAGCTTGTGAATGATGCTTGATTACCTATTATCCAACTTCATTATAAAAACATCTTTAACCTTTAGGCAACTACTTAAACCGCACAACGTTACTTCTCTGACTTTATTGTTAAGCTGGCAAATGAAAATGGGATGGTGTTAATTTTACAATTAACTAACAAAAATCACCATTTGTGTATCTATACTACTACAACAACCACTATGAAAATGACAAGAAAATATTATACGAACGAGTATACTGTTAGGCTTGTTTCATATTGATTGATGGCTAAACAGTATTTTTTTTCTCTCAAGAAACGAGTACTCCATAAATTGTCATTAGATATTGGTAATAGAATTATGGAATGTGTCCACAATCAAACTCTACAACGATATAAGGCATTTTTTATTGCTTTCTAGAATGAAGTACCAGATGGACATTAAAGAAAGTATGACTAACCGTTAATTATACTAATGTCCGTTGTGTACATACAGTTTTCTAAAACCATATCATAACTGCAAATGACAACAATCTCAGAAGAACCATTCAATTTATCTGTCAGCAGGCACGCGTGGACGGTGTGGTAAATTATGAAAACATACATTATCATCTTATTGGTTGAATCAAGGTTCTCTTATGGCAAGGATCATAGGTTTACATGTGTCCCCAGCTCATCATCGGTTAAGACCTAAATTCAAGTTCCAGATAACTTGATTTTTAAGATATTGTGATGTGTATGTGTACCAACTTAAGGCCACTTTACACGAGAATAGAAGTCATATGTGATCTGTCATTATATTTTCTGTATGTTGCCATTATTTGTGAAATCATATCGTTTTCAATTTAGTATGTGTACACGTAGAAAGATTTTCAAGATTGGATTAAAGCTCAGCACCCCTAAAAGGAGACTAATGATAGGGCTTGGCAATCCTTGAAATAGCTATATCTCTAGCCAAACAAAAATAAAAGGAATTAAAATACCTTAAATTAATTCGTACACTATTTGTGGTAGCGCCTTTAAGTTGTTGTTGTTGTTGTTGTTCAAAATTCAATAAAATTATTTTTCTTTGTAAACCTTTCGATACGAGATTTATTGATGTTTCATTTTTTGATTTGAATTTCACTTCGCATTGAAGTATAAACTAGGCTTAACAAACAAAATTAATTATTGAGCACAAAAAATACAAAATTCTATTGTTTTCAACAATGAGTGGAATAATACAAAAATCACTTGAACTTTTGATGGTAACGTCAATTTTGACTATAAGAATTTTTTAACTATATTTTACATAGATGTCTACATCTACATATATAGTATGTAATAAAACCCTACTTGGTACCATTCAGTTTGATTGAATCCAACCAAATCGTTGTTGGAATACTGATTTAAAAAAAAAAAAAAACGTGTAACTTTTTTAAAAATCCATAAAATATATTTTTGAAAGTTTTGGTAAAAAATACTATTTAAGCTTTTCAAAAATAAAACATATGTATAAAGAAATAGATCAAACCTTTTTTTTTCTACCAAAAGGTAGCATGTGTCGTGTCTATTAAAATTAAGAGTTTTTTTTTAAAGGATTTTCCAAAAAGGAAAAGATAATAAAAATTACGGCGCAGGGACACAAGGCCCAGGGATATAAAGCCCAGTTTTTATTTTCGGGGCTCATGTCCCACTTGAGCGGGGCATGAAGCCAAAATTGAATTTGGGCCTTAAATCTTACCCAAATGACACCCAAGCCAAGCCCCAAATATTGTTTGTTGAAAATGTGACATACAAAAATCACGCAATTTTTAGGTTATAATTCTATCAAAGTCTCTAAAAGTATAGAATTGTATTGTGTTAGCTTCTATTCTCAAATTCTCAAAAACTAAATTTTATAAGTTTTTTTTTATCAATTTCTAAATTACTTGATTTTGATCTCTTATCTTAACGCAACGAAATGGCTTTGAGACGATGAGACGGTAGCCTTTGCATCGCGACCCCCTTCTGATTTGCTAGACTACTAGTATGCGGACTTCGAGTTTTGAAGGGACACGGGATGCAGGGTAACCGAAGGATCGCAAGGTGCCAGCCAACGAGTGCCCATAGTATAGAACTTTGAAAATGGTCTCCGATGCGGAGGGTGATTCTTCTGAGTGAGTGTCTGAGTCATCTTCAATTGTTACTCAATATTACATAGTTTCAACACAATCCACAACCTTTATAAAATAAAATCCAAAAGGCCAAACCACGGAGCCTGATCTGAGTCTGGCCATTGTATTAACTAGTCTGACACTAAACTGTCTGACTCGGAGCGTTTGTGGATGCCCCCCCGCCAGCTTCTACTCCACTCTTCTATAAATAGGTTCCAACAAGTTTATGGTATCAAAACGGCTCCTTTATTTTGCGCTAATTGAGTCAGCGAGCTAGCTTGTTCGTTGGCCGGCATTTCTACCTACCTAAATTACTAAATTTTACAACATACTTTTCTCAAATTACTTTTTCTTTTTTTTTTGTTTAGAATAAAAGGAGCAAGTAAAATAAGCTACATAGACATGTATAATTATACACAAATTTCCAAATTTCAAGTAATTGCATAGTTGAAGTGTATATAAAATGTTTTCATATAAATTTAGAAAATTTGTTGTTTGGAATGGTAATTCTTGTTAAAGGTAGGCACCTATGTATACCGTATTTCAGTGTTCTGAAGGAGAATTTTGAAAAACAGAAAGAATTTTAAAACACAGAGTTGTGGCCATACAGGGTTTTGAGCATACCTACATAATAAAAATAAGAAAAACAGAAAATTGACCAAACTAAATTTTGAAAACCAGAATTTCGCCCCGCTCCCCATAAACAACTTACTTTTTAAAGGCACCTTGTCTTAAATTTTGTAAACCTTGCTGTTACCAATCTACCTTTTAGTAATAGTTGTTCAAAAAAAAAAAAAAAATTCATATGGGCAGGTACTTTTTGTATTTCGTATTTTCTTATGAAAACTTGGTCGCCCTCTTTATTCTAAAGAAGGGAGGGTAATTGAACCTTTATTATAGATATAAAAACCTCTATTAACTTAAAACACTCTATTTTTTCAGACCTAAAGGTACATCACAATTATTTCGAAATAGAAATTTCACTTAATTTTGTTAAAAACTCATTAAGTATCAAATCAACCGAAACACGGGGCGCATACCTATATTAAAACAAAATACGAAAATAAATTTACCAGCCACGATCCAAATTGCCGCTCGTCTGATGAAATAACTCAAGTTAAGACACTTTTACTTTGGCGATAATTAAATGGAAATGAGTTTAATGACGCGATCCAAATTAGTTTAATTCTATAAAAAAAAAAAAATAGTTGTTATATAGTTTTACAAAAAAAAAAAAAAAAGGTGGTCCTATCACGTTTTTGTTTTTTTTTTTTTTCTGTAAACCTTTTGAAAACGCCGAATTGAATGCCTTTTAATTTTATATTTCCATTTATAGGGTCTCGGGCGCATCTCATTTTTATTCGTTCCTATATTTAAGATGGACGGGCGGACGGAGCCAAACAAAAAAACCCATTATTGAACTGAATGGAAGCCATTTCCTCGAACATAAGTTCCATTAAAACATTATAATTTTTAAGGGGTTCTTACAGAAAGAAGTTGAGTTGAATATGCGCAGAGCAGTGGGATGATATGATGGAGTTATGTTTTTATTTTTGTTGTATTTTATATACCGCATGCGGGAACAGTTAAACCATTATTCATTGAATTTTTTGTAATTAACATTTAAGGCAGTTACACTTTATGCTTTATGAGAAAACAGTAGCAAAAGAGTTATTAAAGACATTCAACAAAAAAATAACGAAAAATGGCTTCTTTAATAGCTACCGCAGTTACCGCAATCTTAAATAAGCCAAACAAAAAAAAAAAATGGTGGAATGATGATGATGAGGAATTTTGTTAATATCTTTCTTCAGAAATGTTCCACTTAAATCAAAACCTCTTTCAAGCAGCATAAAGTAATTTCATAAAGCTATTAAAGGTTTTTTTTTTTTGTGGGTGCACTGTAAAATTTTAAAAGATCTAAGACGAATCGAATGATGTGGTAAGAACTTTTAATAGACCTAAAAAAATAAAATTAACTTGGAAGCACTTTTTAAAAGATCATTAAGTTTTTGAGTTCAAAAGAAAAGAAGGATTTTATTGACTAAAAAAACTTTATGCGTGTTTGAGTTTAATTAAATTTAATGAATTTTTGTAAACTTTTACCGCCATAACCGAAAATTCTATGTAATAAAGATAATAATGAGAAAATTTTAATTTTGGTACTTATAGCTTAGAACCAAAGTTATAAGCTTTCTTACAATACTTTATTTTTGATTTTGCACAAAACGACTTTTATCAACTGGAGCACATCTGATGTTGACGACGAACAAGTTTAACATTTTCTTCGATTTATAATTGGATTTAACTTTTCTGAAGCTTGTGTATAATGTACAGTTACGTATGATATAATATGTCAAAGTAATTGTCATTGATTATTTTGTGTCACAGATGTGAAGAAAATAGTTCCGTTCCCGAGATTTTGCGGACTAAATCTGGCTAAATGTCAAATTTTGAGGAGTGGAGATGAAATGCTCTCACAGAGAAAGAAAACTGTCAAAATGTCGGGAACGGTTTGCGCACTATTTTGTACAAATTCAAGGCTAATTTCCAATGGCGCTGTTATAAACCTTGTGGCGACGAGGAATAAATAAAAACGCTCTAGGCTTGTTCACAGAGATTCGTTTTATTTCCTAAGGAAATTGTAAAATAAGATACATAATGTAGACATATTAGCTAAATTAAAGAGTTATAAATAACTTACGCTTTTGTGCGTCCTCTCGCCTCAACTGGTTATTATAATATAAAAGAAATAAGAAAATTCGAGAAGACGAGTAAATGACAGACAAGAAACTAACATTTTTGCCAGAGGACTCTGAAGTCGGTAAGAGGACGCACTTGAGTTATAAAGCTTACAACACAATAAATAACACAATGAATAAATAAATACGCAGCCGCTGCAACATCCCCACCTCCGTGGATCTACGACGAGTCAGATTCACTAACGTCGAGCTTCGCTAGCATACAGGCTGGTCGTTTGAACGTTCCAGAACTCGTTGTCACTTCGGCTGTTCTCACTTGCCCATCCTTGCCTGGTATGACCTTCGAAACTCGGCCCATGGGCCACTTAGAACGATGAATAGAGCTATCACACACGAGGACAATATCGTCGACCTTTAGAGGAGTGATCGGTTGAAACCATTTCGTCCGCCGACATAAATCGGGAAGATATTCTGCGAGCCACTTCTTCCAGAATCGATATTGTATGTGCTGTACTTTTCGCCATTGCTTTCTTGTCACCAAAAGTTCTTCTTCATGCGGGTGAGGCGTTAGTTCTGAATTACTTGTACCTATAAGAAAATGATTAGGGGTTAAGGGTTCATCAGTGGGCGTATCAAGAGGAATGTGTGTTAATGGTCTTGAGTTCACAAGGTTCTCAGCCTCGCACATAAGGCTATAAAGACCGTGCTCTTGAAGTCGCTCGTTATAGAGTGCGTGTCCCATAGCTCTTTTGACGCTTCTTACAAGACGCTCCCAGCATCCGCCAGCATGAGGGTTAAGGGGGCAGTTGAAAACCCACTCAATCTTGCGATTTGCCAAGGCGTCTGCAATTTTCTTATGATCGAACTCACTCAGCTGTCTCTTTAGTTCCCTATCAGCTCCGATAAAGTTTGTCCCATTGTCGGAGCGAATACGACAGGGGACCCCCCGTCGACTGATGAAGTTTCTTATACAAAGTAGGCATGTATCCGTGGAAAGATCTCTTGCAATTTCCAAATGTATCGCACGGGTAGTCAAACAGGTGAAAAGCGCGATCCATCTTTTCTCGGTACTTCGACCGTTCACGACAGTAAAAGGTCCCATGTAGTCCAGACCAGTGTACGTGAATGGTCTGACAAATGGTGTTATTCTGTCCATGGGTAGCTGACCCATCATTGGAGTGGCTGGTTTCGCTGTTCTTAGTTTACAAATTTGACAGTCTCTTGCGCTTTTTCGTACTGCCGAACGTATGTGTGTTATCCAAAATCGACGACGTATCTCAGCTATAATAGTGCCTTCGTTCTGGTGGTTACCAAGCATATGGAAGTAGCTGATAATGAGATTAGTCACGTGATGGTCCTTTGGTAATACTATGGGTCTTCGTGTTTGAGGAGGAGCAACAAAGGCATGATCTATACGACCATTAACGCAAATCAGTCGAGATTCATTAAGACTAGGATTCAGCTTCCACAATTTACTGCTCTTTGCTACATTTCCCCCTGAACGTAAAGTTTCATAATCCTCACTGAATGTGGTCATCTGAAGGCTGCGACATATTGCCAGCTCTGCATTCTCGAGCTCAGATGCCTTCAGCCAATCATGGTCCCTGTCGTATGGCGCCTTGAAACAGTTTGTGCGAAAACGCAATATCCATCCCACAACTCTTTTCAGCTTGCTAAATGACGAGAATCTTTCAAATTCATCGCAAGTAACGTTTATTACAAGAAGAGTAGTTTTTGTTCGTAGTTCTTCATCTGTAGTTGTATAGGGTTCGTTGGTTGGCCATTTGCTTTCCTCACATTCCAGAAAATTCGGGCCCCTTATCCAGAACGACTCGCGTTTTTTTTCCATTAAGCGCGTACCAAAGTCTGCCGGGTTCGTTGAGCTCGGAAGCCACCTCCAGTCACTTGCTTTGCTACTTTCCAGAATCTCATTAATACGATGCGCTACATAAGGTTTGTAACGTCTGTGGTCCGAATTTATCCATGAAAGGACGGTACGTGAATCGGTCCACATGAAAATCTTCGTTGGCTTCAGATCATGTCTTTGCAGAATCAGCTTGCGAAGGCGGGTCGCGAGAACGGCTGACTGTAACTCTAAGCGAGGAATGGAGATCAATTTAAGTGGAGCGCATTTTGTTTTCCCGTTTATAAATGCCAGTCTAACCCTGTCCTTGCCTTCCGAAACTCTCCAGTATCCCACCGCAGCATAAGCCTTTTCACTGGCATCGGCAAACAGGTGTAACTCTAACGAACTGGTAAATATACTCGCATCGTAACATCGCGGTATAGCTACACGCTCTAGATCCTTCAACTTATCCAACCACTTCATCCATAATTGGTTGGCGCCATCAGAGATTGTGTCGTCCCACGCAGTTTTATCACGCCAGATTGTTTGCAGCATTATCTTCGAAATCAATGAATATTCGGCCGCCAACCCAAACGGATCAAAAACTGACATTGTAATACTCAAGGTTTCTCGCTTTGTCGGTCTTCTACTACCTTTGAGCAAACTGGAATCTACTTTCCCAAAGGCCATCAAAAATTGAAAAACATCTCGGTTAGTATTCCAATGTAAGCCTAAAACCTTTTGGAAGCTACCTGCATCCCCTTTTTCAAGGTTTATAGTTCCAGTTGTGCGTTGGTTTCCATTAAACCTCTCGTTCACGAGCCTTGAGTTAGAAATAAACCGCTTGAGCTCAAAGCCTCCCTGTTTGTGGATCCAAGCGACCTCCTCAGAGACCTTTACAGCTTCGTTCACATTGTCGAAGCAATGGACGAAATCGTCTACGTAGTGGTTGTTCAGTATTGCTTCAACCGCATCTGGGAACTTGGATTGGAATTCCAATGCATTTTTGTCTTTTACGTATTGTGCTGAGCAAGGTGAACACGTAGAGCCAAAGGTCATCACATTCATAGCGTATTCGCAAATGGGCTTAGTCTGATCTGCTCTCCACAAGAAGCGCTGGGCATCTTGGTCTTCTCGGATAATTCTGACTTGGTGAAACATTTCCACTATATCTGCGCACACTCCAACCGGTTTCTGCCTGAATTTCATAAGAATTGTAATCAAATCTGTATTCTGGTCTGGACCGCTGAGAAGGGCCGAGTTAAGGGATGTGCCGTTTACCTCCGCGGCAGCATCAAAAACAAGCCGCAACTTTCCTGGTTTATTTGGGTTAGATGTTCCGAAATGAGGGAGATACCAAGTTCGCGGACCAATTATAGAAGATTCGGCTACACTAAGCTTTCTCGAATATCCCTTCTTTTCGTAGTCTGCCATGATTCGACAATATTCCTTGTGGTAATCCTCGTCACGTTGGAATTTTTTTTCTAGAGCTAGAAACCTCCGTTCGGCTAGTGATCGACTCTTTGGTAAAACGAAATTGTCCTCTTTCCACAGTAGGCCAGTTTGGAAGCGGTCGCCTCTGCGGGATGTAGTATGTTCCAACATCATCCTTGCGCGTATATCCATTGATGATTCGATATGCTCCACGTCTCGAACCCCCAGATTCTCATTGGTGACGTAATCATTAACGATCCTTTCCAATTCTTCTAAGGACGTATCACTTGTTTGCGCAAAGAATTCACGCCGGTTTTTTGAAAGTTCATGATTTTTATTCGTGGCTCCGTATACTATCCAGCCTAGGTTGGTTAAAACGACAGCTGGCCCTTGCCAACCATTAGCCATGACCCTACGAGCTACTCCCAAGTGAGCGTTATCGAGGCCGATTAGTAGTTCCGGGGTTGCTTCATTATAATTCTGGAGCGGAAGGTTTTTTCTATGGCGATATTTGAGGTGTAAGTCTTCTATGTTGAGAGTTTGAGAAGGCAGCTTCAGATCTCTTACGGTCCTTACGTTGTTTAGTGAAAATTTTTTGCTTCGTGGTGCTACCCCAGAAATTTGCATACTAACCCGACTCGACGCTTCTGTTACACAGGTATTCCCAAACCATTGCAGCGTTAAATTTTCTTTACTACCTTTAAGCCCTAGCTTTTCTACTAAACTATCATTTATTAAAGTTACTGACGAGCCCTCATCAAAAAACGCAAAACAATTTACCTCCTTCCCTGCTGCATACAGCTTCACTGGTAAGATCTTAAACAAAAGCTTTTTAGGGGCACTATACTCGCTGGTACTTGTAAACACCTGCTGCGGGAACCGTTCCCTATTATCATCTACCAGCGGCGGATTCAATTCATGTAAGGACTCGTGAATCCTTTTCGAGCAACTATTTATCTTGCACCGATGCTGATCCCTGCAGTCACTACTCCTGTGACCAGCCGACAAACAATTAAAACACAATTTTCGCTGACGAGCGATTCGCCATCGTTGGCGGATCCCCATGTCTAAAAATCGTTTGCACTCAGTTATGTTATGCACCTCATGACAAATATCACATCGAGCTATTTTTACGTTATTTGCAGCTGTGCCAGAATCTTTAACGTGAAAAAAACGTGTACCATTCCTAGCATTCACCTGACGAGGTTCTTCACTTGGGATAACGCATGCCAGATTCACCATTTTTGCTATTTTTTGTAGCCACTCACTAAAATGCTTCACATTTGGACGAGGTTTGATAGTCAACGCATGCTGGCCCCAATCCATTCTTCTTTCCAGTGGCAGTTTAAGAAGTAACTCATCCATTAGCGTGGGATTGCATAAATAATGATCGCATTGTGCGGCTTCTAGAAATGAGGAAAGATTTTGAACCTTCGTTGCAAACGGAACAAAGAGGTCGATTCGATTATCTGGAATAGGTGCCAATTTACGTACTTGTTGAATCTGACTTTTAACAAGCTGCTCAGGTTGACCGAAACGTTCCTCCAGAGTATCCATAGTTCGACGAACATTGCTGCTATGGATGAGTAAACACTCAACTGATTCTCTCGCCTTGCCCGTGATAGCTTTTTGGAGGCGCATCATATTTTGTCGCTCGGTGTAGAGGTACTCTTCTGTCGTCATCAAGAAAGCTTCTTTAAACATTGGCCATTTCTCTGGGCTTCCGTCGAATTCGGGTAAGTCGTATAGCTTTTGCTGAGATCTGTGCTCCATTCTGGATGATGACAAGGTTTGGCTTAGCTGTCCTAATGCAGCGGCAAGTGACAAAGTCTCCTCATCTGTTCCATCTACAGTGGTTGGCCTACTTAGAGGTACATTTACTTCACGTTGATGTTCAGTTTCTCTTGTTCTTGAATGACTTCTTGACAACTCTTCTCGCAAATCCTGGATTTGTCTCATCATCTCGATTAAGCGAGCTTCCATTGAAGTCGTCGTTATCGTTGCTGATTGCGATGAGGGTGTCGATAGCGGTGCTAGTAGCGGACTGGTTGTAGGTGCGGGTAACGGTGCTGTTGACTGCCGGAGTAACGGTGCTGATAACGTATCTGATAATCCTGTCGGTATCTCTGCAGTTGCTTCCACGCGAATAGTGGCATTGAGATCCCCGGAGCTATCGTTGTCACTCTCTGCATCACTTAGACCCTTATTTTGCCGCGTAGTAACTGGCATATTTTAAAGCTGAGCTCAATTTTCTATTTAACCTAATTAGCACGTTGTTTTGCTACGCCACACTTTTAAGCCCCAACCCAAAATCAAATCTTTATAAGTAGGTACTCACCGCAGGTTTGACAAGTTTATGTTGTCGGTGTGAGGTCCTCAGGATTTCTCCAAGATATGCTCAACCGTCTATTAGGGGTTTTAGAAATTGTGGTGTAGCCTGTGGCGTCGATACAATGATGAAATGCGAATGAAGTGTAGATAAGTTTCCCAACGGCGATGAGCTGGTTCGCTAGTTGTTGCAATGGTCACTTCCCTTAATGCGATGCTCTACTACCAGAAAGGTCCTCAGGATTGTTCCAAATATTCTTGTACTGGAAGTAGGTAGTGATGTCTTTAGCCACGTGGTTTTTGCTTCAGCAAATCTACTCCGACTCGGAGCAATGGCGTACACTCGCAATAAAAGCGAAATAAAATTTGTTATAAAACCTTGTGGCGACGAGGAATAAATAAAAACGCTCTAGGCTTGTTCACAGAGATTCGTTTTATTTCCTAAGGAAATTGTAAAATAAGATACATAATGTAGACATATTAGCTAAATTAAAGAGTTATAAATAACTTACGCTTTTGTGCGTCCTCTCGCCTCAACTGGTTATTATAATATAAAAGAAATAAGAAAATTCGAGAAGACGAGTAAATGACAGACAAGAAACTAACATTTTTGCCAGAGGACTCTGAAGTCGGTAAGAGGACGCACTTGAGTTATAAAGCTTACAACACAATAAATAACACAATGAATAAATAAATACGCAGCCGCTGCAACAGGCGCGTTCGCGATAGAGACGCTTAAGGCTGATTTCCAATGCCGCGTTGGGCGTCGCTTTGACAGATTCTTCTTTCAACGCGAAAGCTCACACATAGCAATTTAAGCAAATTGTTTACAATGACGCGTTGGGTATTATGTTACGATTTAGCACCTATTAGCATGTACACAAACCAACGTAACATAAGCTACCTCAACGGTAAAGTTGAAAAAAATCAACTTCAGCGTGCGTTTTGACAGTTAAACTAATGTTCGAATTCCTTTCAACAAAAAAATCGATTTATTTAGAAGAAAAAATCGGGTTTTCTGGACAAATTCCTTTTATTGAAAGGAATTCGAAATTACAGTTATGTAGGTTCATTTTGATTTCAGTTTCTCTTCAAGTCGTCTGTCATGTTGATGCGTTCGTAAAGCTTGTAAACGTATACGTAAGCGTCTCTAACGCGAAAGCGCCATTGGAAATCAGCCTTTACGTATACGTTTACAAGCTTTACGAACGCGTCGACATGACAGACGACTTGCAGAGAATCTGAAAATCAAAATGTACCTACATAACTGTAATTTCGAATTCCTTTCAACAAACTATTCCATTATTTTTTAAACAAAATCGATTTTTTTCTTTCAATAAAAGGAATTTGTCCAGAAAACCCGATTTTTTCTTCTAAATAAATCGAGTTTTTTGTTGAAAGGAATTCGAACATTAGTTTAACTGTCAAAACGCACGCTAAAGTTGATTTTTTTTTTCAACTTTAACGTCGAGGTAGCTTATGGTACGTTGGTTTGTGTACATGCTAATAGGTGCCAAATCGTAACATAATACCCAACGCCTCATTGTAAACAATTTGCTTAAATTGCTATGTGTGAGCTTTCGCGTTGAAAGAAAAATTTGTCAAAGCGACGCCCAACGCGGCATTGGAAATCAGCCTTACCAACTTTTAAACGTCAAAAATATATACTCGAATAGAGTTGCCGTAGATCAACGATGAAAATTTATCAACATTGTGAAGAATCACAAGCCAAAAAAAATAAATTTTAACAAAAAACAAACATAGGTACCTGCTTATATTAATATAAAAAAATATAAAAACTAAAAGATCTTTGGTTGTACATTTTTTCATGAAGCCCAAAGTGTGTTTTTCTCCAAAAAACGCTACGATATATAAGAAGAACCAAATTGATAATTCTATATTTTTTTCTTCAGAAATAGTTTTGCTAAGTTACACATATTTTAGGAGAATTATTATAACAATATAATAAAAAATATGCCCATGTATCAAAACTAAAATAAAAATAAAATTAACACTTGGGCAACCCTTCTTCAACATGGTTTTTGTTTTTTTTTGTCATCTGACATGAGTCAACCTGACATTTGCCAACTAGTACGAAATAGCCAGAAGAAATTCCTCGGACCAAATCTGGTAGGGTGGGGAAATTTTTTACTCTCTCGAGAACGCTCTCTCTAGCAAGAAACAGCACAATTTTTCACTTGCGGAACGGCTTCGGATTAAAAATGACTAAATCTGGCGGTCTGAAACTGTTTGAAACTAGGTGCGAAACGAAACTAATATAAATTTGTTAAAATTATTTCCACGCAAATAAGTTAAATGAACAAAAGAAAATTTTTTATTAAGAGTGAGCGAGAGAAAGAGAGAATATTTGTAAACAAAAATGGAGTTGTTGTTCATCGTTCAAAGACAAGCTTCAGTGGAGAATCGTGCGTCATGGGATGGTCGTTTTGTGCGAAATCCTAAAAACAGTCAAGGCTGTTTCACAATGCGACGAGAAAACGAGACGTCAGCGTGAAGAGATCTCTTCGCAGTTTCTCTCTCTTAAAAAAGAATTTTAAACAGTGTAATAATACATAATCAAGCATTTCTCGTCGTCTCGTCGCGTCATAAAGTTCGAAAAATTGAAAAAAAGACGCAACGTGACGACGAGAAATACTTAATTATGTATTATTTCGTTGTTTGAAACTCGTTTTAAAGAGAGAACAACTGTGAAGAGATCTCATCACGCTGACGTCTAGTTTTCTCGTCGCATTGTGAAACAGCCTTCAATTTGATGCGACTCAGAAGCCTATAACTTTGGTTTCAAATGTGGGATTGTCAATAATGATGAATTTAATGAAAGCTAAAATGTCATGATATAAATCTGTTTCAAAATTATTCCGAAGAAAGATAAAAATTTATACGAAAAACGTTATGTACATATGTAATTGCAAATATTTTGAATCTAGGTTTTTCAAGGCAAGTGTCATAAATTCATATAAAGTAGGAAGATTTTTAATGTCGGTTCTAATCGTGGGGCAAAAGTTTTTTAATGCAGGTTAAATGCAATACAATACAAGGGGGTAAGCAATTGGGTCATGTGGGGGGGGGGGGAGACTTGTATCCCTGATTATGATTTATTTCCTAATTTTTTTTAAATGTTGGGTAATTATGCAATTAATAAGAACGTACGTAAGCGGGATAGGGGGTGATGCTTATTAAAACAGCCTTCACCATAAATTAAGTCAGCGAAACAACTTACGATGACGTTGGCATATCGGTTAGATGAACATTTTGTACCTATACCTTAATTTTTAATGGTATGATATTTAGGGTATGTTAAAATTAAATTAAATTTGGTAGCACAACGGCTCATGAAAAAGCAGGGCCTTGTGACTTACCATTCGTGTGTGCGTGTCTGCAGGAATGGAGGGGACCTGCAGTTTATTGCCGATGCCGAATCCGAACGGCTAAGGTGAGCGGCACTATGGCAAGAGATACTATCGGAGGATATGTCACCTCCTGTATTTTTTTTTTTTTAGTTGGAAGCGGCTGGGAGTCGAACCCAGACCTCTGGTATGACAGTCCAATGCACTAACCATTATGCCACGGCACGGGCTACTACAAAAATTATGTTTATTATTCATAATATTTTTTACTTTATTTGGTTTGTTAAACTTCACACAATAGGTCAGGTCTGTAAAATTAGAGAAATTAGAAATCTTATTACTCGTTGTTCAAGGACAAAAAGTTGCTTAAAATGTTGCTGAAAAGTTCTGTTTTACCAGCAATTTATAAAACTTTCAAATTTCGGAGTTTTATGGAAAGTGACTCGTAAACATGCCAATTTATAACAGTTTTCTTTATAAAAGCACTGTTTTTGAAGCCCCACAGGGCCAGGGATCTTCACTGATGAGCATTATTCGGGCACCCAGAGCTTGTTTTTGGAAGTGACGCGAAGAGATTTAATACCCACCCACTTTATGTAGTTGCGATAAACTGTTATAACTGTTATAAATTGGCATTTCTTTAGTCACTTCCAACAGAAAATTCAAAAATTGCCTACCTGTTCTTTGTCATTTCAAACAAAATCTAATTTCTAAAGGCTGTTTTCCTCAAAACTGCGTTAGGTATTTCCATATCTAAATTATATTCTTTTTCAAATCATAACATACATTGTATATCGATTTAAAAAAAAACCGCTTGTGATATGATATGTGTGCTTTTACCACCTAAAATGCTTGTTATTGCAAAACCTAAATACCTAACAGCTTTTATTTACTATCTACGATCTTTTGCATTTAATCATTAACACCGCATGTGTCAAAGTTAACTCAGGTAGAAACCTAACCTACCTATACATATATTCTTAACTTAAAGCAACTGTCCTTCGATTTCATTGGAATATTGGTTGTGGAGAGAACTATAGAATCCACCATCATGAGTATTAGCAGACCAGCCAGGGCCAGTGCTAGCACACATTTATATACAAACCTAATTGACCTCCAATTATTTTTTTTCTGTCATAATATTTATGTATGATTCGCAATCTTGTTGACAACACACAGCTAGTCAAACATAATTTACCGCTGTTTGCTGTTGGCCCAGGATTATAAGAATGCCATACAACCATGTGGTTCGAAACCATCCCAGTCTGCATGGCTGTGGCTGTGGCTGGGAGTTAAAGCTGCCCCCATGCAGTCCCAATTCCCAATTAAATGCCATCGAGACATTTGTTCATGATACTTTCTCGCACGTGGACATAAATCAAAAAGATTAATCGAACATAGCTCAATTGGAAATGGCATAGCGCATGGATAACACCACTTCCATGTTCCATTCCATTCTATGGGGTATATAGCTGCCTCTGTTGGCTGTAGGTACTGTTAACTTGTGACTGTGACATGAAATACACGATTCATGGCCCGAAAATTGCTGCATAGAAATGTATATCCGCTCTGCGCGACCCCTGACGGCAAAAATGTCTGTTTAATTCCCATGTACAATATAATGTAAATTGTGCTCATTTGTCACTGCCTCTTGCGCGATAGATCGAGATGGGGCCGGCGGCGGCAGCGGGGTGGAGCGGTGGTATAGGTATGATTTTGGTTTTTTGTGTAACGGCAACATGGCGAATGCCATCTCCTAGTCATAGCTCTTCCTCATAGCTACACCAGCTCCCTCTGATGGTTTATCGATGTGAAAATCGTGTCAAGAGGCAATCAGCATTATTATTTGTTGCAATTGAAATGATGTATAGCGACAGCCTCGAGGGAGCACACGTATTCAAATATTTGGATCATGAAAATGCTCAACGCGAACTGATTTTTGTTGTGTTGTTGAATTTAATAACGCTGAAGTTGCCGCAAATTGTATCCATAATCAGTATCGATCTCCGGAAATCTGAGAAAAAAAAATGGGGCATGAGAAATTGCTTAATTATATGGGAAAATTTAAGACCTAAGCTATATAGAAACAAAGAAGATTGCACGGGGGAGGAGGACATGAGTTATGTAAATTTGAAAGGCACAGTTGTGGATTAATTTATTTCAAAAGGATTATTATGCAGATAACTGAAGTGGAATAACTTTGAATAAGAAATATATTGAAATAAAAACTATTGGGACTTTTTGAGCTTAATAACTTTTAGTACCTAATGACAAGTTGCAAGTTGTTGGAAAATATATTTGGTGTAGGTAAGGCAAATTTTCAAAACCGATTTGCCAAATTTCCCTCACGAACCAATGAAATTAGATCACAAAAATCACAACCATCAGAATATAGTACTGGAACGAGACGAATAGAAAAAATTGAAGCGTCTAGAATGAGAAGGGGTCAAGTAACATTTTTGAGGTTTTGAGATATAAGCGTTTCATGAAAAAGGTGTGCATTTGACATCTTTATGCAAAAATGAGTAAAATTTTTTTTTCTGAAAAAGGGCTTAAAAGTGACAGTTGGCTTTTTAAATGTTTGATTTTATGCTTCTTTATGTTGTCAGGATTCTCTCTTGGGGTATAAAGTTAAAGGTTAAGTTTCCACTTTACCACCTTCATGCAAAAAAAAATTATTTAAAAATGAGTTCTCAGCTCATAAAAGTGGTCTTAAACCCTTCCTGCCAAAAAAAAACCCCAAAACTTGTATTTAACCCTTTTATATGAAGCTAACTTTGTAAGTATTGACACGACAAATAGACCAAAATTTAAATTGTCGCACCGCAGTGACTCGCAGTATATTGTTTTCTTTTCTTTCCACGTGAAATCGATGAAGAGAAAAGGGAGCACTACACTGCCATTCACCGCAGATGCAGTTTTGCGGATTCACTGCCTGAACAGAATACAATGCTGCACAGCTGGAGCTGCAGACGGAACTGGAAGAGCTGTCAAAAAGTGTCGTACGTGCCAACAATGCAGCTGTACAGATTTGAAAGTATTTTGAAGAAAAACAAAATAATATTCTTGTGTACAAGCTCGGAATCCACATTTTTCATTTCGAATATATTTCCTTTTAGTTAATATTTTGACAGCTATTCCAGCTGCGGCTCTAGTTGCAGTGCCGCGCCGTTTCCATTCTGTTCAGGCAGTCAATAATCGGCATAGTTTTCGATCAGGAATTTTATATTCGGTAATCTGTGGAACAAACTTTAGGGAACATCATGTTCTAACACCACAGGCAAATCATTTATATACATTGCCAAATTGCATTCTGTACCTATTGATCGATATAGAAGCTTATCGAATTATTTGACTTCAAATATGTGAATGACAAACCATACAAAATATTTTGCTAAGTTATAGTTCCTTTTCTTTGGTTGTGAAAATTCAAAAACCGGCTCCTAACACCTCTCCTGTTGTAATGAATGCGCCCCATAAAATGTAAAATGTAATCCATACAAAAAAGTTGACCCCATATTTGAAGAACTGTCATAGTGGACCTGCCTACTTTTTTGTATAACAGTATAACTTTATAACATATAAAAAGTAAATAAGTCAAATGTCAAAGAAGTGGAAAATCTGAACTTGCTGAATCTTTGTTAAAAAATAAATTTAGGAAGAAAAAAGTTTATTATTGATTTTTTTTCCATTTTTAAATCATAAATACAATTTCGCAAAGGTGTTGTTATCTTCAACGAATGCCTCATTTGTTAGTTGTAAGTTCGTCGCGTCGGTCGGCTAATTTATTCATATTTTTGTGTTGTTAGTTTGGGTGGTGGCGGCAGTAACAATAGCAATGGCGATAGTAAAATAATTGTAGGATTGCAGCTAATGTTTCTCTTTCCTAATTTCATTGGATAATGAACCGCTTTTCTGTCTCTTTTAATCTGCATTTTAAAACCATATTCTCTCTTATTTTATTAAACCTGTCCAATGTTTGTCCATTTGCAATTTGGGCACTTAAACTTGGTTATGAACTCAATCTCATAACATTCACATCTTTTCTTCCGTTGCACATTTATACATGAATAATGAATACATTTTGTTTATATTATGAAAATGCACATAGTAAATGTAGAGGAAATAGCAAATCAAAGATACAAAATTTTATGTAAACAACATGATACAAAGTTGGATGTTTGGTTTTTTTTCATCAAAGGTTTGGTGAAGTTCAAAAGTCCCTGTCTCTTAAAATCCTATTTTTTTTAACAAAACTCTAAATGCTTCAACTCCATATATTCTAAAATAAAAATTTCAAAATCAAGAAATAAGTCTTTACGTCAAAATGATTTTTTTGTGCTCAGAAGATGTCAGAGAGTGGAGTTGCCTTCCCAAATGTCATCTTCAATTGGAGCAAAAAAAAACTATTATACTTTGTAGGGAATACACTATCCAGTAGTGTATTATAGAGATCAGTGTCGTGTGCCCATTCCTATAAGTGGTTGGTTCTCAGGACGTACTTATATAAATCGATGCACAGAAAAAAACGCTCGTGTGACATCAACCTTAAGTTTTTTTTTAACAATCTAATTTTCGATTTTCAAATGTTTGTATGTATGTCTCGATTTGTAGATTTTCCAGAATTTGATAGTAAATTTTTAACTTTCTTATACATTTTTAACAGATGTTTATTACAAGCCATTCGCATACGTTTTTTTTTTTTGGGAAAAAAGCTGTTAATAAATTTATGCCCAAAGTTAACTAAATTTGGTTAAACTTGCTACTAAAAAACTAGGCCTAAAAGGAAAGACAGTCCCACTTCCCGATCGATGCTGTGAGTGGAAAAGTGATGTAACCGAAATTTTTTAAATGTATTTTCAATATCTTAATTAGGATATTCTGATTGAAGATGATAAAAATGCTTTTTTTTTGTAAAGCTTATATTTTTAAGAATAATAAATTAGAATGGTGTCTAAGATAGCTTTTGACTAATGTTTAAATTGTTTTCAAAAAATCATCAAATCAAATATAGTAACCTATGTCTTAGGGATAAATAATAAAATCATATAGATAAACTAATCTGAATTCTTATAAAGGTATATATGTTGGACAAAAGTATATCCCCCTATAAACATCCTCCATTTTGTCCATTTTAAATCTGTCCCAATGTCTCTTCTCACGAATATAAAATGAACATTTCGTTCCCTTAATTTCGTATAACTGAATAAATTATCCCTTTTTTTTTCTTAATGCTTATATAAGGCACCAACATAAAGCAATTTAAAGAAGACTCCATTTTTCCAACCCAAAATCATTTAAATGGACGCAACATCTAAATTGCTTCTTATACTACACATATCCCATCATACATACATATGTATAAGTTTCCCTGATGTCGTACATAATTATTACTGAACAGCCTCATGCATATATATAAGATAATCTTCGAAGAGCCCAATCATCTTTGAACAAAAAAAAATAGTCAGGTATTTTTTTTTTTTTTTTGTAGTTTGGGATCCCTCTTTGATTCTCCCACAAAAACAAAATTAAATCACATTTCTAATAAAATTATTTGGTAAAGACATTCCGATGATTCTAAGAAACCCGAAACCAATCTCTGAGCCCTCAACCGGTCGGTTATGTAAAAGATGCGTTTTTAATAAATGAAAAAAAAAATTTATATATCTTCAGTCTAGAACTTAAAATCTACGGTGTCTTAGAAAATAAATTTATTTGTTTCTTCTTCATCCAATGATGGCTGGGACCCTGATGGGATCCGAGATGTTGGGGACGCACACTTAAAACAGTCCCATCGCAGGCCGTCAGACAACCAGAAATAGAAATCTTCACAAGGTTCCATTTTTGGAATGTACCTTCCTCTATGTATCTGGATGTTAAAAAATAAATAAAAAAAAAAAAAAAAAACAGGAATAAGGAATAATGTGAGAGCTTATTATGTTGGTTGGTATAAGATCGACAAATTTTGTGTGTCCATCAGCTTCTTCAGCATAAGGTCGACTCAACAGAAGATAGCAATGGCTGATGTGGTTTCTTGTGATTCTGGTCACATCTCGTCGAGGCCAGCATTTAAAATGCTATTAAGATCCTGTGCCAGAGATGTGATTTTTAACTGGGAATCGTCTTCGGACTTCGTCATCGTCATCGTAGTCGTCGTTGTCATTTACTTTTCTTATAAACATTAAGTCGTAAATTTAGTTCCCGTACACACATTGATAATCACTTGTTTCGTTGTTTTTTTTTTTGGTTTTTGAATTTGGAATGGATTTTTTTTTTATATTTTTTAATGTAGCACTCCGGGAGATGAGGACATATCATATTCCAGATGTCGTGTCGGAGTCTTTTGATTAAGCGAAATACCAGTTGAGTCCATATATACCTATACTGATGGGAGACTTTGATAGACTGAGACTGATTGAAAAATCTTGAAATACTTACGAACAAAAGTATAAAAATCTTTATTAGCATACGATTGGGGCACCATTAATTATACGCTAGAATAATTTAATATAAAATTGATATAAGGGGATATCTTGAGAGTTGTTCTTTTGGTTCTGGGATGCTGATGGAAGCACTGATGCATCAGAAGCTGAACAAAGACATTCGCTATCGAAAGAATGGATCTTGATTAAAAATTCTTTTGTTTATTAAATTATGTTTGTAGGTACCTAATCCCAAAAGCTTGGAATGCTTTTTATACATATAAGCTTAGGAAAAATACTACATATACCTGGATTGACTGACCACATACATATTGCATCTTACTCTTTCAATCGATAAAGTGGTGGTGTTCTGAAAGTTATTTTATACCTATTAAAACTATAAGCTTCAGTTTTTTGTTTTTTGTAAAGGTCACATTACTAAAATGATCTTTTCGTTTCATCTCATGTCAAACTTGTTATTGGTTGCACTGATTTATTCAAATTTTGTAAAGAAATAAGTTATTAAAGTAATTAGGTATGCAGCTACTTCATATGCATATACATATAGCATATGAAAATATTTCAGGAATCAAAATAAAAAAATATCACAATATCTGATATCATTTTCCATAAAAATGCCATTACATTAATGTCAAAAATAATATCGTGCATTTTAAGAAATATTTCTAGATAGAGCAATTTTTTAGAAGGGAGGAGTTAGCTATTTGTCATTGGTTCGATCGAAAATTTTGACATTTCTCCACGTTTCGAGGTCTATGGAATCCGAATCCATAGTATTTAGAGAAATGTCTGTGTATACTTGTATAGTGTGTGTGTAATCATTATCATTTCATTATACTATTATATAAAGACGAAACAAATATTTTGTTTGTCCGCGTTTTTCTCAGAAAGTATTCAACCGATTTACTTGAAATAAATTTTCTAATTTTTCTTATTCCTTGAAGCATGTCAATAGATATTTTTTATATGTTAAATATATTTGTTGAATTAGATTATTAACTGTTAAAAAAATTTCGTACACTTTTTTGTCGAAGTTGACCAACATATTCAATTATGCTTTGAAAACTGCTTGATATTTTACAAAAATGGGATTTTTTGTATAAAGTCAATAGTTTTATGCAAATTTTAAGCCCTAAATCATTTCTTAACTGTACTTACAAGCTGATAATTAAATTTATTTACAAATTATAAATTTATCAACTTTTTGTATTTTTGCATGAATTTTCTATGAATTCGATTCTATCGGAATGACTGGGTTGCTGCTTTGTTCCATTTCATTAACGTTCCGTGTTTTGTGCATTTTCTTTTCTGTATTTGCTTCTACTCTAATTGTTCCCTCATTCGCTCATTTACATTTTTATTCCTCCTTTCATTCCACTCAATTGTTGACTTTTTGTAACGACGACGGCCAATGCGTAGTGTGTTTGTTTTTTCTTCTTCTTAAGCGAACTAAAATGTTACATACATACATACCTACATATTTTAAGTATGGGCACCACTGCCGTGCGCAGTGTGTTTATTTTTTGCTTCTGCTGCAGTGAACCGAAGTGTTACATTTGAGAGGAAAATGCGCAGGGCATTCAGTAGAAAGCAGCATGAAAAAAAGGTTTAGTTAAAGCTGCTAAAGATTATGAAAATGAAACATTACTGATTTCAACTGGGTGTCAACTGAGTGGAGTAAGGAATAAAATACAGTGCAAGCTCCCTTAGCCGGACAGTGACGGTCGCAACACTGTTGTCCGTCTAAGGGAGTTTCCGTCCAAGGGAAAAAATAAAAAATAGTCATAAAAGGAAATGTATAGTTGGCATCATGAAACTGTTTCAGTGAGAGAAAATAAAATTCTTTATTTGGTTACGGAAAGCATATGGAAGTATGTATATAAAATTTTTGTTAATAATATAGTAGAAATTGCGGTTAGTCTCATGAAGCATTTGATATACTTTTACCTGCTCATATTAATAAGTATATTTAAAGCTTGCGAAGCAACGTGAGCACGGGTCGGCTAGTATAACCATATGTTTGTGAGCTTTTTTTTGGTGTCTTTATCTCGAAAAACGAATAAAGTTATCGACTTCGAATAAATTTAGTTTTACAGATAATAAGTCCATTACGTGCGGAAAGGGTCTTGAAAAAAAAATCAACTAGCAGTTTTCTTATTATAGTAATTTAAAAATAAGTTGTAAAATGTCTTGCGTCTACAATATCTCGAGAACAATTAATGCTATCTAGTTTGGTTCAATTTTATTCTATACATAACGACGTACCTAATGAGGAATTGGTAAGACTTGAATAAACTGATGAGTTTTTTTTTTTTAAATAAAAAAAACTGCTAAAAACTGTTTAAAAAAATTCGGCTCAAATATCTTCAGAATAAACAAACTCATTGAATTCGGGCTGATTTGATTCTATACACAATTCCATACTCTCCCTGTGGGGCTATAAGTAACGCTTTTTACTAAAATTGACGCTGTTCCTAAGGTCTTGAAAATGAGTTAGCTAAACCTTTTTCTGTTAAAAGAGCAATATATCACAGGTATGCGAAATCCAACAAAAAAAAGCCAAACACTGATCAGAAATTGTAATAGAATAACATTTAGACCAAAAAAACGTATTGTTACGTGACTTACCCCATATGCGGGGAAAGTTGTAACATAGACCGAGGTAAATTGTAACAAAAACTGTATTATCTTTTTTTAAGAAAACTATCAATTTATAAACAAGATAAACAACAAAAAATATAGCAACAAGTAAAACTTATGAAATTAATATTAAAGCTTAAATTAATTTTAATTCAATTAATTAATTAAATAATTTTTAATGTTCCTTAAAAAAACACAAAATCAATATTAATTTTTTTGAAAAAAAAAAAAAAAAAAAAATGACGGACGCACAGACACACAGGCGCACAGACCGATGGATTAGTCCAGTCAACGAAGGAAAAATAAATGAAATAAATAGTGTAGTCTAGGTTATTTTTTTAAGTGGTAGGGGTGACCCTCAGGTCCAACATACCAAAAGTCCCCAGCCCAGGGCCGCGAGCTTAAGCCTGGAGAGGGGGTTAAAGGTCCCCTTTTTTAGTTTTTCGCGAATATTTCGAAAACCAAGGGCTTAATTGAAAAAGTCTGGACCAAGGAATTAAAGTAAATTAAATTTCCTACAAAAAATGTTATATTTATATTTTCGCTTGGAGCAAACACTAAGGAAGATGCGGGGTGGAGAAATGTCAAGAAATCTAAAAAATCGGTCATTAGCCTACAAAATTTAGTGTTTATAGATCAATTTTATCTAGAAATAACAGAAAAAATAAGTATATGTATTCAAAATTATTCCATTGATGATTTGGAAGGGAGTTTATGGGGTTAAAACAGGTGGCGAGGGTTAGAATTTCCTAATACAATTTATTTGCTACAGTGTTTGCATTCACTATGAAAAATACTGTTTCTTTTAAGGTAAAAAGTATAATGGACTTTTCCAAGTTACTGACCACGACTTTGTAAAATAATTTTCAGGCATGTGCTAAGAAAAAAATCGTTTAGGATAGGGGGGTCTATGTCCCCCTGTTATAAGGGATGGACCATTTTCTAAAGCATTGACGTAAAGTGCATTAATAATTATTTAAAATCAATGGAAGTACCTATAATACAACACTATAGGTTTTTGAAAATCCAAGGACCTATTCTTTTATTTTGTTGCTAAAACAAGTTTTTTTTATTAAACAGGTTATAAAAAAATTGAACTTAAATTTAAAGTTTTGAAAAAAAAAATTTATAATGATTTTATTTTCAAAATTTTTTGTAACTAAGTGCTAAATTTTAGTTCAGTATTTATGGCCGTTGTTAATTCTTAGTCGAACGCTAAAAATTAGATAGCTGTAGGTCTTTCAGTTTTTGAAAAAATCAAAAATTATGAAAACTACTACCAGACTACACGGTTTATTTCATTTATTTTATGATTTTAGGTCTTCGTTGACTGGACTAGATTGTATGTAGAAAATCACTTTTGATTAAAACCTCGAAAGTTTTTTTTTACACGAAACCAATATTTGCCATAAAGAGCAATTAGAAAAGACTTCAAATAAAAAAAAATATGAAGGGACCACTTTTTATTATTAAAAAGAAATTGTTAATAACAAACAAAAAGTTTTATGCCGAAAACAGATGTGCAGCTTTTTTCAATGCAGCGAAAATAAATTTACACAGGTTCTTATGAGAGCTGACATATTCCAGGCTCTGCATGCAGCGTTTGCTGCACGATATCTCTATTTCTAATTTCGCTGCATGGGAAAAAGCTGCACATCTGTTTTGGGCTTTAGGTAATTGCCAAACAATTTTCTTTCTCTGGTTGTTGTACATAAAACAAAAACAAAACAAAACACTTCCTCATATCAACACAAATAAATGAAACCAATATTTTTTTGTGGACAAAGAAAACTTTTTTAATATCTGTCAAGAAAACAGATGTTTGTGAAGGATATGATTTTCGAAGGACATTAACATTTGACAATTGGAAAACGTTAGACAATATTGCATGCAATATTAAAGTGATTTTTTTTTTATTTTGAGCAGAAAATCTATTTTATATTGCTTTTTAGTTGGCGATGTGTTGTTTGGATTTCCTGGAATTGTTAACCATAAATAAATTAACTGTCAGTTACTTTTGATTGAAATTATTGTTGTCAAGCTGTTTGTTAAACTTGCATAATGTACATAATGTATGGCGAGATTTATTTGGATAGACGCATACATTTTCGTTTTCATAGGTGTGAGTTTTTCTTCTTGTAAGGAAATTCATTTTTAAGAGAAAGAGAAATTTTAGTTCTCAATGCAACAAAATATTATAAGAAGTTGGATTGGGGAAACCTAGTGGTTGATCATTTTTTTCTTGTTAAAAATAATACAATATTGTTTTTTTTTTTTCATTATAAATAAACGGTAATTCATTCAAAAATTTTTATTTTTTATCAAAAAAAAATATGAACAAAAAAAACAATTTTACCGGGTAATCTTTTTTATTATATAAGCCGGTTACATATTAAGATTTAGAAGTCAACATTACTCACGTCATTGGCCAAATATTATACTCGAGATGGTCGAACGTGTTCTTGGAAATTGGAACTTCACACCATGGACCATTTAAACCGCACTTTGATACACTTGAAAAAAAAAAATAATTTATAAACAAAATGTTAATGGTTATAAAAAACTTTTAAAAAAATAGACCAGTATAAACATTGTATTCGTTAGTAAATTATAGGAATTAGAGAATAATATTTTAAACCCTTAATAAATTTTTACCAACACAAACTCAATTTTGTTTTCACCAATTAGATTTCAAAAATCTGAAAAAAAAAAGAAAAAATGTTCGGGACCAAGGAAATTCTATTCCGAAAGAAGCCCAATATTGAATATGATGAAAACGCATGACTGGATGAACTTTCTCTCATGGTTAAAATTGCTTTGAATTTTAAAAATTTTATAATATTATAAGGGCAAGTTGACTAACTTAAAAGTTGATTTCAACTCGAGAGTTGAAATGCAAGTTTTAATTTTTTTTTATTCACTTATTTTTTTTCTCGAATCCCCAGTGGAAATATTCCAGGGATATTTGTATGAAAATAGAACAAAACTGTCATATTAAATTTAAATTTTGATTCATTGTTTTTTTTTTTTTTTATAATTTACGCGCACTCAAGGGAATTGGTACCCTTAATATGTCTAATATGTCAGAGACACAGTGCGAGCATTAGGTAAGGCGGAGGGGATTTAAAAGGAGATGTCGGTATACATTGGTCTTGAATTTTTGAATATCACAATGAGAGGGAAAGACAGAGCTTGGATGAGCATTCCACATTCGCGTAGTACGGCTAAATCGTATTTGACAGTACGACCGAAGTTGGGCTCAAGGGTAAACTGATGGGCATTCCTAAAAGCGCGAGTATTACAGTTGAATTGTTTAAGGGGAGGAATGAAACTGGCCATTTCACTAGAGCACTGACCATAGAAGTAACGGTAAAACAGAGAGAGACAGGAAACGTTACGACGATGTTCGAGAGACGTAAATGATTCTATAATGTTTCTATCTCCAATCATTTTGAAGGCTCGTTTTTGAATATTGTCCAAGAGGCTTAAGTAAGTTGCTGGAGCACCAGCCCAGAGATGGGAGTTATACTCCATCTTTCGTCGTATATAACTTGTATAGATAATAGCCAGATCAGAAGGGGAAAAAAGTTTCTTGCATCTCCGAAGGAAACCTAAACATCTTGCGGAATTTTTAGCAACGTTGAGTATGTGTTCGTTCCACAAGAGGTGGTTCGTGATACTCATAACAAAAATTGCAATCTGACTGGTTTCTTCGATGCAAGTGCCACTCATGGACAGTGGCAAGGGGGGTAAGTCTTGCTTTTGTGTTATTTAATTTGAATTTTTTCAATATTTATGTGTTATTTTGAACTTGATTGTGTATTGTGACATCATTTATGATAAAAAAAACTGATGATACCACGAAACGCAACAAGGATAAAGGGTGGGAGAATATTGCGAATGCTCTTACTTCCCAAAGAAATTGATCGCCAATTTCCAGTTGATTCGGAACATTACCTGTATTTTTTACCTTTTGTTATCCGTAATCTGAAGCGAACAATCTTTTGTAACAAGAAATAAATGACAACCTCCTTGAATTGGTTTATACGAGTTTGATCATTCAGTACGGGCAAACGGTTCAATGGATCGATTTGAAACTTTACAGATATACTGATGGTTTAAAGTTCTTCAAACAACTATCTTACCAAATTAAGTTCAACAATAAATATTTTTAAAGCTGTAAAGGATTTACTAAAAGTCTTTTGACCTTTTCTTAGTCTCACGGTGAAGGCCAAAAAAAAAAATAATTGCAATCAAATTTTAAAAGCATCTTTTTAAAAAGTATTTCCAGTTAAACTACTCCTCAAATTCTCGTGTCGGCCATTCCTTCCATTAGTTACTGAAAACGTAGGTAACTAAATTATTAATGTCTACCTTAAATTGCCTATATCGCGTATCCCTAACTAGGCCGCAGAAAACCGAGTTATTTGTTTACATAAAAAAAGCGTGTATTGAATAAAGAGCGTGATACCTCTCTGCTCATACATACACGCTTTCTTATGGAAAAAAATAACACGGTTTTCTTCGACATACATACATGTTTTGAGATATTTTAATGGGAATAAATAATAAGGGAACAGAAGAAAAGAGAACAGATTTGTTCTATCCAGTTCCAACGAAAAATAGCTTTGATATCTCTTTGATTTTTTGATGTGTGGTGTGGAGTTGGAGAAGAGAGACATAACATTCTTTTTTCAATGTTGATTTGTGTTGAATGGTTAAACCATTGAGTACATATATTATCTAGAGAACCGACTCATACCCCTCTTGCCTGAAACACCCCCAAATTTTATTTGAGTCGAGTAAGAGAAAACTCTCCTATTTTACATTTCAAATGCACGGGACCACTAATACATGCTCAAAATATAGGGCAAACTGTATACATATTGTGGTTACGGTTCCATTTAAAATGCACGGGACAACTAGCCCATGCAAAATCTAATGGGCAAATCCTTTCAGTAGAGCTTGTAGAGTGAAAGAGAACAACCACCTTAAGTCGGTTCTCTAGATAATATAGGTACTCTATGGGTTAAACGTTGAAAGGTAGAATTTCAAAACTTAACTCGAAAGGAATCGTGTTATATGGTCGCCACGCCACTGGTCGGTATTCTTTTAGTTATTTAATAGTATACATTTAAATTTCAAAAAAACACTCATTAACGCATTTCAAAAAAAAAAAAAAAAACGGTTTAAAAAAAAAGTTAACTTGATGTTTTTTTCTAAATCCAAAAAAATAAAAAGAAAATCGCTTCAGTGGTTTATAGGCTGTAGTTCGAGGTACAGATAGACTACAGACCGACAGAGATGGAATTGTGGGACCAACTCTTTTTGTGTTCTCTTTCGTTGTAATGTCAAGTTTGATTGAAATCTCAGGTTCGATTTTTTTTTTTGTACGAATCTAGAACTTGCCATATATGTAGTATAACCTGACGCACAATAGAAATTTGCAAAAAAAAAAAACGAAAATTTCGTTTTTGAACTCTATTATATGTCACATTCAAAATGGCTACATTGTGAACATTTTTCTATAACTGACTATTTTTTTTTATTTTTACCAATTTATATAAATCAAGTTCGGACTTCAGCTCTTTTGTTTTCTTTTTCAATTATGTTTGCGTCAATTGAACATAAATAATGCTAAGCCATTTATATTACATCTTTCATCTTAGAATTGACCTCAAGATATGAGGGGGTTGGTTTATCCTTATCATCAATATAAATAAAACATCAAGATAAATTAAAAAAAAATCATTGCATTCCTTTGGAATATCCGCAATTAAGTTACATTTCTAATTAAAAAAAAAACAAACGATTTTTTTCTAACATAAATCAACCAAATCAAGTTAAACACTGTTGACAGAATGTAGCTTGTACCATGAATGTCCAATATGTGTGCTTGTATCTCCAACCATATTTACTTTAACAAGATTCTGGCTTACAATACCATGCTCTTTACTCACAAGATGTAAGAAAAAAATTGTAAAATATTTTTAGTAATAAAATAAATTATAAAATGTAATAAATCTTTAATGTCCAATTGTTTTTTATCGCGCTCTCTTCTTCTTCTTTTTGTCAAAACCAATGACAACCAACTCTAGCCTGAGGACAGACTCAATCAAGATAATTATTATTTAAAAAAAAAAAACACGATACATTCGCCATATTGACTTTATAATGAAACAACTTTTATAAATATAGGTACACAGCCACATACACGTAATTATGTATGTGACTTTTGCTAAACGGCTTCCATATTCGGTTGGGCTATGGCATGAATGAAGTTGTTCCTAATTAGAGACTAGGATTTTCATGTTAAATGCTTTTTTTAATAAATAATGAAATAAAAAAATATTAATGTATGTATGTTTGTATTTATTTATTTTTTTATTTCTCTGTAAAGCAAAGCAAGTAGTCTGGTATAATGTTGCTGGGAGTGTGTTGTGTGTGTTTATAATTCTCCTCATAAGGCAATAGTTTTATGACGATTTTTACCTTAAAATAACTTAAATTAATTGCAAAACAAAAAAAAAAACATAAAACGAAGTATTTGTTGATCTCCTGGAAGTGATTCTGATGGTTGACATAAAAAATGTGTTTGTAAAAGTACTTTTGTTTAAAGTAGGTATTTATTTAACAATACTTTTATAGGAAAACTCTTATTTAGATGTGAAGATCTCTTTATTTCTCTGAAACGTTCCTGTTTTCTGTTTTTTTTTCAAGGGGCTTAAGAATTTAAAAAAATTTCGTATTCCATTTTGAGACTGAAATCGATTCTTAAAAAAATAATTTAAGAATATGAGTTTTTTTTTGAATATATTTAAGATTTTCCAAAGGGTATCTAAGAAAGATGTGTCTTTTAAAATTAAATGGCCAAGTTTATACATAAATTTGTTTAGAACTAAAAAGTATAGCGGTATGTAGTAACTTACCTACCTACTTTTTTACTTCCCATTAAAGGTAAAAACACAAAATTTCACGAATCCAAAGCATTCCATAATTCGTGAAATATTGTATTTGTGAATTATAATGATGCATTACACTTCCTACTAGAGCTCTCGATTTTAAGCGTGTATTTAGCTACACGTGGATTCGTGTCACGTGTACACGTGTAGCAAAAAATTTTTGCACGTGTAGGCGTGTAGGTTCTAAATACACGTTTTGGTAAAATTCTTTTTTATAAACCCAATCGAGGTGTCATGTATTTCATCAAAAAAGTATTTGTGCAAAAATATAAGCGATGGACTTCGAAATACAAGTTAATTGAGCATAAAACGATTTTTTGATTTACTAAAACTTAAGCCATGCGAGAATTGATTTTAAATGACGATTAAATTCTATCCGAGATCAAATTTTTACGTTTTTGCCAAAAAAAAAAATCATCTTTGGACAAAAGATCGTAAAAGGGATTTTCAATTAATAACACGTGTATTTTTAAATAAATACATGTGCAATAGGGGGCGCTACTTCCTACCCTCTACCACCACCATTTATTAAGCTACATTTAAAGCTATCCCAAATCACCGTTACCGTTGGCTGTATAGAAAAGAGCCAATCATTTTGTAGAAAACCAAAATGAATACTCGTCAACAATCTCTACGTCTCTGTTTATACCGCGCTGAAGACATCGCTAATACAGTACATAAAAATAGTAATAGTAGTTTTTCTGTGGAATTACAATTCACATTCAGTTTCGACAGAACTATGTTTATACAGGGTATTCGGTATTCGGTGCACCAAAAAGCTAGAGCGAGTAGGTTGGGTTAAGACAAGAAAAAATCGTATGGGAGGGGGTCTCCATTTCCCCTAGTTTAGGCAGGAGGTGAAATTTTCTTAAAAACCGACTTTAAATAGAAAAAAAATATTATTAAAAAACCTATTTAATCACAAAAAATTAAAAAAAAATTAGTTTGAACATAATTTTTTAATTTTTTTTTTTCAAAAAATTAAGTTTGAAAATTAATTTTTTAAAAAAATGTTCTCTTAAATAATTTGAATTAAAAATAAAATAAAGGAACAAGCTTTTGGCTTTAAAAAAAGTATAGCATAACATTTCAAGTCTTGACGCTGTTTTTTTAATAATTTGTTTCTATTTAAAGTCAATTTTTTTAAGAAAATTGCCCCTCCCGCCTTAACGGGGGGAAATGGACCGCCCCCTCCCATAAGATTTTTTTCTTGTCTCAACCCAGCCCACTCGCTCTAGCTTTTTGATGCACCTTATACCGAACACCCTGTATGAGAGACGCGTAAACGAACAGAAGAAAAACGAGTTCTGGCATTGCAGGAATAGTACCAATTGGGAGTACTTAGTGAGTCTGTCCTTTGAAAAACTTCAGGTTGAATAATTGACAGAGGAAGCCCAGGTTTAAAATAGGGAGTTAGTAGTTAGTGTCAGATGAACCACCCAATTTGTTTCTTTAATTTGTTTTTACGAATTTGATCATTCGGTATGGGAAAACGGTTCAATGGATTGATTTGAAATTTTACAGAAATATTGGTGGTCTTGGTGGTCTTTATTTCTTTAAAATGTCTTACCAAATTAAGACCTACAGTTAATATTTGCAAAGCAGTAAGAGATTTACAAAAAGTCTTTAAAAAGTCGGTTTTTTGACCATTTCTAAATGTAACGTTGAGGAACCAAAAAAATAATCGTTATAAAGTTTTGAAAAAATCTTGTAGAATATTAATTCCAAATTTTAAAACTATCCATAAATTTTCGGTGTCCTCATTCCTTGAGAAGATATTGGTAGTCAAAGTCAAAAGTCTGTTTTTTCATTCAAAGCCTGATATTCTTCTGAAAAAAATTTGTAAAATAACGAAAAAAGTACGAAATTGAAGCTAAATAAACAATTTATTAAAAAAAAAACCATTAAATTGGCTAAAAAAAAAAATTCCAAAAAAAAATGACAATGTTCAACAAAAAAAAAAAATTAAAATTTTTAACTCGTGTTGCTTTTTATGATTGCGCAATAACGGCATCTTAAAAAAATCATTTGCCAAAATGTCCAATACAAAAAATATAAAGCAATAAGACCACTTTTCACCAAGATTGGCTCTTCAAAAAAACACTAAAAAAAAGTGTATGATCGGTTCAATTTTTGGAATCGATTTTAATCTTGCCAGTTTTTTTTTTTGAAAATGAAAAGAATAATAAAATTTGTTTGGCGTAACTAGCAAGCAATTAAGTAGCAGCTAATTACCATACTTTTTAATCTGCAATGGAAAAAGTGACCTGCTATGTTGATACACATGGATAATAATAAAGAATTTAAAGACTACCAAAGACCGAACCCTATATCTTTCTCGTTTTCAATGTTTAACTAGAACTAGAAATTAGTATTATTTTATTTGAATTGATTTGAATTTTACACAAAATTAAAAGGCTGTAACGTCTGCCTTAGGTATGGATCTGAAGAACTTTTTCCAATCACGTCAAACTATATGAACAGGTAATTTGCCGCTTAGAACGCAATCAAGTCGAATTCGAAATGCCCATCACACCATTCTTCACACATCAACCAACTCAACCCATATCATCATCCGAACTTTAAGAGAGCCTTTTTCAAGTTGTGTATAACACCATCTCTAACCTAATCATTTTCAAATTGGTGTGTACTTTTCTCGAAAGTCAATTCCAATAAGGTAATAATTTATATAACCTATGTGAAAGTTCTGTGTAATTCCAGCTCTGGTAAGAAATTATGTATATGTATGCACCTTGCCTTCAAGTGCATCTCTATTATAGATCCATTCAATCCTCTGATGCATTCGCGAGCGCATAAATAAACGTTTCCATTTAAGAAAATCACTTGATTATGCACTGCGCACATAACTGATAAATTATACACAGCCCGTTTGAGGTGGGAATGGCTCTGCTCGAAGTTGCTGCGCACTCCAGAATGGCGATCAAAAAATAAAAAGCAACTCCATCACCTAATTACACCCTATCGTATACGTTTGACTCTTGAGTTCAATATAAAAGGATTGTTGCGCACGTCCCTGCTGGAAAACGCATATATACGATGTACCTGTAGTAGGTACATGCACTAAACAATATCATCGTGGACAAGCAAAACCGCCATCAAGGGGCAGCCATGATAGCTTATGGAGTTTATAACTCGCATGTGTTTATCGAATAAAGTCTGCAAACTTAAGAGCTAAAGAGGACGATTGCAAAAAGAAGAAGAAGAAGAAGAAGAAGAAGAAGTCCAATCAAAATACCAGGACCATAACATTGAACCAATGAGCCACCTCGTGCGAAGGGAGTTCAACTCCAGGCAAACACTCTCAACTCTCGACCATCAAAACCGATAATTTTGATTTACAACATGCCAGTTATTATTTATAACTTACTTATGCACAATCCAGAGAGAACTCAATGGAGGTATAACTACCTATACTTATTTACACTCCAGATTCTTAGATTGGGGTCTATACTATACTCACTGCTGACGCCTGGTTGCTGTTCGCATGGCACCCAATTAGCGTAATTTTTGAAAATATCTTACTATAGTTAACCTATTCCGCATGTGCGTGATGTTTGCACCGTAACTTTTGATTTAAAAAAAAAAAGTTATGCTGTTGTGTGTTCAACTTGTGCTACGATGCGTTGTAAATATTTTTGAAAAGTTCGCAAACTTGCAAACTTTACGGGTGAAATTTTTCTGCGAAATTAAGTTTTTCTTATAAAACTCAAAGTATTTTGCGTTAAAAAAAAAATTATACTTAAAACCAAAGAGATACAAAATCGCATACGTATTTGCACCTTTTGTGACCGAACGCATATGTTGCGAAACGCTTTATCGTGAAGTAAAGACCACCGTTTTTGATATTGAAAAAAAAAATATGTTAGTACTGTGTTTAACATGTACTGCGATGTGCCGTAAATATTTAAAAAAAAATCTTAGAGCTAAGAGATAAAAAATATCGCATATTTGCAATTTTTACGACCGAACAAAAATGTTGCGAAAGCTTAGCGTGACGTATAAGCGCCGCCATTTTCGACTTTAAAAAAAAAAATAATATGCTCCAATGTGGTCAACTTGTGTTGATATGTGCCGTAAATATTTTTGAAAATTTCGCAAATTTGCAAATTTTACGGAAGAATTTTTACCAATATTACTATTTTAAAAATTTAAGTTGTACGGTTTTTTGCTAAAATAAAGGATACCTAGAAGCGACAGTTAGCACAAACTGAGTACAAACTATAGCGAAACTTTGATTTTTTTTTTAATCTCAACTAGCTTAGTAAGTTTTTTTTTTTTTCAATATTGTTCAACCCAATAAAAATCGGACACATCGCGGTATAACCATTTTTTTTTATAAAAATGAAAAATGGCGGTGCTAACATCTCGGCGTATTTCTTTTTCATTTAGAAACTCAAAAACACAAAGGATAGTTTTGATACCATTACAGAGTTTGGTCCTTTTTTTAAGCAAACTATGTTTGAAGTAAATTCACGGTTTCTGGTCTTAAATAAGTCATGTTATGAAACCTTGAGTGAAAAATGCCATGAATTTAAGTAAATTAAAAAAAAAAACACTTTCAATCATATAAAAGTTAAAAAGAATTTATATATGGTTTAAATGTTCAATTCTGCATGCAGTGACGCATGCATTATTCTTAAAAATCAGTTCTAAGTATTTATATCGTTCAAAAACTTATTGCTACTTATGATTTCAGTTTGGTTGTATTTTTAATTTTTACTGCGACGCAGCGAAATCATAAAATACCCCTCATTATTCGCCACCATTATTACCTAAAACCACAGGTAGATTGTAGAAATAATAAAAAAAAAACAATGTTGCATTAAAATAGTGATTCGGAGTGTTTATTATTTAGATGAGCCTTGTAACACCATGTTGGAACCACATAAAACCACCCTCGGCAACGACGGACGTTGCAGCTCGGCATGGGCAGCGAAGATGCATGCAGCGTACTCATATCCTGGCCAATATTATTCGTATAGCAAACGAAAAACACAAAAGACGTGCAATTCGCAAACGCCCATTTAGCCCGCAACAACTTTACCCCTGATGCCACTGTAAGCCAATCGACCAACACGTTCATAGGATCGAATTTAAGTCTATGCATGCTGCACCTCGTTCAGGCTTTTACTTTAGCCACTAATTTATGTGTTTGCGATGAAATCAATATATTCACGTTATTACGTTATTACCACAATCATGGTGTATAGTAATGTTCTGTTCTCTAAGCCTGGTCCTGGACTTAAGAAATGGACATAGACTGTAAAAATGATGCATGTCGAACCATTTTTCTGACTATATTTAAAAAAAAAAAAAAAAAACGCATTTCCTAAGCTGCACACAAAGCCCACTCGCCTGAAGGACTGTACCTTTGTTTTATAGGTCTTCTATAAGGAGGAGAACTTAGACCTCTATATATTTCTCGGGTCAGTTTGACTCGTACAGCCATTTTGTGTTGGAAGATAAATGTTTCGATGCGTTTTCTTTCACGGATGCGGTGTGTGTTGTTCATTAAATTAAATTGTACATGTGGCTTCAACTTTGCCCTCTAATGATGTTAAGATGGGGGTACGCAAGACAGGCGAACCTATATTCAGTTTGAGCGTGGGTGAAGTTTAAGGGCAAAGAAAAATGACGTAGGTGATTTTTAAGTATAAGAAACATTGAAGTTTGTAATTTTGTTTGTGTAAATTTGAACAATATTATTATTATTTAGTCAAATATGATCCTTTAAGGAACTATAGATGTAAACTATTCTAAGGTATTTGCCCACGCCAATTTTCCTTTGGGGGCTGGCGGTTACAGATGCAGAATGGTACTTAAAGTTATCCGTATAACCATGTGATCGTGTGGACAAAAGATGGTGTGGGCAACTGATCGTGTGGACAAGTGATCGTGTGGAGAAGTGATGGTGTGGACGAGAGATCGTGTGGACGGGTGATCGTGTAGACGAGTGATCGCGTGTGGACAAGTGATCGTGTGGACAAGTGATGGTGTGGACGAGAGATCGTGTGGACGAGGGATCGTGTAGACGAGTGATGGTATGGACGAGAGATCGTGTGGACGAGTGATCGTGTGGACAAGTGATCGTGTGGAGAAGTGATGGTGTGGACGAGAGATCGTGTGGACGAGTGATCGTGTAAACGAGTGATCGCGTGTGGACGAGTGATCGTGTGGACAATTGATCGTGTGGACGAGAGATCGTGTGGACGAGTGATCGTGTGGACAATTGATCGTGTGGACGAGTGATCGTGTGTGGACGAGTGATTGTCTGGGACAAGTGATCGTGTGGACAATTGATCGTGTGGACGAGAGATCGTGTGGACGAGTAATCGTGTAGACGAGTGATCGCGTGTGGACAATTGATCGTGTGGACAATTGATCGTGTGGACAATTGATCGTGTGGACAATTGATCGTGTGGACGAGTGATCGTGTAGACGAGTGATCGCGTGTGGACGAGTGATCGTCTGGACAAAAGATCGTGTGGACGAGAGATCGTGTGGACGAGTGATCGTGTGGACAATTGATCGTGTGGACGAGTGATCGTGTGTGGACGAGTGATTGTCTGGGACAAGTGATCGTGTGGACAATTGATCGTGTGGACGAGAGATCGTGTGGACGAGTAATCGTGTAGACGAGTGATCGCGTGTGGACAATTGATCGTGTGGACAATTGATCGTGTGGACAATTGATCGTGTGGACAATTGATCGTGTGGACGAGTGATCGTGTAGACGAGTGATCGCGTGTGGACGAGTGATCGTCTGGACAAAAGATCGTGTGGACAATTGATCGTGTGGACAAGTGATCGTGTGGACGAGCGATCATGCGAACGAATAATCGCGTAGACGAGTGATCGTGTGGACGAGTGATCGTGTGGACGAGTAATCGTGCGAACGAGTAATCGTGTTGCCATGTGGTCGTGTGACTGTGTGGTTCTTTCATCGAGGTTTCGAGCTCCACAGGGGCTCAATACTTAGTAGCTGGAGTAAAAAAAAAAACTCAAAAAAATGTGTAGAAAAAATATTATTTCTATATGTGTGGTAAACAAGCCCATATACATTAGGGTGGCGCTTATTTTGTTCGCCCACCTCCCCCCAACCCCTTAAAAGTGATAAGGCTGACTTAAAAAAATTCTTTGGAAAATTTCATTGAAATCGGTTAACATTAAAATGTGCAACCGAGCTCTTGAAATTTCCCATACAAATTACAGGCAGATTTTGTCTTTTAATAAAAAATTCCGCAAAATTGTAATTATTGATGAATAAAAATGAAACTTGACAAAAATGTTAAAAAGATAGTAAGGTATACAAGAAAAATATTAATATATTTTATAAATTTTTTTTACCCACTTAAAAATAACGATGAAAAACAGTGATTTTTCTTTTTTTTTACATTTTTCGTTTTACTGTGGCCAATTATGCTAGGGTGATTTCTGATTTCTTAAACAAATCTCAACTTATGAGTAAAAAATTTTCCTTGGAAAATAATCTGAATTGTAGGAGAAAAGCCAGAAATGTTGGGAAATGTGCAAGACTCAAAAAAAGCTTGAAATCCAAATGGATACTTTGTTTGCAAGCTTGAAAAAAGGACAATTTCCTTCTTCTAGCACTCGTCATGCTTACAACTAATAAGTTAGTTAAAGTACAGACACGCCCGCCTAAATACAAAAAATAAAATTCTTACATGACCAAAATATACGACAAAAATACTACAATGTCCCAAAGGTAGTAAAAATGTTTGGTCATTTGCAAAAAATGTATAAGAAATTCTTCTTCATCATCTGCTCCAATACTCGCTCACAATAACCCTCCTGTCGTTACCTCGCCACCAAAAGCAGATTTGCTTGCAGCTCAGTTTGCCGTAAATTCGACGTTACCACACAGTGAACGTGAATAGTTTCGTGGGAAAAATTTTCTTTCGTACTCGTACAGTTGGTAGCGTTCTAAAAGATCTTGAAATACAAAAATCCGCTGCTCCAGATTGTATATCTCCTTTAGTTCTGAAGAGGTAATCTGCTGGCAAAACCATTACGCAAGCTTTTTTATCTATCCTATACTCTTCTGGACTCTTTCTGAGCGGATGGAAAACGGTATTTGTCCAGCCAGTCCCTAAGAAAGGCAAATCTTCCTCTCCCTCCAATTACCGACTAATTGCACTCACGTCACTTCTTTCAAAGGTCATGGAAACGCTGATCAACAATCGGCTTAAGAAATATCTGGAAGATCGAAAGCACTTTAATGATCGACAGATATGACTTTCGTAGCAATAGGTCAATTGGTAATCTGATGGCATAACTCACCGAAAAGTGGAACCAATCCTTACATCATTTTGGTGAAACAAAGGTTACTGGATAGAGTTTGGCACAAATCTCTCTTATCGGAAATGCGTGCATTTGGTATTGATGAGTCTCTCATTCGTTGGATAAGAAATTACCCTTCAGGCCGTTCAATTCGAGTTGTTTTGGACGGTTTTAAGCCTGATATCCATAAAATAAATGCTGGTGTGCCCCAAGGTTCCGTTTTGTTTCCGACTCTCTTTCTTATCTTCATAAATGATCTATTGTATTGTCTGAAACTTCTAATCCACTGCATTATTTCGCTGACGACAGCACCCTCACCTTAGTTTTTCATATTCATTTCCTGATTCACAGCCCTTTTCTTCGGGCGTTGATCTAAAACGCCAGTGATTGATAAACTCATTAAATTCTGATCTACACAGTGGGGTATCAACAATCGCGTTGAATTTAATGCCTCGAAAACACAAAGCTGTCTTTTGTCAGCAAAGCGGAGCATAGCACCCATGCCATTTTCTATGAATGACATACTTGCATTGAAGAAACCGAAAAGCTGTCCATCGTTGTTATATCACTGACCATCTCTTATGGAATGATCACATATTCGTTGTGGCCAAAAACGCAGCGAAATGCTTAGGTTTTCTTAAAATATGCAAGAAATTTGTTTCCCCTTCATGACCTGGCTACCATCTATAAGGCATACATCCTCCTAAAATCTGAGGTATAACTCTCATATGAAGGCGGGTGCCCCTATGAAGCATTTAAAACTTGAATAGAATCCAGAACAGGGCCCTTAAACGTATAGGAGAGGAGACACGTCTATTACGGAAGCTTTTGTTTCCCTTGAACACCGTCGAAATATTTCTTGTCTTTAATTGTTTTATCGATTTTTCTATCAACAATGCTCATATGAAATAGCCAGTTGCATTTCTTCCTTTAAACAATTTCGCCGCAATACTCGTCTAGCTATGAATGCTCATCAGTTTACCCTTGAGCCTAATTTCGGACGAACAGTCAAATATAAAGGTTCTTCTTTCTTTAGCAGCACAACCAGAATGTAGAATGTTTTGCCTAACTGGATTTTCCCCCTCGTTTTGATTTACAAGCACTCAAGACCAATTTGCATCGGAATCTCTTCTTAAATCCTCTCCACTTTTCTTAAACGCTCGCACCTGTGTTATTACAATTACATCATAAGGGTAGTCATAATCCCTTGAGTGCGCGCAAATTATAAACAAAAAAAAAATTACATCTCAGAGACCTCAGAAATCTCATGAACAGAATTCTTCAGCAAAATTTTCCAGTTTTTCTGTCAAAACTCTTAGGGAAACAAATTTCGATTCACTTGCTCACTTTTTGATGAGGCGAAATCTTTAAAATTTAACTTTCTTGAACGAACATGCCTATTCTGATTCTGTAAAAGCTACATAACATAAAAACTTTGAGAAAATTCATTTTTCGGGTTCTTAACTATTTTTGTCCAAAGCGCGTTATTAACACAAAACCAAATTCATATCAGCTCTGAGCTAAGAGAATTGGTTAACAAAAAACTTTGAAGGTTCTTCAGACCTGAGAGCCTGTCTTCAAAGTCAAAAAAAAAAAGACGAACTTAACCTCAATTGAAATTGCAAGAGACCAATAATTATGGACAACATTATTCGCGACAACAATTTCATTAGCATTACATACTTCGTATATAGGAAAGAGCAAACAAAGAAAAAACCTTTAAGACCTTTCATACATTGCAGTTAATATAGTGCTCTATCTCAAGCCTTGTTTCAAGAGACGACAACCGTACAAAGTACAAAGCACTCGTATATTTTCAAACTTAACCAATTCTTTTATAATATAGCCCTGCAGATCCAAGAAAAAAAAAAAGAAACACGAAAACTGGACAAAAAACTCTTTGTTGTCCCTTTTGGCGACGACGACGACGACGACGCACGAGGACGTAAGGACAACAATGGATGATCACATTGAACAATCTTATTTTCATGTGCCATGTTCCACCATTATTGACAGAGGAACAAAAGCCCAATAAAAAAAAAATCAGTTCCAAAAACAGAAAAGGCCAACACCACAATCATCAGAGCGACCGATCAGAAGCATATAGAGGACATTAATTCCAGACTCCGCGCATCCCGTCCATACAAATGTGATTTTAATGAATTCCATCGGTCGCTGCTATGTGGACAGCGAATTGGGAGCACTGTAACAGCTTCAAACGAAGAAATTCACTCCTCCAGAGGATGACGACGATGGACGATGGGAGACGGACGATGGACGATGGACGATGGACAACAACAACCAGGCACATGAACAGAATTTAAAGTTCATATGGAAGAACCGCTGCGCTACAAAGACGACCAAACATACATGTTTTATCGCTTTGCTGTTTCGCCAAGGACTCCGGTCTAACATATTATGGGCAGCATCGTCTCCCTTCTCCATAGATCCTCCTATATACGTCAGGAGATGCTGTAAATTAGAGATGGTGCACGAAAAGAAACGCTCACTCCTTCCATCTCCCGATATACTGCTGCGGCCATTTCGCGCGAACATCACATCGTACATGATTCCAGCGAATGTCTATAACCACTTACTTTAGAGCCCCGGCCAGATCACCAGAAGAAGAAGAGCATCGTCAGTGCAGGGAAAACCAAAGGAGACGAAATTAAATGGAAATAAAATGCCCGGGACATGTTCCAAGTGTAATGGACTATGCGGGACAGAACAAGGAGATGTTATTAGTTAAGTTGTCCTTCAACGAGCTCACCCCATTATAGGCATAGAGAGGCATAAGCGAAGCATATAGCCGAGTGAGTCTATCGTCCGTTGGTCGTGATGGCATCATCATTGTCGTTGGTCCTTATCCCAAGGAAGGATCTGCATAGCTAGACGGGCGTGCATGCAAAATATACGATTGCGAGACTCCATTCCATGAGTTTTGCATGATGGAATCATCATTTGGGAACTTGTCAGAGAGTCCCAGCTTGTTCATGTCTGAGTATGCAAACACACCATCAACATCACCAAAACCTGCAAACTTACACCACATCACATGCATCACATGGGGCCGAGAGAATGTAATTGGCTCGGCCAAGCCAAAAATTATAATGAGCTCCCAGAGACCATTATATCATTAGGAGTCACGATCCAAGTGCACCCATGATGATGCCATCCATCCAGTTCACTCCGTCGCGACGGATCGGATGTGCGATGCCGGGAGCACATCTTCACCTGATGATCGTAATTATTTCGTTGCTCTGCACAACGATCTCCGGACTGGTTTGGTTGTTTTTTTTTTTTTTTGTTCTTCTTCGAGCCCGTCCATCATCAGTCCAGTTTGCTTATTGGTCTGGTTTCATTTGATGTGCGAGGCACCTATGCATATGGCATTATGGCCAGGAGGAGTTGTCCAGTCAGCGATTTTAATTATCACGCAATGGGATTTTTTTTTTCTTTCTTTGGATCAGTTTTAGTTTTTTGTTTATCTCCCTCGGGAAGTTTTTGGCTGCAACAAAAAAAAAAAGAGGGGGAAAGTGAGTGACTGACCACTTTAAGGCTTAATTGACTGTGTGCAGAGGTAAAAATGCCTCCTCCCGGCTTATATGAACCTGGTGATGTGGTGCGATGGTGGTGACTCTCTGCGGTTAGGCACAATGTCTAGGTTCTCTGCTGATGTGCGCGGGGCTGTTGCGGCTGTGGTGATGGTCAGTGGTAATTACTATGCCACTTAAACTCCTGGATGATAACCATTTTTATCCGGTTTTTATTGGTAGACATACGGACGGACAAACGGACCAGACTGGACCGCATCCGACCGGACTGGCTTGGATGGTCTGACGCATGATGATGGACGACGGTTGGATGGAAACGGTGCGACAACGAGGAGCGAGTGCAAGAAGCAGAAATTGAGCACTTTTTATAGAGGAGATGTCGATGTCGGCCGTCAATTGGCTGGAAGATAACTTATTTGCACAAAAGCCGGCACAACGCACATGATTACCATCACCGGACGCACCGACACACCATCATCACCGTCAGCGTTCATCGTCATGTTTGATCGTTGGAGTTGCATCAGCATTTTTTCGTGATGACATGCGCTTGTCTATGCAGAAATTGTTTTTTTTTTTGTTTTCCTTGTTTTTTAGTTAGCAGATAATTAAATGCGAAAAAATTGCAATCAACGGACAAATTGATCTTTTTAACGCTCTCTAGGTCTTTAGTCGTGTTTTATCTAACTAATATTAATCTCGAGGAACATCGGCAACATAGCGACACAACGACGCGTTGAGAAATTGTTTAATTATACAAAATTTAAAACTAAAGATGAGTATAATGTATTTTTGATGGGAACTTTAAGACTTGGTAGATTGGAAAATACCTTAAGTATATTTATTCAGATACTTTTTTGTGTTCATTCAAAAGAGTTAGTAGGAGTATACGAACAGATTTACCTATTTTAAAAATGCGAAAAGGGACCAGGTAAAACATGTGTATATTATACAATAGCTCCCGTATATCAATAAACGAAAAACATCGGAAAGATAAGACTAAATGGCCCGACCCTGCCCATAAAATCCGTCGCATGCGTTGCGGCAACAGATCCGTTGACATTGAAGTCTAGTACGCAGATCGGGAAAATATTTTTTTTTTCAAACAAAATTTTTCCCAGGACAAATTTTGTCTTCAGTTTTTTTCCAGGCAGTACGCAATTCCCGCGCAAAATTGTGACGTTTGTACCCGCTATAGGTTGAAGTCTCCACTAAATTTTGCCAGGAAAAATAATGTTCGAAGCATTATTGTGCGGGAAAAATTTTGAGAGGTCAATAATTTTGCACGATAAACACGATCTACTATTATTTATCGATAGTTTTACAAAAAGAAAAAAAAAGAAGAAAAACATTTTGCGCGATTTTTCCAACGTTTTTTGTAGAGATTAGAATTTAAAAAAAATAAATTTGATGGCACAACAGCTCATGAAGAACTGGGGCCTAGTGACTTACAACTCTCAACCATTCCTACAGTTTATTGCCGAATCCGAACGGCTAACGAGCGGCACTTTTCTGTGACAGGAGATACTCTTGGAGGATTTGTCAATTCCTCGCAAGAGGCAGTAGCCGTTTTTTTTTTTTTAAATAAATAGATGGCGAGGCTGGGGATCGAACCTTAGACCTCCGACATGACAGTCCATCGCACTAATAATCACGCCACGGCTACTACAGAGATTAGAATTGTAGAGATAAAATTTGTCTTTTCCCGATCTGCGCACTAGGCTTGACTTATGAAACGGATAGGGGTGACCCAATAAAATACGTTGCGTTGTTTTGACAGCTTAATTCAAATTACTAGGTGCGTTCGATTTTTCGAACCTATTGCGAACTGAGGAATATCAGCGCATTTCATGGAATTGTTAAAATCTTTATTTTTATATCTTGTATTCGCATGCTGGACAAAAATCACAAAACTAGCAAAATAATGGACAAAATCAAGATAATAATGCGCAAGCACATTTTCGCTTGTATTTTGTAATGGTTTACTGCAGAGTTTTCGCCCTTTCTTTTTTGTGTTTTTCCTTATTGTTGCAGATTTGCACGATAAAAGAAAAATGGCTAAAAATTTGCAGACAATAATATTTTGTCAGTTTTGTTGTGTATATCGATTTGTTGTATATTCCGCAAGCATGAAAAAATTGTTTCGTCTAGCCTTTCTATTCACTTTCTATTCTGTGTACTCGTTATCTAAAAAATATTCAATCCACTCTTCCGAAATTACAAAATTTGATGTGTACGCGAATTTTTATGCGTGTAGACAAAACTCAATTTATTAAACTAGAACAAATCTCATCAGAACGAGTTCAGAGAACAGCAATGCACCAAATGCAATGCCGTCATCGAACAAACCTCCTATTGACAATTGATGTCAACGGACCTGCCGGAGAGAAAAGTTAAAAGTTCAGCTACTTTTTGCGTTACGTCCGGCGCATGCGTCGCTTATAGGTCACTTCTCATAGGAACGTGTGTATTTAATCGAGCTGTCAGTTGTATACGTCGACGCAACGCATGCGACGGATTCTATGGGTCAGGCCCTTTCTACGATTGGATGGAGGGTTGCCGTACTTACAGTGGTACAGGCTGATGACTATTATAACATGTTTATTAATAATAAATGTTAGCACACGGATAGGGAACTTGTCCGTTTGATGTGTGTTAAGGAGCGGACAGTGACTTTTTGTTAATAGGGCTGTAGGAGATTCGAATGTAAGATAATAAACGCACCCACATTTTCTGAATTACCTACTTTGAAATCCAAATATCCTTATTAACTGACGCAAGTCATGCCATTTTGAACGTCTGTTTATCTAACTTCTCGAGCGAAGAAGCTATAGAGACTTCAAATTTAAACTCCGTCCGCCTTTGTTTGAAATTTACCGAATTGTATTTTGAATATTTCACATGGCCTGAGTTAGTTGAAAGTTTATAACACCTTATTTTTTGAGATATATTTTACATTATTTTTGAATTAAAGATTTTCAGTGCGGTACGTCACACGAATGATTTTGCTTTAGTTTTTCAGTCTGTTGCTGCTAAAATTCTTGAATAGTTGTTTTTGGTTCTTCATGAGCTTTTGTGCCATCAAATTTATTTAATTTTTAACTGCATTTATAAATGATGTGGCACGATCGTATTTTTTTACCACCGTAAATTCCTGGTGGCACAAAAACAACTTTCAGTTTTTTTCTTGTCTCGACTCAACCTTCACGCTCTAGTTTTCGAGAAATTAAAGAAAACTGAACTTTATTCCCTTTTACCGCCTTTAAAAACTTAAGCCCTGGCCCAAATTCAGGGTCATTATTGGAAAATTCTTAAGACATAAAAAATGCTCTTCAATCAAAATTCACCATTGTTGGAATTTTTTCTAAATAAATGTGTTATTTCCCTAATGCAACCGTTATAGGTAATTAGTTTAAAATTTCGCGCGAAATTTAAAAATATTATTTAAACTCATTTTGAAATACCTACATTTTAGTGAGGTTAAATGATTGTTTTAAATCTCAATATTTCTCAAATAAAATGCAAATAACATTGCAATTTTGACTTGTTTCCCGCATATTTTACCGTTAAAATTTTACTCTTTCATAACTGATCATATAAGTAATTTCCCTAAAAATCGGGCTAAAATCAGAAAATTCCGAATAAAAATCCCAGATATCGCAAAAATAAAAAATATCCCACAACCAATGTGTACGTCTGGCAATACTAAGCATACGACAAGGGAAGTTCTTTCATTCCCATCTTGGTGTTTTTTATTTATTTCCATGCATTTTGTATGGAAAAAGTGTAACTTTGAAAATTAATTAAAAATACTTACAAATATTTCCTCACCCTAAAATTGTGATATTTGGTGTTTTTTAGTGAATATCTATCGAATGAGACCATCCGCGTATCCAAATTCAGGATGTCGTAAAGGAAAGTTGAGCCGAGTAAAATTTTAACGGTAAAATATGCGGGAAACAAGTCACAATTGCAATGTTATTTGCATTTTATTTGAGAAATATTGAGATTTAAAACTATTATTTAACCTCACTAAAATGTAGGTATTTCAAAATGGGTTTAAATAATAGTTTTAAATTTCGCTCGAAATTTAAACTAAAAAAAAATCGGTAGTTTTTTTAATATGTAAGTTTTTTAGGCTATTCTGTATTCCTTTAAAATATTGCTTAGCTGTGGATCATTTAATTTGCAAGATAAGCTAACTCTGGCTTAACTCACCCTTGAAAAACTGGGCCTTAAAGTTTTTCTGATGGCTCTCAGAAATTCCGCCAGATCTTGTTTTTTTTTTTAACACAAAAAAGACTGCATACCGACAAAAGTATGTCGTTTTTTTTTTAATAGAAAAAAAAAGACTGAAATATTTTGGTAATCTTTCCACAATTTGTGGCATTTTTCCCGAAATTTTTTCTGGCATTTTTAAATTCTCAGAAATGGAAAAAGAAAAGCCAGAAATTAAATTTCTGACGTGTTTTCATTTCTTGTTTCAAAAAAAGAGCCCAAAAAATTGTAATAGTTTTGTTTACATAATCATATAATTTTCTCAAATTAAATTACCCTTTAAACAATGTTAAAATTGACCTTTTTGGTGTAAGACGATTTGACCACTCATAGCACCAATTTATTGCGAAAATATTAAATTTGAACGGGAAACAATATTGTTTAATTTAGTCACAGTCTTACAATATTTATACAATTCCTACTTCAAATAATGATAGCAGAAAATAGCTTTTGGATAGTTTTTTTTTTTTTTTTTTAATGCGATTTATCTAAAATATACAATTTATTATAGTTAACGTGCGTGTGAAGTTAGCTCCGCCATTTTCGTTTTCAAGAAAAAAAAAAAAAAAAACAAGTTGTGCTAAATTATGCTCAACTTGTGCTGCGTTGTTCTGTAAGTAATAATTTTTTTTTTTTCAAATTCGAAAATTCGCAATTTTTACGAATGAATTTTCTTTTAAATAAATTTATCTAAAAACTTAATTGTACTGTTTTGTACTCAAAAATTATACTAAATACCGAAAAGAAAACAAAAGTCGCTGATTTGCAACTTTATTGAAATGAACCACCTTAGCGTAAAATTAGCACCGCCATTGTCGATTTTCAAAAAAAAAAAAAAAAAATTTCTGTATTGTGCTCAACTTGTGCCGCTTATGTTAACAAGCGGTACAAGTTGAGCGCCATACAGCACTATCTTTATTTTTTTTTTGAAAATCAAGGCGGTGCGAAATTCGCACGTTTCGCAAAATAAATTGTTGGCTCTAAAAGCTGAGAATATGCGAATATTTTTTTTTACTCTTCGGGGTTTGACAGTACAAACTGAGCACATTACAGCACAATTTTTTTTTTTTTAAATCAAAAATGTCGGTGCTTACTTCGCGCTAAGGTGCTTCGCAAACATTTGCGTCTGGTTTTAAAAGTTAAATAAAAAAGGGAAGAGGTGTTATTTGTTATTTATTACCATATTTTTAAACGTAAAGTTGAATACTAATAGTTTGAAAAATTATTTAAAAATGATAAATTCACACCTAAAACCTTTAACGCATAAGATCTTTGCTATAGAAGGTGGGTATACATATTATTAGTTTCAAAACATCAAAACGATGGCTTCATTCATCAGTTAATTAATAATAAAGTAATAAAAGCATAAAACAAAACCTACAATATCTTAAAAAAAAAAGTCAAAAATCAAGGTAAGCTTTTTTAAAATTAACACGTTTTACAATAAAATATCAGGAATAATAAAAAAAACCCAAATGCAAACCTCTCTGTCTCGTCTTTAGACATAAACTTAGCTTCCTATTGCCTGAACATAATATAGCCTTCCATTATGCATATATGATGAGAACCTGTGAAACCCCATGCCGAGCATCATCATCCATTTCAACCAAAACCCAACAACAACAAAAACAACACACGAAACCTTTGAGAAGAATTAATTTTGTTTTAAAGCTTGAGATTGAGCTCCTCCAGCATCCGAAAAGTGCGCATATAAAAAAATACATGTTCTGGAATAAATTAGTGTTAACGCGTTTCTCCACATCCAAGGGTGGATCCCATATACCTATATACCTGATGCTCTTTCCCATTTCGATTTCAGAATCTTATAGACTGGGATATCGTTGCTGTCACGAAAAAGAAATATGTTCTATGTATAAATAAAAATTCTAAAAAAAAATGGACACAACGAGAAAAATACCCAAAAAGGAAAAAAAAAGGTAAAAAAAGCCGACAAACTAATCAAAATCCCCGAATGAACCATTCGATATAATGGAACGATCATTGGGAAAGAGATGCACACACATGGTCTTGTCCGTTTCGGATGATTCTTTCGTTCCTAAGGTTTATGCCTACAAATAAGCATTTTTAGATAAATGTGGATGCCTCCCGTCCATCCCAGTCCCAAATGCGAGTCCAGGTATAAACTCATTAAAGAACACGATGAAGGGAAATAACCATGCCCATTCGTGCCCCTCTCCCAATACATATAATATATATATTACTCCATTTGATCCAGCAGTGTCCCGGGATCGGCATGCAGGCGAGTAACAGCAGGCGCATTAAGGACCGCCATGCTGAATTCCATTGCTCGCTGTCTTTCTGAAGGGCTTCATATTCGGCCAGAGTTGGTTATCGCGTTGCCTGTCCGTATATATAATTCCCGGTTGCGAATGGGAATCCTGTTGGCGAGGGCTGGCTGCCTGCCCGTCTGTGTTCAAGAGCGCGCGGGGCGGGGGCCTTGATTGGATCTTTATAGTGCTGGTTAATTCCACTGCTTTGTGTGCAGGTATGACGACCCAACGTTAATTAAGATTATGAAGTCATAAGAACTTGGTCCCCGGTCTAATAGGCTCTTCGCGATTGCATGATGCGCGAGTTCCATCCACCTCGTTGTAGCTATACCTCCATCTCCCGGGGGAACTTAATGGCTAAAGTGCTTTTCGTATATCGCCGTCCAAAGGATATTGGTACCTTCCTTCTTGATGGCGACTTGCGAAGCAAAAATGCCAAAGCCTGTTTGGAGTCGACAACTTGATTTTGCAGCATTAACAAGATTAAATTATATTCTCTTCGTCCCTTCTGCCGCGCTGCTGCTGCTTCTGCCTGATGCCACAAGCCTCGGCTTCGGTGCAACTTCATGTGTGTATTTCTCAATTTAATATTATTTTCGTCTTTCTATATATTTTGTTGTTGTTGTTTTTGTTGAGAAGTCTTTAATGGTGGAATTGGAATTACTATTGATGATGCTCTAACATTTTATGTTTTTTTTTGTTTTGTTGCATAGACTTAAGCCCTATGCACTATACGCCAAGTTGGAGTTTGATTGCAGCTTAGATAGTTCCAGCAATATAATTGTCGAGGAATAAATTGTGGAATTTTTAGTAATTAACTTATGGTTGCAATCAAATTGGTTTTATATATGATTTTAAATCAGCAGGATATGGTTTTAGTTTCCCGAATGTAACGCTGATGCGGCTTTATTTAAAAAAAAAATCGTACCTTTACTTCAAACTTACCCACATTTTCTGAGTTCAGTTATATGTTGGTACCTTTTTATCGGTGCGGTGTGATTCGATTATTTCGCTGCAAGAATTAAAAAATGCTCCGAAATATTAATTATTAGCCGGGTTTTTTTTTTTGGGATTTTATATATATAGCCCAGGAAAATTAGACAAAAAAAGGGCAAAATTGCGAAAAAATTCCGACAAAGCTGAATTTTCGTGGAGCTGTTTATTTTTGTACCTTAAGCATTTTCCAAAAAATACCCTAAATTTGGACCGGGGCTAAAATTTGTACGGGGGGTGAAAGGGGTTGAATTTCAGTTTTTCGCTAATTTCTCAAAAACTATCAGTGTTTTTGAAAAAATGTGAAGGCAAAAGTTGTAGCTTATGTAATTTTACATTAAAAATGTCATAACACTTTTTTTCGTACAATCAATACGTTTTGAGAAAAACGTGCACAAACTCTATAGTTTACTGGATTTATTGAAAATAATTTATTGAAGTTGCATGTTTTAACGGGCAAATATTTTTTTATGGTATGTGTTTGGGAACATCTCCACATTATAAAAAAAAATTGTCGGGGTAATAGGGGCTAGGAAAAAGCAGCCATATTGAAACAGCTCGCCATTTTGTTTTCATTTGATAACTCGCCTGGATTTTTTTCTGTAACAAAATGGCCAATGAAAAACTTTTAGAGAATCAAAATACCTACAAAATGAGGTATTAATGATCTCTGGGACTTTTTTCATCTTTAAGTTATAGCTTGTCAAAGTTCACCTGCATGTAATGGGGTTCAATAGTGTGTTTAGCTTTAAGACACCCCTCCTGCCTCTCCTGGCACTTACTCCATCAAAACCTATGACAACTTTGTAAAGGAGGGTTAGTGAAATATCTTTGTCGAAGATAGTTTCTTAAAATTGTAAAATTTTGCATCAACTATTGCATTTTAAAAATTGAAAATCACATTGATGGCGGTTTCAAATACCACTCTCATGCGAAATTTGTTACCCCTCCTCAAAAATTTGTACTTGTCTAATTTTCCTGGGCTAATAGTAAAGTGAGGAATTTCCAAAACAACGCATCCGCAGTAGCCTTTTTTGTATTTCACATTTGGTACAGCTGACAGAAAAAAACACAAATAAAAATAAATTTAACCAAAAATTAATTTAGTCCATTGAAACGTTACATTAACCTTGCATTTCATACAGGACAAAATTTTTTTTGATGGATTTGTAGGAGGGATCAATGTGATTGTAAAAACGAGTTTCCGGGGTTGAACTCCCCCCCATTCGTCCGCCATTTTGGAAAAAGGGACCCAAAAAGGTCGTTGCGATATCTTGAGAACCATTCATCGGACAAACAAAATTTTACCACATTTGTGTAGAGAATCAAATTCTCTACAATTTATGTTAACACACCTTTTATCGTAGAATTGAAAACAAAAAAGTTATAACCAAAAAAAGAAGACCGTTCTAAGAAATTTATCTTAAAGATGATATAAAATAAATAAAAGAAGAAGGTAATGATACTCTTCTTGACAATGGTCCTTTTTTTTGATTATAATTGTTTGTTTTCAATTTTACGATAAAAAGTGTGTTAACATAAATTGTAGAGAATTTGATTCTCTACACAAATGTGGTAAAATTTTGTGTGTGTGATATATGGTTCTCAAAATGTACTAAAACATAAATCGAAAATTCGCCATACCGGCAGGATGTTTTGTTTAAAATGCAACATTCGGCTTACGAAAGGGGGTCTATTTCCCCCGGTTTAAGATGGATGGGTAATTTTCTTAAAAAATTGACTTAAAATAGAAAAAAATACATTTATAAACATTATAGTCACATCTACTAATATTTGCCGATAATTTTTTTGAAGCCAAAAATTCATTCTTTCATTTAAATTTTAAATCAAATTGTTTAATTTTTGAAAAATTATTTTTCAAGCAACATTTTGGAGACAAAAATAAAAAGGAGGCTGGGCGTGACCCACACGGAAAAATTCCCATTGGTTTCCTTTGAAACTCGACAGTCGACACCCGATGGTGTTTTTTATAAGAAAATTACAAATTAAAAATCTTCGAAAAACGTATGCAGTTGTGCAATCAAAGGAAGACCTGTTTGGCTGTTTGCTCTAAATATATATATAGGCGACACGAAAAATTTCAACAATTTTTAGTCGTTTCTGTTGCAGTTTTTTTGGCCTAGAAAAAAAAAACGTCAATTAAATTTTTTTAAAAACTCTACCGATTATCAACTATAGCATTGTGTATAAAATAAAGTTAACCCGAAGTTAAAATATTTGTGCGTTCTCAAGATATTCGATATTTTTTTTAACAATTTTTAATGTTTTTTTTTTCATGAAAAAAAAAAAAAAAAAACAGTGAGTTGATTTTTTATAAAGTGTTATCAATTTTTCACTGCGTCATTATGCATAGAATGAAACGAGGCCGAAGCCTATAGCATTATTTGTTCTAATTGAATTTCTCTAAAAACCCTTTCGAAGTCGATATCTTTATTCGTTTTCGAGATATCGTTGGCAAAAAAAGCTTCCAAACGTAAAAACTTACGTACACACATGGTACACGCAGAAATCTCTCTAAACACGATGAAGAAATATCATGTGCATCAACTTAGCAGGTCACTTTTCCGTTGCAGATTATAAAGTACATATATAGTAATTAGTTGCTACTTAATTACTAAGTTACGCACAATAAAAAATTAATTGCTCTGTTGGTTTGTGAAAAAATGGGTGTCCTGCTAAGTTGACGTCAACTTAGCAGGTCAACTTTCTTAAAAATATAGATAAACGGTCCGGGAGTGGATATATATAAAAAACTACTTAATTGCTAATTAGTTACGCAAAAAAAGTTTGAATCACTTTTTCGTTTTCGAATAAATAGGGATGACATCACCATATAAGGACACCCATTTTCTCGCAAACAAAAAAAGAGCGATTAATTTTTTTTTGCGTAACTAATTAGCAATTAAGTAGTTCTCAATAAATATCTGCTCCCGGGCCATTTATCTCTATTTTTGAGAAAGTTGACCTGCTAAGTTGACGTCAACTTAGCAGGACACCCATTTTCTCGCAAACCAACACTTCCATTAATATTTTGCGTATCTATCTAATAAGCAATTAAGTAGAAACTAATTACTAAGTATATACTTTTTAATCTGCAACGGAAAAAGTGACCTGCTAAGTCGATGCACATAGAAACGTCAAAATATTCAATTTGACAAATCGGACCGATTACAATAACTTCAAGATGGGAAGCTTAAAATAGTTTGAACTGATTTTTTCCTAAATTTAAATTTATCTATTAGTAGGTACTATTTTTGTAATTAATTTTCAATATGCTCTTATATCAATATCCATCAGGATAACAAAAAAAAACTAGATCCGTAATGTCTTCCAGTTTTTGAGAAAATTGAAGATAACACAGTTTAAATAAGGTTTCATCAACATCTTAACAAAAATCGCTCAAAAAAAAACAAATATAATAAAATGAAAATATCGCATGATATATCTCACTTATAAAAATGTTTCGCACAATCATCGCAAATCATTGGCCGTTAAAATGGCGTTCGCGTTCGCATTATGACGTGTATATGCAATTATAATATGTAACAATTAAAAGATAAAAGCGCGTCTAAATGGAGGGATTAATTCTTGTGTGTTGTGTGTGGCTTTTAGCTCGTTAACAAGAGTGTTGCAACTTCAGCCATCATCAGTAGCATAGCAAAGCAATTGCATCTGCAAGAAGCGTTAAATGGAAAATTCTTCACTTAACCGGCAAACTATACTGTACAGACAGACCATCGCGTTTGCGTCTGAATTGTTGGGAATTTTCTTGGAAAATCTCACAATCATAGGTATATGAAAACCGCGAGTTGGGTATAATGAGGATTGGAAATGCAATGTGCGCAACGGTCTGCGGTTGGCTTGATTCCAATTGCCTGCGGGTAAAATGACGTATAGCGAATAAAGGCGCGTGAAAAGTGCACAAATGAGTTTTTTTTACTTTTTAGATTATGTGTGATTGTTTTAATTGTTAATTAAATTCAGTAATTCATTTTGCTATTTTTGTGCAAACATGAAAGAATAAAGCCGCCGCCAAATGGTTAAGTGGCTGTATGCTGCTGACTGGGCTGAGTGAGTCTTATAGATTGCAATCAAATATGCGTATAGTTAGTTATGAGATAATTACTGTGGGTAAAGATTAGATTTATGCGTGTAGAGTGCAGTCATGTGTGTGAAACAAATGAAAAAATACTTAATAAATTGTATTAAATGGAAATAAAATCACACGATTGTTTTAATGAACAAATGAAATGCATTTCTTCACAAATTAAAAAAAAATCTTTGATAAAAGGAATGAAGATAGAAATTGTCCTAATATTTGGTTTTTCAAAAAAAAAAAAAAAAATATATGGACTAGGAATGGACTTATCTTCAGGAAGAATGTACATTTTTCTGACACCTAATTTTTTTTTTTAAAACACTATAGAATACCCCGCCATAGAACGACCTATACCCTCATCGAGAAACCTATACCCAATAATAAGTATACATCAGTTTTGTAGGTAGTGTCTAAAAATAAAAACATTTTGCGCAAGGGTTGTCTATAGTTTAAAGTGGTCGGAACATATAGGGTTGCCAGGCTTTTTAAGGTAATTTTTCGGGTTTTTACAATTCGTCGCCCGAGAATTGTTTTGTCGTAAACGCCAAAATCCAAGTTTTTAAAGTGGGTATGCAGTATTATGTTTTTGAAGGTCCTCTTTCCATTTCTGTGATCAGATTTCGCCTATCAATTACTGCTACCGAGATATTCAGTATGCATTTTATCGTATATCCACATAATAACCCATCCCTTAGTTTTGTTTTGTCGTATACGCCACATTTTGGCATATACGACAAAATATCCATGTATTTTTGGTATATTTTTTGTTTAACTCTGTTTTGTCGTACGTGTATAGGCTTAACAGACAACGCCCAAAATTTCAAATAAAACCTAAGAATTATTTCGGCGTACGCGTTACGTATCATAAAATTGAAAAAAACATGAAAGTAAAGGCGACTTTTAAAGTTTACGCAGGCTGTCGGTGAGGCGTCGGCTGGCCGGCGGCGTGGGATCAAACAGGCGACATCCGCAAGCCCGCGACACTATCACGACTGAGCGCAACCAAAAAATGCCTGACTGTGACTTGAAGTGCATACCTGCATTGTTGTTGTCTGTCTCGTGGGTGTCGCCGGTTAGCATCGACGACACACCAACACGGACGGTTGCATACAACTTGCATGCAACTTGCACGAAAAACTTGCATGCAACTTGCATGAAAAACTTGCATGCAACTTGCATGAAAAACTTGCATGCAACTTGCATGAAAAACTTGCATGCAACTTGCATGAAAAACTTGCATGCAACTTCCATGAAAAACTTGCATGCAACTTGCATGAAAAACTTGAATGCAACTTGCATGGAAAACTTGCATGCAACTTGCATGAAAAACTTGCATGCAGCTTGCATGAAAAACTTGCATGCAACTTGCATGCAAAACTTGCATGAAAAACTTGCATGCAACTTGCACGCAACTTGCATTCAACTTGCATGAAAAACTTGCATGCAACTTGCATGAAAAACTTGCATGCAACTTGCATGAAAAACTTGCATGCAACTTGCATGAAAAACTTGCATGCAACTTGCATGAAAAACTTGCATGCAACTTGAATGAAAAATTTGCATGCAACTTCCATGAAAAACTTGCATGCAACTTGCATGAAAAACTTGAATGCAACTTGCATGGAAAACTTGCATGCAACTTGCATGAAAAACTTGCATGCAGCTTGCATGAAAAACTTGCATGCAACTTGCATGCAAAACTTGCATGCAACTTGCATGAAAAACTTGCATGCAACTTGCATGAAAAACTTGCATGCAACTTGCATGGAAAACTTGCATGCAACTTGCATGAAAAACTTGCATGCAACTTGCATGAAAAACTTGCATGCAACTTGCATGAAAAACTTGCATGCAACTTGCATGAAAAACTTGCATGCAACTTGCATGAAAGACTTGCATGCAACTTGCATGAAAAACTTGCATGCAACTTGCATGAAAAACTTGCATGCAACTTGCATGAAAAACTTGCATGCAACTTGCATGAAAAACTTGCATGCAACTTGCATGAAAAACTTGCATGCAACTTGCATGAAAAACTTGCATGCAACTTGCATGAAAAACTTGCATGAAACTTGCATGAAAAACTTGCATGAAAAACTTGCATGCAACTTGCATGGAAAACTTGCATGCAACTTGCATGAAAAACTTGCATGCAACTTGCATGAAAAACTTGCATGCAACTTGCACGAAAATCTTGCATGCAACTTGCATGGAAAACTTGCATGCAACTTGCATGAAAAACTTGCATGCAACTTGCATGAAAAACTTGCATGCAACTTGCATGAATAACTTGCATGAAAAACTTGCATGCAACTTGCATGAAAAACTTGCTTGGAAAACTTGCATGCAACTTGCACGAAAATCTTGCATGCAACTTGCATGGAAAACTTGCATGCAACTTGCATGAAAAACTTGCATGCAACTTGCATGCAAAACTTGCATGCAACTTGCATGAAAAACTTGCATGCAACTTGCATGAATAACTTGCATGAAAAACTTGCATGCAACTTGCATGAAAAACTTGCATGGAAAACTTGCATGCAACTTGCACGAAAAACTTGCATGAAAAACTTGCATGCAACTTGCATGAAAAACTTGCATGCAACTTGCATGGAAAACTTGCATGCAACTTGCATGAAAAACTTGCATGCAACTTGCATGAAAAACTTGCATGAAAAACTTGCATGCAACTTGCATGAAAAACTTGCATGCAACTTGCATGAAAAACTTACATGCAACTTGCATGAAAAACTTGCATGCAACTTGCATGAAAAACTTGCTTGGAAAACTTGCATTCAACTTGCATGAAAAACTTGCATGCAACTTGCATGAAAGACTTGCATGCAACTTGCATGAAAGACTTGCATGCAACTTACATGGAAAACTTGCATGCAACTTGCATGAAAAACTTGCATGCAACTTGCATGAAAAACTTGCATGAAAAACTTGCATGCAACTTGCATGAAAAACTTGAATGCAACTTGCATGAAAAACTTGCATGCAACTTGCATGAATAACTTGCATGAAAAACTTGCATGCAACTTGCATGAAAAACTTGCTTGGAAAACTTGCATGCAACTTGCACGAAAATCTTGCATGCAACTTGCATGGAAAACTTGCATGCAACTTGCATGAAAAACTTGCATGCAACTTGCATGCAAAACTTGCATGCAACTTGCATGAAAAACTTGCATGCAACTTGCATGAATAACTTGCATGAAAAACTTGCATGCAACTTGCATGAAAAACTTGCATGGAAAACTTGCATGCAACTTGCACGAAAAACTTGCATGAAAAACTTGCATGCAACTTGCATGAAAAACTTGCATGCAACTTGCATGCAACTTGCATGAAAAACTTGCATGCAACTTGCATGAAAAACTTGCATGCAACTTGCATGAAAAACTTGCATGCAACTTGCATGAAAAACTTGCATGCAACTTGCATGAATAACTTGCATGAAAAACTTGCATGCAACTTGCATGAAAAACTTGCTTGGAAAACTTGCATGCAACTTGCACGAAAATCTTGCATGCAACTTGCATGGAAAACTTGCATGCAACTTGCATGCAACTTGCATGAAAAACTTGCATGCAACTTGCATGCAACTTGCATGCAACTTGCATGCAACTTGCATGCAACTTGCATGAAAAACTTGCACGCAACTTGCATGAATAACTTGCATGAAAAACTTGCATGCAACTTGCATGAAAAACTTGCATGCAACTTGCATGAAAAACTTGCATGCAACCTGCATGAAAAACTTGCATGCAACTTGCATGAAAATCTTGCATGCAACTTGCATGGAAAACTTGCATGCAACTTGCATGAAAAACTTGCATGCAACTTGCATGCAAACTTGCATGCAACTTGCATGAAAAACTTGCATGCAACTTGCATGAATAACTTGCATGAAAAACTTGCATGCAACTTGCATGAAAAACTTGCATGGAAAACTTGCATGCAACTTGCACGAAAAACTTGCATGAAAAACTTGCATGCAACTTGCATGAAAAACTTGCATGCAACTTGCATGCAACTTGCATGAAAAACTTGCATGCAACTTGCATGAAAAACTTGCATGCAACTTGCATGAAAAACTTGCATGCAACTTGCATGAAAAACTTGCATGCAACTTGCATGAATAACTTGCATGAAAAACTTGCATGCAACTTGCATGAAAAACTTGCATGCAACTTGCATGAATAACTTGCATGAAAAACTTGCATGCAACTTGCATGAAAAACTTGCTTGGAAAACTTGCATGCAACTTGCACGAAAATCTTGCATGCAATTTGCATGGAAAACTTGCATGCAACTTGCATGAAAAACTTGCATGCAACTTGCATGAAAAACTTGCATGCAACTTGCATGAAAAACTTGCATGCAACTTGCATGAAAAACTTGCATGAATAACTTGCATGAAAAACTTGCATGCAACTTGCATGCAACTTGCATGAAAAACTTTCATGCTACTTGCATGAAAAACTTTCAAGCAACTTGCATGAAAAACTTGCATGCAACTTGCATGAAAAACTTGCATGCAACTTGCATGAAAAACTTGCATGAAAAACTTGCATGCAACTTGCATGAAAAACTTGCATGAAAAACTTGCATGCAACTTGCATGAAAAACTTGCATGCAACTTGCACAAAAATCTTGCATGCAACTTGTAGGGAAAACTTGCATGAAAAACTTGCATGCAACTTGCATGAAAAACTTGCATGCAACTTGCATGAAAAACTTGCATGCAACTTGCATGAATAACTTGCATGAAAAACTTGCATGCAACTTGCATGAAAAACTTGCATGGAAAACTTGCATGCAACTTGCACGAAAAACTTGCATGCAACTTGCATGAAAATTTTGCATGCAACTTGCATGAAAAACTTGCATGCAACTTGCATGAAAAACTTACATGCAACTTGCATGAATAACTTGCATGAAAAACTTGCATGAAAAACTTGCATGGAAAACTTGCATGCAACTTGCACGAAAAACTTGCATGCAACTTGCATGGAAAACTTGCATGCAACTTGCATGAAAAACTTGCATGCAACTTGCATGAAAAACTTGCATGCAACTTGCATGAAAAACTTGCATGGAAAACTTGCATGCAACTTGCACGAAAAACTTGCATGCAACTTGCATGAAAAACTTGTATGTAACTTGCATGAAAAGCTTGCATGCAACTTGCATGAAAAACTTGCATGAAAAACTTGCATGCAACTTGCATGAAAAACTTGCATGGAAAACTTGCATGCAACTTGCACAAAAATCTTGCATGCAACTTGCATGGAAAACTTGCATGAAAAACTTGCATGAAAAACTTGCATGCAACTTGCATGAAAAACTTGCATGCAACTTGCATGAAAAACTTGCATGCAACTTGCATGAATAACTTGCATGAAAAACTTGCATGCAACTTGCATGAAAAACTTGCATGGAAAACTTGCATGCAACTTGCACGAAAAACTTGCATGCAACTTGCATGGAAAACTTGCATGCAACTTGCATGAAAAACTTGCATGCAACTTGCATGAAAAACTTGCATGCAACTTGCATGAAAAACTTGCATGGAAAACTTGCATGCAACTTGCACGAAAAACTTGCATGCAACTTGCATGAAAAACTTGCATGTAACTTGCATGAAAAGCTTGCATGCAACTTGCATGAATAACTTGCATGAAAAGCTTGCATGCATCTTGCATGAAAAACTTGCATGGAAAACTTGCATGCAACTTGCACGAAAAACTTGCATGCAACTTGCATGAAAATTTTGCATGCAACTTGCATGAAAAACTAGCATTGAACTTGCATGCAAGTTTTTCATGCAAGTTGCATGCAAGTTGCATGCAAGTTTTCCATGCAAGTTGCATGCAAAGTTTGTCATGCAAGTTGCATGCCAGTTTTTCATGCAAGTTGCATGCAAGCTTTTCATGCAAGTTGTATGCAAGTTTTTCATGCAAGTTGCATGCAAGTTTTTCATGCAAGTTGCATGCAAGTTTTTAATGCAAGTTGCATGCAAGTTTTTCGTGCAAGTCGCATGCAAGCTTTTCATGCAAGTTTTTCATGCAAGTTGCATGCAAGTTTTTCATGCAAGTTGCATGCAAGTTTTTCATGCAAGTTATTCATGCAAGTTTTTCATGCATGCAAGTTTTTCATGCAAGTTATTCATGCAAGTTTTTCATGCAAGTTGCATGCAAGTTTTTCATGCAAGTTGCATGCAAGTTTTTCATGCAAGTTACATGCAAGTTTTTCATGCAAGTTGCATGCAAGTTTTTCATGCAAGTTGCATGCAAGTTTTTCATGCAAGTTATTCATGCAAGTTGCATGCAAGCTTTTCATGCAAGTTACATGAAAGTTTTTCATGCAAGTTGCATGCAAGTTTTTGATGTAAGTTGCATGCAAGTTTTTCATGCAAGTGGCATGCAAGTTGCATGCAAGTTGAATGCAAGTTTTTCATGCAAGTTGCATGCAAGTTTTTCATGCAAGTTGCATGCAAATTTTTCATGCAAGTTGCATGCAAGTTTCATTCTTTTAGTTTTTGGGAAACTTTTACTGTACTCTCTTAATGGAAATAGGGGCTTTACAAAAAAGGAGAGCATGATACACTCCGCTTCACTTCAATAGAAACAAACTTTTTTTTTACTATCAGAGCGTCTTGCGCTTTAGTATATTTAGAAATCCACTTTTTTGTTTCAGTTCTTTTAAGAGGTATCTATTGCGAGTAAAGCTGCATAGGCAGAATAATTCAGAAAAATACCATAGATCCCACCCATCGAAGAAAATTTTACCTATGTCGCGTTTAAAAATCTTATTTTGTATAAAAATTCCATGATCTACAATTTTTGCATAAAGTACTTTTCTCTAGCGTTTACCGTTAAAAAGTTGTATGCGAAAAACCTGTATTTTTGACATATAACTCCTAATAACTAATAACCGTACCGAAAATTGACATTTTAGGCGTTTAAAATTTGTTGGCTTGCATTTTTCCGCAGTAAAAGTACGTTTTTCCTGGTCTATTGCAGATTTTGGATTCAAAGGATTTTGGTTTATTGGACTTTTGGGGATTTTAAATTAGAGTATTTTTAAATCTGTGGCGATTTTGGATTTGGCTATTTTGGTTTTGGAGTTTACCTATGTCAATCTCCCTTTTGAAAAATGAATTTTGACTCAGGCAGAATTTTTACCGCAACCTGGCTTCGATTTTGAAGAGAATATCGTGCCCAACGAATAGATCTAGAGGGGGCACTAAGAGCACAAGCCTATTGCAATATTATTTAAGAAAGTTACCTGTTACAATACAATTACTCTACAAAGAATCAATAAAGTACCTACTATAGAGATATCCCTCAATAATTTACAAGATAAATGTCTGCTATAAATAGGTACAAAGGTACCAATTATAAATCCTTTTTTGTACCTAAATATTCATCCCACTAAATCCGCCTAATTCCCGTGAAGAATTCATAAGACCTTAATATAAGGAAGCCACCCAAGCTACCCAACGACAAACAACCCAACTCATGAAACATGAAAACAATCTATGAAGTGATTTTAATTAACTGTAGAGAAAATAAATAATATCCCAACCACAAAACAATACACACAGAGAGGCAGAAGAGGGTGGCTCATCGTTCTGTACAACTGTATTTATTTTTTAACACAAAATGAATAATATACCGCAAGACCCCCAACCGTTAAGGGTATTTCACACTTCCGTTTTCCAACTCACAACACATGGATTTGTTAAGATAATTCAGTTTGCTTAACTAAAACATGTTGAAAAACACAAGATAATAAATTTCACCCCCTCCTCACAGTCACTTCACAGCCCCCCCCCATCTACCTACCACCCATCAGCTTACCAAATTGAATAACACAACATGCATCCCTTATACTTCTTTTTTTTTGCTCGACGCGCAGAGATTATGCTGCGGACATAAAGTGAGGGAAAAAGAAAATAAAACCGTTATGCGTTCCCGCAATTCATGGTTCCACTTAAGGAAAAGTACATAAAATCCTGCGAGGCGAAAATATTATTATTCCATCAGATAAACACAAAAGGGATGAACACCACAAATAGTCCTTTGCTATCTTTTAACAAATCCACTCCACTTCACTTTAACGCATACAAACACACTCTAAACGAGAAATTGAAGAAGAAGAAAAAAAAGCAAGGACATCAACCACTCCCTTATAACTACAATCGACAAATGGTTAATTTCATGGAGAGTTCATCCCCAATCAGAGCACAATGGCTGCCACCGGAAGATAATATCATGGAGGGTTAAAAAAAAAATACGAAAAAAAAAAAACGGGACCATACAAGAATAGACGGAACCCAAAGTTCCTTGTTTGGTATGCATACACTCGCCCGGGAATAAGCGATAATTGAATGAGGGTTGTTTCTACACAGTTTTCTACTGCACCGTTCCTTACCCCCCATCTGGAATTCTTACTTTTCCTGCCTTATTGGATTGCAAACAGCTAGCGGTAAATGTGGGTAAGTTCACAACAAGCGATAATAAAAGCAACAAAAATACACAAATTGAAAGTTTACTGCAGACGTTTAAGGGTCGCGTTATTGTGGGTGGAAAAAAAAAACAAAAAGAAACAATTTCAACACGCTGCGCTGCTGCTGCTGCTGCTTTGGCTCTCATAAGAAGAACTCCCAGAGAGGGGTGGAAAACGATAACGGTTGTTTTTGTTGTTCTTATATGTTCTTTGCTCGTAATTGGAGTGATTATTTGGTGTTAAGCAAGAACAACTTGTTATAGGGGGTGGCTCTTTTGCTCCGACTCTACGACTAACCACGACACGATGCTGAAGTTGTTGTGTTAATAATTTAAAATTATTCATTTAGGGGTTCGGGTATATTAAGGGTATTCAGTATGTACTTAGTACAAATGGTTGTTATTTTAATTGAAATTCCATTTAAAGATATTCATGAAGTGGATTTTTGTTAATGAGTTTGGGTTTATTGATTCTATTAACGATATGATAGATAAGTGGTACCAGTCCAATACCTTCGTGTTATGTATATCTACAATTATTTAAGTGAAATAGGACAAATTTCTATATTTGGAATTTGTTTTTTTTTGGTTTTATAACAAACTGCTATAGGACCAGTATCCGGCCAGTTTGACAAAAATGCTCAGTAAGGGGCTGGTTTCGGAAAGAGTCAACATTCCTCTTGGGGTTATGAAGGGCAATATATTATCAATTTTTCTAAAGGAATCCAACCGTAGAGGTGGAGCAGTTTAGCTAACTGCGTCATATCCAGAAAGACGTGGCCCACCTATAGCAAAAACCGAACAACTGGCGAGACATATCCAGGGTCGTTGCGACCTTTTCTGGGCACTGGCCCATCGGAGAACATGCGGCGAAGCTGGGCATCCCTCACAACACTCACTGTCGTAGCTGTGGGGACCAGCAGGAAAGGGAAACTGTTTTCCATTTCCTTTGTAAATGTCCCGCTCTGGCCAGAATCAGAACACAATCATTGGGAAAGGCCTTTTTCGACGATCTCAATGAACTCTCCGAACTGAAGATCAAAGACTTGATCTCTTTTTTCAACGGGTCGAAATGGCTCTAAGATGATTCTTTAAGTAGCTACTACTATACTAAACCATTTCCCCCGTCAGAATCCATAGACTACAAGCAGGTGGTAAATGGACTTCTGAATCCAACAATCTGCCTAGCCTGGCATTTTGACCCGTGAATCCGGTTCTATATATAGGTCACACGAGTCATGGGGTCAAAACGGCGCTCCTCAGTGCTAATTGGGTCACCGAGCTTAGGCTGCTCGGGGCCGCCATTTCTACCTAAGGGGCTGGTTATAGCGATTAGGAAAATGCATCAGAAAAAAAAATGGACGTCCGTCCATTTGGAAGCGCGTCCAGTATAAAACTATCTTGACGTCATACGTGCCATATTTTCTGGAAAAAACGTGTCATATTCCGTGCCATATGAAAAAAAACTACAAATTCTTCTATTTTGTTGAAAAAAAAAAACTGTAATAAATTTTATTACGGGGTGTACCAAATACAACAAAAAATCAAAGGAAATCATTTGCTTTATTCGTGCATTATCAAAAAGTATTAGTTTCTGTCAATTTTTTAGGGAATGTGGACGAATTTTCATTAATTTTTATTCAGAAATTTGCTTCATTTTAAGTAAAAAAAAAGAAATAAAGAAACGTGTCATATGGAACTTTTTCATGTTACCATGCCACCAGGAAATTATGGTGTCAAAAAAGCACGATCGTGCAGCAACTTTGGCAACGCTGTGTCACACGAGTCACACGAGGAATATTGTACTAATTTAGTTCTTTTGTTGTTAAATCAAATTAAAATTGAAAATTAAAAAATAAAAACAGCTCCTATGGCCTATTGAATGAGCCATATAAAATATATATAACATTTTTTCAGAAGGGAGTTGGAGGCCAATAACAATGTCGAATATTGTTTTTCAAAATTCTGAAAATTTTCATCAGCTTTTGAATTTAGAATCCTTTTTTGGTGAAAAATTGATTAAAGTACCTCCATTGCCTCTCTTGTTAGGTTTTTGTCTATAAATTTACAAACATTATCTTAGAGAAGGATTCGGGGGAAAACTTTGGATAATTAGTCTTTCGAATTCTTTGAATTTTACATAAGTTTTCCAATTTAGAATTCCAACAATCGAATTTAATTGCTCCTGCATTACGATTTTAGGGTAGAAAGGACGTGCCCGTTTTCTAAAATGTTTGACCACAATTGTATCCTGATATTTAATCTTTGTTTTAAGATCTTAACCTTGAAAATCAGATGATTACAACGAAAGATATATTTTTTTTTTAAGCTTAACTTAATTTTTCGGGATTTCGATTTTGGGATATTGGGTTTTCTGAATCTTGGATTTTCTGGATTCTGGGTTTTCTGGATTTTGGGTTTTCGAGATTTTGGGTTTTCGTGATTTCGGGTTTCAGGATTCTGACCTCAACCCTTTTACTACCTAATGTTAAGTTAAAAATTCAATTTTGAAAAATGTAGGTATACACATTTTTATACAGATACGTAAGTGCCCAGTCCGTTGGACGGCTGTGAAGTTGGCAGTACAATTTTAAAATTTTCACTTCTAGCAATGGGACCACGACAGGAATTTGCAGTTTTTTTATTTTGCATTAGGTTTGTATTTCTATTCCCGATTTTACAGTTCAACAAATAGTGGGTCTAGGTGTAATCGCATGTCCTGCTATCTTTACTAAGCTATCACATTGAAATAAGGCTCCAAACTTGCCGTTTTTTTTTTGCAGTTCAAAAAAAGCTTCAAACCAAATTTTGAAGTCCTTATTTAGAAAAACAAAATCATACTGTACTCCTAACATCACAATGAAATCCGGGGTGAAATATAATTTATTGGATTTGGAACAGAGTATATTTATGTGATTCCATAGAGGAGAAATTTGAATTTTTTTTAGCTCATCTAGAACAGGTAGCTGCCAAACAAATATATATATTTATTTTTCAAATTTTTCCATAAAACAGCTCCAACAATTTTTATTAAACTTCGCACATGTAATGACAAAAAATATAGCTGTAAAAAAACTGCGTTTCAGAAAATTCGCATTGCCGAATTTGGCTTTTGCTATTTTTTGAGAAAAATGCCTTATTTTCGAGTTATTCGCGTTTATTGTCTGACCGATTTTTGTGGACCGACTTTTTTAAAATTATTTTTAAAAATTTTGTAATCTGGTTCTTTTGAGAAGCTCAAACTACTTATATTTTAAAAATAAATTAAATTTTGTCGCGCATAAACGGTTCATTTAGGGCTAAGACCTAGTGACTTACAGCTCTCAACCCTTCCTCTGTACGTATGTTATTGGCGGGAAATGAGGGGACCTACAGTTTTCTACTGAATCCGAACGGCTAAGGTGAAAAGCACCTTTTCATGACTAGATTTACTCTTGGAGGATTTGTTACTTCTTCGCAAGAGGAAGGCAATGTAGTTCAAACAATTTTGCATTTTAAAAATTTTGAAACCAAAATTAAAATCAAACAAAAAATAAATATTTTTTAAATTTTTGATTTTTTAAAAGAAAGGTACTAACATTATAAATTTTAACAACAAGAGCAAGCTCGTGCGATTCAGTCGTGCATAATGCATATTTTTTTATTTAAATCAAAAATATTTTTTTTTTTGTTTTTTTAGTTTTAAATATGTTTTGATTTACATATTTCTAAAGTAAATTTCAAATGTGATAATTGGATTTTGAATGTGCAATATTCAAGGCTTCAACTCTAAAACTACAAAGTTTGAACCAAAAAGTTATGACTACTAATTTTTGTATAGTTTAGGTGTAACCCAATTCGTACTTGCTGCTTTACAGTTGTGTCTTTGTAATTTTTGCTTTGTAATCCTAGGTGTTGCTTTCTTGAATTTTCGTATGAACCAGGAAGGAGTTGATTCAGGCTGTGGGATCGTATCTTTAGCACCTCATATCTGGAATATTCACAAAAAAAAAAATTATGCCATCTAAAAAGTCAGTAATTACCCGTAAAATGTCAGCTATTTTTAGCAGGCTTAGAAAATTTTGAATCAAGGGTTAAAAATGTTCAAGGTCATCAGTGATTGTTGGCTCTTCATTTATGGGATATTTGCAAAAAAAAAGTATATGTATACCATCTGATAGGTTATTTAATTAATTAAATTAAAAAAATGTAATGTCATTGACCTTGAGCTTGTAATTTTTTTGTATAAAAATATAAAAAACAATCTTCGGCTGACCAATTTCTGAAACTAGCTGATTTTTTATGACCATAATTACTGAACTTTAAGATGGTATACTTTTTTTGCCAACATCCCAAGATATTGCAAGAATCTGCAATTTTTAAAATTCCAAGTGACGTTTTCATGACATTGTCTAAGCTAGAAAAAAAAATTATTTGTTAAAATTGTTCTATTCAAAAACTTTGCAAATCATTTAATAAGGAAATTACACAATTGATATACAATTTAGGTACCGTAGGTACAAAGGATATTTTTTTTTTGTCAAAATCCCTATCTCCAAAGTCGACTTAGGCCTTGTCGGCTCGCTTCAAAGTCATAGTATTAAAAAAAAAAAAACACAAAACGCTTTAGACCATTATCCGCCAGCATACAAGAAACACCATAAGTCACTTTGGCAAAATCTAAAGGCTGTCATACAAGAAACCGATTAACTATACCTATAACATTATAACTCAAAGTCTGATAAAACCAGCTTAAGGTCTGTCCAATTCACCTAAGCCACACAATGTCAAAATGCAATCTTTGTTTATTAACTATGACACTTTGCCCAGCCAAAAAGTCATTACATCCAATAAAAAAAAAGGACATTTTCACAACAAAAGTGCACCGACAATAATATTTATCCTGATGCCAATGAATTGGTATCAACAATAAAAAGGCAAAACAAAAATGGACAATCTACAGGTAAACATCACTGCAAATGCTTATATGCTGCTGAAAGGATCCTATAAAAGGTAGACACACAGCTCTGTGTGTGCAAGGTATAAAAACCGATAAACTTTGTCAACAATAAAATCAAAACTCATAAACAAAGCCTGGATATAAAACGCACACCCATATTATATTGAATGAGTGAAAATAGTATCGCCAGAGATCCTTGATGCTATAGCATACATACAGTTGACACAATAACGATATGTCCTTGCTGTGCATTTATTTTGACAAAAGAAAATCCTTCAAAGCCATATTACCGACATTCATGAAATGGATGAGCACGAAGAGCGAGTGTCTTTATGAATGCGCATCATCAGTCAATATCAGGATCAAGGATATACCACCTCTATAGGTACCTGGTTTAAACTACTATAGAGAGAGAGATCCTTTTATAGACATCAGAAGGTCGTGGGAAAGAATGTTTCCTGGTATTAATGGCGCTACTTGCTGCTTTGCGTGATGGTAAACAATCGCAACGCACCACCAACAAAAAAAGTCTAATTTGAATTTTTATGGTTTATTGGCATTGAGAGGATAATAATAATGGACCACCCAAAAGTCGCTCGAGCACGGTTTTATGATTCTAAAGAGGTTATGGCTTGGTGATTTGAATTTAAACACAAACAGAGAACAAAAAACAACGTAGATAGCGGGAGGATGGGATCTGCGATTTTAATCGGGGTTTTATGATATTCCCAGGTCAATTGTGGTCCATTAGCGTATGTGCTAATGCATTTTGATTAAGGATAATGAGACCGCTATTTGTGTGTGTCTTGTTTTTATTATCAGGATAATGCGCTTGCCAGCGTGGTGTCATAAAGAGGCATCTTCCCCGGAATCATATAAGTACGGTTAATGGGCCACTTTATAAACTTAATTGTTTTGTCCCCAGGGAATTTTTTTTTTCAACAACTTATTATTTAGAGATTATATAAAAGAACACCTTTTAAGTCAATGAATAAATTAAATTGTTTTATAATACTTGCTTTACTTTAGGAGGCGCATACAGTCCAGGATGGACTAGGGCATCAGGCAACAAACCCCTCCAGCCAGCGTGGTCCCTAGCTAGCTGCCTTTAGTTACGAACTTCAAGTTGGTTGAGGTCGTTCTCCATTTGTGCGAACCATATAAGAGGAGGTTTTTCTCTGCTGCCGAGACCATCAGCGGTAGATTCGAAGGGCTATACACTCTACACGTGTCCCAGTCTGATGATCGCTGTAAATCTCATAAAGCTTGTTGTTCAATCTTTTTCTCCATACTCCATCGATACAGACAGGACTGAAAATCACACGAAGAATCTTCCTTTCAAAGTACCCAAGTAGGTTCTCATTCGTTTTTGACAGGGTCCATGCTTCTCCCCCATACAGAAGGACCGGGATGATTAGGGTCTTATATAAGGTCTCCTTGGTTCTCAGAGAGGGCTTTATTACTCAAATGCCTTCTTAGCCCAAATAAACAGCGATTGGCAAGAGTAATTCTTCGTTTGATCTCTGCACGCCATTTTGCGATGTAATAGTATGGAGCCCAGGTAGAAAGTCGTCCTATAGAAGACTTCGAAGTTGTTTGGTACCTATCCATTGTGACGTTTTGCCCGAGTCGACGATGTTGAGATTCCTTTCTCGCTTTCTATTCTATTCCTATTTTCGACGCATCCGATTTAATACTTGCAAACGCCGCGCCGGTAACAGTTCGCTTCCTTCTTCCAATGATGTCAATAGCATATGCATAACCAAGTAGTTGAACAGACTTTTGAAAAATTGTACTTCTGTTATTGACATGCGAGTTGCGTACAATTGCTTTAAGAAAAGATGTTAAACAGGTTTGCATTAACGCGTCGCCTAGCCTCTAACCTCTCTTGACATCAAAGGGTTCAGTGGTGATGTTTTTACCGAAATTGACGGATCAGCCGGATCTCTCCATCGTCGACCCAGCTTGACGGCATGATGACGTCATCAAATCGGGTTTTGCTCTCTAAACGGTGAAGGGAATTTGGGACTCCTTCGGGATTGGGGTACTAAATTAGCTTCTAGTTCCTGCATAGTCAGATTTTTGAATTTCCGTTGTGTTGGACCCAGCTTGAAGGACCTGACTTTGAAATCGGTTACGAGGTGGTGTGTATCGATTTGAAACTCCTGGGTTTTTTCCAAAATCTGTCGGAGAGTGAACATTTGATCGACGGTTGATTTGCCGCGCCTAAAACCACACTGATAGGGTCCGATCAGATCGTTGACAAACGGTTTTAAGCGATCACCTCTGTAGTTCGAACAGGTCAGAGCATCTCCTTTCTTGTGGATGGGGCACACTATACCGAGGTTCCATTCATCGGGCATACTTTCTTCTGATCAAATTTTAGAGATAAGCTGGTATATACTCCCTACCAAGTCATCTCCCCCTGCTTTAAATAGCTCGACTGGCAGGCCATCCGCACCAGCAGTCTTGTACGTTTTAAGCTCGGCTATCGCTAACCGCACTTCATTTAGGTCGAGTGGACAGATATTTTGACCATCATCGTCCATCAGGTTGAATATGGAGTATTGTGTCTTATAGCGGAATTTTGGCCATCTTCGCCCTTTAGCAGTCTAGAAAAGTGTTGTTTTTCAGATCCTCAGCACCGACTGTGTGTCTACCACCATATTCCCATTCCCCATTTCGGTAGGCCTCCGTTCTGGCCTTGTAAACCTGGGTAGTTTGCCTCACCCTTTGGTAGAACTTTCGAACATCCCCCCTGCCGCTACAGTCCTCAATAGCCTCGAGCACCCGCTTCACGCATGCTTTCTCTTATTCCTCCTAAGAAGTTGGCATTCCAACCTTGGTTTTTGCCCGTAGAGCTCTTGGGCTGCTCCCTCCAGCTCTGGTTCTAGCCTGCAGCATTGATTGGTCGGCCTCATTCTTCGTTGCATGCGCTTAGCCTGCATTCTTCATCGAACCATGGGTTTCGTTATTCTGTTCGCCTTGTCAAACCCAGCACATCAGTGGCGTTTGATGGCATTTTGGTAGTGTTTCCACTGATCCTCTGCATATGATGCTGGTGCCGGGCTTGCTGAGAGATTAACAGAGACCTGGTCAGCAAAAGTTTTGACAATCTCTAGCGGTTTTAACTTTGCGAAGTCAAATCTTCGATCATGGTTGTGGCGTCATGGATATCCGCGTACGTACTTGAGCTACAACCACTGATCCGAGTCTTTGCTGGCACCTCAGAATGTTTGGACAATTAGGTCCAGTATCCTAATGTCTGATGGCGTCTATCCAGACGTGATTAATCTGGTTGACGGTTCGTTTATCCGGAGACCGCCAAGACTCTTTGTGTATATTGAGGAGGTGTTGAAAACGAGTCAGCGTTGCCGAAATGGCACGATCGTGCTTTTTTGACACGATAATTTCTCCGTGGCACGGTGGCACGTTTTTGACATGGATTACATGTCTTTCTCAGACGGTTGGGGGTGATGTAGCGAAATGAGGACCGTCACGAAAATATGTACCGCTCGCGCCCTACTGCTAAGTGAATGTTTGCACTACAGACATCCTAAATATACCAATCGATAGATAAAGATTGCGCAAAAATTATAAAGGAATTGTTTTATAGCTATCGCCTCATAGTTTCATGTGATGAGTCATCGCGTTTGGGGTAAATTGCAGCAAAATTAGGAGTACTCAAATTAATTTGAGCTCAATTTCTTCGGATACATAAGTGCCACTGACGTCATTGATATCTCTTTCGAAAGGGTTTGAAAAAGGGCATCCCTACGCGTATATCCCATATCGTTAATTCACGTTATAGCACATAAGACATGTAATCCATGTTCGGTAGGTGCCACAAGGGCAATCTACCAAGGGTATTTTTTTTTTATTTCCATTATTTTATACTTAAAATGAAGCAAATTTTAACAAAATTCAATTAAAATTGGTCCAAATTCCGTAAAAAGTGGGCAAAATTACACCCCGTAATAAAATTGATTACAGGTTTTTCATGAAAATAGAAGAATTTTGTGGTTTTTTCATAAGGCACGTTTTTTCAGAAAATATGGCACATTAATTTCATTTCAGGCGGCAACACTGAAACGAGTGCTTGTAAAGATAATAATTCTTTCACTACTGATTGAAAACCTCAGAACAAAGGTGACCTATTTGGATAAAGAGTATTTCAAAATAGAAGTACATAATATCCTTAATTCCCACGACAAACGCTTACGAAATGAAACATTCTCTCTTACTCAGATCAAAATGTCACATCACGCAATCAAACTGAAGTCAAACTTCCAATATTATGATCTCTGAACTACCTTTAAAGTTTGAAAGTAAAAAATTTTTTGCTAAACCGTCAATTGCACATCAATTACCATTTTTATTCCAAAAAAAAAGCAACAACAAAAAAAAAAACAAAGTAGGAAAAAAAATCTAATAATTCCGATAAAATCCTTTTACAAATTATTTAGATGGAAAGCAAAACAGAGCGCGGAGTAAATCCAAATTGCAAGCCATTCGCAACAACATATTACACATAAAAACCATAACATAAACATCCAGACCAAAACAAAAAACAAAAAACACAAAAACAAACGAAAAACATTTTATATTGCAACAAAAACAATAAAATCATTGCAGTCACTCGTTGTCGTCGTTGTTGTGTGTCGTCAATAAGAACCGCAATCGGGTATATTTGAGCTTCCATCATCAATATATCGGGAGCCAATGAAGCCACATCATCAGACTGCACAACTGATGCGCACGAACCGCGACCGACGCGACGACCGAAAAACTCTCTTAAACCACCTCATCATTTGTTGATTCCCAATCGAGTTGTTGGTCGCGTTGATTCCATTTATAGACTCTCGGTTGCGCGGCTGCTGCAACAGCAGCCATCGATTAAGAGGCCACATTAAGGCATTTGCGATATCATTTGATAAGTTCCACCACTGCTCTGGATGGTGCCTCTTTCCTACTCCATATACGACTATACAACAACAACAATCCGCAAGCAGCTCGCACACTATAACCACCGCGAACTGATGGAGAATCTGCGGACCTGCAACTTGGGATGGGGATTGCGAGACCACTTCTTGTGTTGTTTGTTGGTAAATGCGCTTTGGAAAACTGCATCCGTCGAGGCAATAAATGTCTGACAAGCAATAAACAACCAAAGAAGATGCCCATGTTCGGAGGTGCATCATCAGCATCAGCAACGGCTATAAGAACTTGAGTTTGCTGCGCAATTCAATTGCAAGTTATTCTGGAGGGGGAGGAGCAGGGCCGCATTTCAAAAGCCATACTAAATATGGGCGATAATCGGATAATGTATAAAGGGTGATGAATATTGTTTAAATAATCTTCCAAAATAAAAGTAACCAAACAAAACTCTTATCAGGTTGACGTCAGATTTTTATCAGTTGCATTATAGGAGTATATTTGTGAAGTCTTCTTCAAAATCTGTCCACCAGTCTCCTTACAAGTTACAAACTACTTTTTGAGTGAAACATCATAGTTTTCCTTTGTCAATGCATGATGGATACTTACTTTCATTTGGGGCCATTTTCTGAAACGAAACTTAAACATTTTAAGTGTAACATAAGACTTTATGTGACAGTTTACGCTGAGGAAAAAGTAGAACATAAGCGTTTATGTTGAACATTAATATTTAAGTTTCGTTTCACTTAAGGGCCTTAAAGACTCGAAAATTTATGAAATAATTATTTACTACAGTCCGGAGTGGACCAGGGCCTCAACCGTCAAGCTTCTTCCAACCAACTCGATCCCTGGCTAACTGTCTCCAGTGGTAGATTCCAAGTTGGTTGAGTTCCTCCGCCACTTGAGTCGAATTCTTCCTTTATGGCACCATTCAGTTTTTTTCGGGCCGGAGCTTGGACCTTTGACAAGGTGTATGCCTCTGCACCATATAGCAGATGAGCGGGATGGTTAGCGTCTAATACAGAGACACTTTAGTTGCTCGAGAGAGGGCTTTGCTACTTAATTGACTTCTTAGCCTAGAAGAACCAGTGATTGGCAAGAGTTATTCTTTGTTTGATCTGAGCGCTAATATCGTTGTCTGAGTTGATAGCGAAGCCAAGGAAGACAAAGTCCCTAACTACCTCAAAGTTACCTATAGCTGGTCTTCCTATTGCAATATTTTGTCCAAAAAGTCTTTCCTGGGTAAACTTTCTCGAAGGCTGCATGTTCATATTTATTTACAAGTTATTTCTTTTATCAATGGAATAGTTTAAAAAGTGCTTTTAGTAAAATCCACCCATCCAAACCCACATTTCTTATAATTTAAATTTCTAATTATTCAATGAAAAAATTCATACACCTACGATTTATTCATTTACAATGAGTCTTGCGAATAAAGAAATACTTAAGCTAAAACTTAGATTTTTTAGCTGAAGCCAGGTTTTTTTTCCAGATTATGCTTCAAAATAGTTCAAACTATAGAATATTTCGTAAAACTAAAAAAAAAAAAAAAAAAAATCTTTTACCCCTGCATGGAAAATTCTGATTCGTCAAAGGGAAAGGTAGAATATCCAGTTAAGTTCTCGGCACTACCGCTTATAACAGGAACAAACAAATTAAGTCAGAAATTTCAAACTCGACATCAAATTTTATAAGCTAGACAAACATATGAGCCTCACCTGCGATAATAGGGACTTCAAAAATCGTGAAAATTGTATAACTGTCTGATACCAAAGCCTCACTAACAGATCAACAAAATTATGGAGCCCTTTCGGACACCGCAAAATCTTAATAATCCCGAATGGGAATTGATTCCACTCATTTTCTTATTCTAATTATAATTTAAATTGTTTAAGTGAATAATTTTTAAAAATTAATTTTCAAACTCAAAATTAAAAAAAAGCCCTCGACGTAATGGTCAATGTGTCAAACTATCACGCCAAGGGTCTGGGTTCTCGTTTCACAGACTCTGCCACGGCCACATTAAAAATGTTTTCATAGTGCTACTGCTTCTTACAAGGAATTGACAAATCCTCTAAGGGTCAGTTGTACAAATATTTGATCCGTGGTTCAGGAATTTTAACTCACCAATTTCGGCGGATTAACTGTGGTTCAACGATGGTTCAGGCATGTAATTGGCTTTTAGTGCATATTGGAACCTTGAACCATCGTTGAACCTCAGTTAACCCACCGAAATCGGCGAGTTAAAATTCCTGAACCACGGATCAAGATTTAAACCACGATTGTACAACTGGCACTAAGAGTATCTCCTGACATAGATAAGTGGCAGCACGGAATTTCTATTTTTTAATTTTGTTTATTTTTCCGTAAGCCAAGTCATGTAATGAATTTTTGCTGCTTTAAAGGGCTGTTAAAAATTTTTTACAATAAATTATAAATTCATTGATTCAAAGAAATATATTGTTAATAATAAAATACTTTAAACAATGAAATAATTTTATGTATTCAACGAAATTTTTGTTGTTTTAATGAACACCTTCATTAACGATGCTGTGACAAAAGGCCCACAAAGTGTCTCAAATAAAACATTATAGTTGATGCTATAGAAGTTAATACTACGTTTTCATTAGAGCTGTAATGAGGTTATTTAGCAAATTACAGAAAAAGTGTTTACATTTTAAATTACTTAATTTCGTTTGACGGTCTAGACTACTTTTATTCTTTTTTTACATTGAATTCTGTCATTTAAAATGCGTTCCACTTTGAATGGATTCTATTTGGGTGTGTTCGTTAAGTAATTTCCCACCGAAATTCATTCAAATTTGGTTGAATTTACCTCAATTAAAAATGTGAATTTGTATGGGAAATGAGATAATTTCAAATCGAATTGGGAAATTTTTAACGATATTACTCTATGTTGTTTTACACACAAAACAGAAATAACTTAAAAATCAAAGGAAATCACCAAATGCGCTCCTGTCTAAAAAAAGCTTGTCCGCAAATAGATTCCATCGCGGGCGCGCTTTGCCAAAGCTATCTGCGATCTGAAATCTATGATGCTGTGCAAGATGTGCGCTTGCTCTGTGATCTGGTTTCGCGAGCGCACCTCTTCCTCCACACCATCATATTCTCGTCCGCCACCCCTCAATCTCAACAACTCATGATGTTCCTTGGGAGTTGTTGTTGCTTTGTTTGTTGCATTAAATGCGCTTCGCATGTAATTTGACAGCAAATGTATTACTCTATCACATCCTTATTATTATGCTCTCCAGCTGGTCGGGAGATGCCCATTGTTGGTGGTAATACATTAGCCATTACTCCGACAATAGATGTTTAGATGTTTTCGCTATTTGTATGGCTGTGGAGGCTGCAATGAAGTTCCATGCCAAAGGATTGGATGTTAACGGTGCGGCGGCGCGGTAGTCGGTGGCGGCATTACATGGCGATGCTCTGCTTTTCTTGGACTCTTGGGCGAGCTCTACAACGTACATATACGTAAACAAAATGCCGAATCGATTTAGTGGCGGTACTTGCCACAGTTGGGAGTATAAGTTGTAGTTAGTCTTCGTCTATTGAATTCCGATTTAGGAATGTAATTTAGCACAGTTGATGAGATGGAACTGTTGAGATAGTAAATGTAATTGTGTATTAGTGGAAATCTGAAATCGTTCAGTTAATTGGATTTATTCGTTTTTTTTTTTTGTGTTTTTGATATTATGCAGATATGGTTGAGTGGATTTAGGAGAATAAATGTTATGATCTGAAAATGTCAAAGTTGACCTTATTTTGGAACAACGAAAGGACACAATAAATTCTAATAATTCATTGCAATTTTTTCAAGTCGATTGTAAAGTAAAATGATAATATACATGTTTAGGAGGTCATCTTCTAAAGATTTTCTTTTTCGTTTTAAAATACACGACAGCTGACGCATATAATAGATTTCTTATTATTCTCTGTGATGATTATGTCAAGACTTGATTTGAATGAATAAACAAACATATTTACAATTTCTGAATGAAGAAATGATTGTTGGCTCCATTCCTAAAGAAAATAATAGTTGAGAGTTATTCAATTTAATAAATTAAACAGGATTTTTTTCATATTTTATTGTTCAGTTATGAAATAATGGCAGAGATGACTGGGACAAGTGTAGCATATGGGCACTGACACTCACCAGCCTGACGAGTCATTGAATATACCCCTGATGGTCTGCACAGGGTGCAGCAGAAGAAAACTCCTTTTTTGAGCTATCCAAGCACATTTTAAGCTTGTCAATTTTTTTAAAGGCAATTTAAAGGTGTTTCAACAAGATGTTTCAATTTAATCTCAAAAAGAATATTAACTTAACCTAAAATAACTAACATACCCCGAGTTCGTAAAAGTAAACATGCTCAATCACTGGCAAAAACAATTGCAAAAAATTGGTAGTAGATATGTAGATTTTAGGCAAAAATTGATTTTAATGCTGAGACCAAAAATCAGCGCTTCTAAAACAGTAAACATAATTTGAAACGGACTTCATTTGCCTGCAGAAATGCGACTTGAATGTGGCAGTGTTGCCAAAGTTTCACTTTTACGAAACTTGTGCTCGACGATGTGCTGGAGCGTGTAGGTAAGAAAAAAATCGTTTAGGAGGAGGGGGTCTATTTCCCTCCGTCTAGGCAGGAGGGGCAATTTTCTAAAAAATTAAAAAATATTTAAAAACAACGGTACAATTTAAAATGCCATGTTATACCTTTTTTGGAAAGCCAGACATTTATGTTTTGATTTTTATTTTAAATTAAGTTGTGTTAGTGAATAGTTTTTGAAAAATTAATTTCCAAACTCGAAATTTTGAAAACAAAAAATGAATAAAAAAAGTTTCAAACTAATTTTTTTCAAAATTTTATGTAATTAAGTATAATTTTTGTTTTCAAAATTCAATGCTCTTATTAGCTTTTAGTCAAAAACAGAAAACCGGATGCTAAAATGTCTTTTAGTTTTTGAGAAAATTGAAAATTGTTAAAAGATAAAAAACCTTTAGCACGCGAAGCAAAGCGAGCACGGGTCTGCTAGTGTTATATAAAATGACTTAAGTATGAGTATGAGATCCCACAGCAATTTTTGGGTGTGAATGATAGTAAAAATTCAATGATGCAATAAGATATGTCTTTACTTTCTATTTGCAAATATGCTAGTCTTGCAAGCCGTGGTTGGGGCGTTTGCAGATAATGCTGCATTGAAAATGCATTTTTTTCTGAATGCCCAGATAAAATGTATCGCGCACTATAAAAATGAATTTTTAAGTGCATCTTGCATATAGAAGGTCCACTAAAGAGGTTATGGACCCCCATATTCATGTACATATATGGTATTCACCTCTTTTATTAACTTTCTATTGGAAGTTATTGTAATCGGTCCGATTTGTGACTCTGGATTCTGATAACATTGTTTTTAGAGAGATGTCTGTGTACGTACTTTCGGACGTTCGGAAGCTTTTTTTCGCCGACGATATCTCGATAACGCATAGAGATATCGACTTCAAATAAATTTTATTTTACAGACAATAAGGCCATAACGTACAGAAAGGATTTTCAGAAAAATTCAATTCAGTAATTTAGAAAAAATGTTGTAAAATGGCTTGTTTCTCGAATATCTCTAGAGCAAATAATGCTGTTGGCTTCGGTCTGGTTTCATTCTATGCATAATGACGCAGTAAAAAATTGGTAATACTTAAAAAAAATCAACCCACAGTTTGTTCTTTTTTTTTTTATTAAAAAAAACATTAAAAATTGTTAAATAAATATCGAATATCTTGAGAACACACAAATATATTAACTTCGGGTTAATTTTATTTAATACACAAATTTATAGGTAGTCGATTATCGGTAGAGTTTGTAAAAAAAATTCAATTGACGTTTTTTTTCAAAGTCTTGCTCTCCTTGATCACGCCCTAAGTGAACAAGGTAAAAAAAAAACCCAAAAAAATCAGCTTTGATGGGGATAGTTGTAAGTATGAACCAAAATTAATTTTTACTCCTTTTTATAGGAATAATGACTGATGACAGATCAACAAATCAGTGGACCTAAGACCATTTGGAATCGGCTTTTGCTCCGCCAGACCGTTTGAAATACCCCAAAGTATTAAAATACGATAAACTGGGTTCAAAAAAAACAATGGTGTACATTGTTGTATAGGTTGGACTCAGGACATAAAAGAAATTGTGTCTGTAGGGAGGTCTATTTACCCCTCCCACTTTAGACGGGAGGCCCTGTTTTGTAAGAAGTTGACCAAATATGAAAAAAAAATGTGAAAAAATGACAGATTTTAAGAGTGCCAAAATTAAATTAAATTTAAAACTAGATTCCTAAACTATAAAGTCCTCTAAAAATGTCACTAGACTAGACAAGAAGCATTTTTAATTAAACATGGAATTTCATTTACGAAGTTTTAAATAGAAGCGGCCCAAGATAGCTACCTTGAGGTACACCAAAAAGTAGGTACTTCTAAAAATGTCACTTGTTGTCTATGCGTATACATCACACGTTACATTTTATTAAACTCTTTGAAGATGCAAGACTGTAATTGACTGTAATTTTTTAATTCAATAACAATAACGACTTGCTTGTTCAAAACCTTTGCTAAAAAATTTAGTATAAATGTTACTTTCTCGTCAATAAATAAATGATTATACGAATCATTATCAAGTTTTCCCATATTAAAAATAAAATATAATGTTAACATCTCTCAATTTGATGGCTGAGCATAATTAATTCCATTCTTTTCTATATTATGACATCGAAAAATCACCATTAATGTTTCAAGCGCCATATTTTTATGACTTGACATTCAACCACTCCCTTTGTTTATTCCTCATCACCATCAAGTACTACCTACTTCGAAAAATATATACAACTTCAATTTTTATATGGCATGTCTTTGAGTTATGTTCATTTTGGAGAGGAAAAAAAAAAAAAAAAAAAAAACATGAAAACCTTAGAAAATTACCTAAAATTTCATAAGCAGCCTATTTTTTTTTTGGTATTCTATTCCCATCAGCATGAATCAGCGTCGTTGTAGTCGTTGTTGTCGTCGTCGCTAACTTTGTTCCGGTTTTTTTTTTTGTTTTTTTTTTTTTTTTTTTGGTATAAAGAAACAACAAGCAACTCATATAATAAATTGTGGTTTGTTGAATATGTAGACATTGTTCTTTTTATTCTATAACATAATTTATGAACATTATTAAGTAGGTATTTCTCTCTAGCATGGCTCTAACTCTCGGCTTTCCATCCCTCTATCGCCCTTCATCAGAATTACCTAGCGTGACGCACGGAAATTCATTGTTTCCCATTTTGCTAGTTAGCCCATTAAATAAGTTCATTATGTTCAATGGCGGGAGGTTTTCTTATAGTTTTTTTACCCAAAGGTATACGTCAACTCTCCCTCTACCTTCTCCCATCCTCATCCATACAAATGGGGAAATGGTGAAAAATGAATATTTCGTTTGTCTTGGCCATTTTCTTTGAACAACTTCAAGTAAGTATAGTATACACTTAACGAAAACATTCATATATTAAATTTCTTTAAATTTTAAATTCACCATAATTTGTATCACACAAATTTCATTTCATTTTTCATTTCATTTATTCGAAAAATTGCTTGAGCTTTTTCTTAAAGGAAATTTGAATTTCGGTTTTGATTAAAAACATCCATACGAGGTTATCAATTTCTCGGAGGTTCGCAGTAAAAATAAAATAAATTTGGTGGCACAGACGGCTCATGAAGAACCAGGGCCTAGCGACTTACAACTCTCAACCATTCCTGGGTGCGTGTCTGCAGGAATGGAGGGGACCTACGGCTAAGGTGAGCGGAACTTTTATATGACAAGAGATAAGGCTGTTTCACAACACGACGAGAAAACGAGACGTCAGCGTAACGAGATCTCTTCGCAGTTGTTTTCTCTTAAAAACGAGTTACAAATAACGAAATAATACATAATAAAGTATTTCTCGTCGTCACGTTGCGTTTTTTTTTTTTCAATTTTTCGAACTTTATGACATGACGAGGCGACGAGAAATGCTTGATTATGTATTATTTCGTTATTTGTAACTCGTTTTTAAGAGAGAACAACTGCGAAGAGATCTCGTCACGCTGACGTCTCGTTTTCTCGTTGCATTGTGAAACAGCCTATCCTCTTAGGGGATTTGTCACTTCCTCGCAAGAGGTAGTAGCTCCGAAAAAAACTCAAGGTGGAAGCGGCTGGTATTGAACCCCAGACCTGTGGCATGACAGTCCAATGCAATAACCATTACGCCACGGGCTACTACGGAGGTTAGAAGTAGAAATAAAAGAAAAATTTTAATTTTGTTTACCTAATTTAATAAATAGTTTTTTCTGAGTGTATGGAAACTCTTACAGGGTGCAATTAAACTAAACCCAGAGTTGAGAGAAAATTGAATGATTTAAAAGTAAGTTCTGTTGGTGTTGGTTTTTTCCCGAAGTCGTGCCTGAATGGGGGTTGGAATATTAATACCTGTGAATAATTCATAAGGCTTTTATTATTTCATTTCACTCTGTCAAATCCAAGCCGAAAAACATTTATTTAATTAGTTTTTATATATTGTTTTAGATGGTGTGGGTAATTTTCATAAGGACATCATAAGGCTTCGAGTTTCTTGGCCTGATGCGTATATACACGCATTTACTCTGAAAAAAAAAAAAAAACTTCTAGCCAGATTTTCATCGGCATCAAACTGTAATTAGAATTGTGTTTTTTTTTTTTTACCAAAATTTCCATCAAACATGGCTGATTAACCATAATTAATATGGGAAAGTTAATATTGACCAACACGATGTTAGTTTTTCTTTTCTTTCTTTTTTTTGTTCATTTTGAAGTGGGTTACAATTAATTATCAATCAAGTAATTTAGCCTGTAATTAAATATGTCACAAAGACTTTTAACTTGATGTTTATGCCTGTTTGTGTGTGTGTGTGTGAGTTGAAAACGCCTCTTTGGATATTATTAAATGACCAACAGTTAAAGATGTTAATCGACTTTTAATTGAGCTTCGTATTTTACCTTATCGTAAGTTTGGAAAATTAAATTTTCCCAACGTCAAAAATAAAGGAAAATTATTATTAACTGATTTTTAATATGCAATTAGTCAAGTTTTTGATGTTATAGAAAATAATATAAACACACTATGTATTTATCGAGAGAGAATTTAATTTTCTATTTATTAAGGCCTTTATTTTTTTGTTGTACACTGCTTTAAATGCGTTATGTATTGCGTATTTTTAACGATATTAGTCATCAACGAGAGAAACACGTTTACATACATATTTACAATATTTAAAAAAAATCAGTTTAAGCAAGCTACCATCATATCAAGCGTAGATAGAATTCCAGGTTTAAAATACAAACATTGCGAAATTTTCAAAAAACTTGTACTCAGACTAAAAAAATTATTCTCAACTCTAGACAAATAAAACAAAATAGCAAATTTAAAAAGGGAAATTTTCATATCTGTTCCGGTTTACGATTTCTTCTCGAAATATTGACTTTAAAACAAATTTTTAATAAAAAATAAAAATGAAAACACTTAAAATGGCTTAATCAAGCCATAAGTTGTCTTATAACAAATCTAGTGAATGCTTTTTGAACTTTTGCAATGAGATGTATACCATAAAAAGAAGTAAAAGGACATACACAATCATCATCTGCATACAACATTTATTAGACAAGAAGCATTTTTAATTAAAGATGGAATTTCATTTACGAAGATTTTAAATAGAAGCGGCCCAAGATAGCTACCTTGAGGTACACCAAAAAGTAGGTACTTTTTTTTTGTTCATTTTTGACTTATAAAGTGTTGACTTTCAAATTGTCGATTCTTTAAATGTCGATTGCTGTCGACATTTTTAAAAACGATCTTTTAAACATCAAAATTTTAGCCAAAATTTAGTGTATTAAGTACGTGAGAGTCGTAGGAAATTTATTTTGTATTTATTTATAATGTTTTATTTGTAACCAGAGTGAATTTTATTTAAACAAGTGCGTATTAGGGATAGGAAGTTTTAAAAAAATGTGAAAAATGGATTGGTAAACAAAACAAACAGCTGCAATAACTGAAAAAAATTAAAAATGGAGTCATCAGAGGTCGTCTTACTCATATGCTTTTGGTGTTTCAAAAGGGACAATATACAAT